>OU744319.1:5002500-5522392 GCA_916610145.1 Eristalis arbustorum
GGATTGGATTTTCGTTGCGACATCAGTTCCCGTTCCTTCGGGTCAGACTGTAGCCACCGTTCGAGCGGCCAGATCCCATTAAGCAAGACCATTTCGCGGGTTTTTTGCTGCGGCCGCTTCGTCGAAATGCCAACCGCGGGACGTTGCTGTCGTTTACGACGCCGTCGTCGTCATTCACGCTTTTTACGGCCCAATCCCCGAATTGCTCAGAATACGCGGCGCAGCCGGCTAATCGTTGCCCTCTCGAAAAGGGCCTTCAACTGCCGCGGCGGCGGATAAAGGTGTTTTTGTTTTTTTATTATTTTCCAGTAATTTTGGGGGTTTTTACGACACTTTTGTGTCTGCCATAATTAACACAGCCCCCTCCCCTGCCAGCCGTCAACTTTCTCGTTGCACACAGCCCCACCAGGCCGCGCTGACCCATAAACCCTGCCTCGGCCCAGGGAGTGCATCTCCCCGGCTGGCTATCCTTCTGCCACACGAGATTGACCCAGTGGCCGGTGGAGCCGACACGTCGGTGTGACTGGGCCGACCACCGCGGAGCATCTCTCGCCCGGTCCCCGTGTGGACTAGATCAATTGACAGCAATTATCATCGTGTGCTAGTTACGTTGCGCAAGCGCTGGCCCCCGGGAGCACGGAGCCCAGGAGAACCCCATCCGTCGCTGGCCGGAGTTATCTTGAGTAATGTGTCTCTGGCCGGGGGCAACCTCTGGACGCTGGTGGGCACGTTTCCGCATGCGGTCTACGAGCGAGACGACTGCCACCGCCGCGTGGCGACCGAAAGAGGCGAATCGTGTTCGTGTCGGCATGGCGAACGGAACGCCGCCGCACGGTCGAGGTGTCGTAGCTAAGTAGCAGATGTCAGGAGATCTGCGCGAGCAACTTAAGGCTATCGATGAGATAATGGTCGCCCCATGCCTGAATCGAATTAAAGCACTCGCCTGCGAAAGCCGCTTATCGCGATCCCTATCTGGCGCGCTCTCCCTGTCCTCCACCGGGTCCTCGTCGGATTGGTCATAAATTTGTGCGAAATTCTTCACACGGCATGCGGCGCACGGTCGGTCGTGGAGCCTCTCACATTTGAAAGGCACTCGACGGTCAGCGACGGAGACTTTCTAAATGAAGCATTCCCCCGAGAGTGGCTTCCTGAAGGATTGGGCTTCCTGACGTGACACCCGGCAGGAGTGGGAGTGCGGCTGGATGATTTATGAAGCTGGTCATTGGACCATCACGCAGCCGGAAAGTAGTCCAGGTAGGTGCTGGGCGAGTGAATGGCCAGCAGTTTTGGGTCGGCGATAATTTGAAATTCATAAAGACCCAATTAGGGGGTTGAGCACTGAATGCTCTGGATTTTATCTCTCCAGCGGTGGGTCACGCGACGGCCGTGCTTTGGGAGCCATAAATCGATAAGCGGCGTTAATGCGGTCCCGCGATGGGTGATTTTCTCTGGAGTGAAGTGACGCTCTACTGAACTCTCTAGGTTCTCGTGTGGTTGACATTAATTGCAGTCGATGAGTGGAAAGTTGTGCAGACAGAGGCGACGCATGTCATCGACGAGAAGGCCTGATCGGCACACGCGGGTGGAGTCAGATTTCTTCGCTCTTGGCAGCCTGACGCTGAAAATGAAGACTCTTGCGGCCCACTCTGTCCTCGAAAAAAATTGGAGACTGTCGAGATGTGACAAGATCCTCTGCCGAATCGAAGGGGCTCTAGGCCGATCACAAGGTTGCATCAGGGAGATGAAAATTCGAAGATTGGGTGAGACGCCATCCGGAAAAACTGAACTGATTCTAAGGAAAAAGACCTATTTCCGATTCAATTTACATCACGATTCCTGGTGACAGTTCAACAAGCCTTAGTTTATTAAGACTCCAGTCATCTGTCTACGAACTGAGAATCTGGCCACATTCCGATGGCGCTTAGGCCACGCGAGAGTAGACGTCCACCATTTCGTAGAAAACTCAACTCACAACAGACTTTCAAAGGGATCTTGTTTCAATTTCGATTCAGTTTCAGTCGGTGGAGGGGCGGAAATAGATGAGCAGAGTAAGTGAAGTATGGTCGTCCATTGCCCCCATGCTTGTATCGAAGATCTACTAATGCGCAGTGCTCTATTTTGGCGACGATAAGCGTCCCGATTTGTGGTCTACTCAGTTTATTTGGACAATGCCTTTGTTTAAGGTGGACGGTTTGCTTAATCTGATTGTGTTGCCGTGGTTATCCTGGCATGTATGTGTGGGCGGTTAGCTTTAGCATGCTTAGATGATAGACACGCTTAGACGATAGCTTGAAGTACTCCTAGTAAATTCCTGAACCTCGCGTCTTCGCAATGTGTTGCATGGTCCCAGCACCCACATGAAGTAGATATTGAAATGTTAGGCCACCTCTCACAAGAGACAAGCGATGATGAGACAGCTTAAAATAGGCGTGTCTTTTTGACTGGTCAGTGCTCAGCTTAGCAAAATTTCACACGGGAAGCAACAACAACACCTCTCACTGAGTTAAGATTCCCCAGTAAACATGATTATTGACATGACATATAATGCAATGGATGTAAGCACACGTACCAACTTTCGAAAGAAAAATTTAACTCAGCGAAAAAGTGTTTTATTGAGAATCATTACTAAGCTGAGCACTGACCAGTCAAAAACACACTCCTAATGATCCGAGGTCTTTGAACCGAAAGTGGCATCACCAACGGCCTAGCTGTCTGAACAAATGATATATATTTTATTTATTTTCAAGCCATGACAGAGACTCTTTCATCGCTAAGTTCTCTATACAATTTGGGAGATGTAAGGATGTACAATCATGGTATTCAGTCAAGTGCAATGCAGATGAGGCTCTATCTAGTCATGGACTGGCTGGAAACATTACAGAAACTAAGAGAAAATTAGACGTGAGAAATCATAGCTTGGTTAGGAAAGTGGAATGGCGACGAAACCGCCAGGACACTTGGACCATGTTGGAACATAGTGACTGACTGACTGACTGTCAGACTACCACCTCTGATCGACAATGCCAATGGTAGAGACGACCATGACATCAAACAAATTAATGTGTAGACGTGGATGCATTTGAGACATTTTCTCACATTCGACTGCTGCGAACCCCAACCAGGCCATGGAAGATCGACAAAGGAGGCTACGTGGAAATAGTCACAGACTTCGATTTCTAATTGACATTAAGTGCAGAATCCAGCGCAAACTCAGTTCAAAACTGAGTTTACTTTGAATCATGAGCTAGAAGGGAAATTAAACACATTCCGAACGTCTAGATTCTGATAGATACACAGAGAGTTTCAGAATAGCAAGCGGATGGAGACGGTGTCCCTCAGGGTGGGGTCTTCAGTCCACCTCTAAGGATTAAGGGAACGACTTGGGCGAGTATACGGTTCTTATTCAAGAAAGACGAATGAACGTTTGTTCACTCTCCAGTTGATGTTTAGGATCAAAGAGCTCAATCCCTCCCAATCAGCTTTGTGTGCGCAACTAGGGGGAGCTGACGAAAGATCGTGCTGGCTGGACAGGCTTGTTGATTGAGAAGCGGGTTCTAACCTAATTGTAAAGAAAAACTAAGAAGAAAAAAAGAGAAGATGCTGTCCATACAATTGTGCAGGAAAGCATTAAAGCAGTCGACTCCGCTACAAACTCGGTCTGTGACCAACATCCATTTGTCGCCAACATCCGTACTAACAGCATTTCGGATCAGACAGAAGAGGATCCGAATTTAAGCAAAAAAATAAGCCCCCAGTGAAGACTAACAGCTTTGCTAGCTTACCGATCGCCGCCATCTTGACTATCCTCCAAACTAGCAGGAATGAGTGTCTGATTATTCGAACTCTCTGGACAAACGCATGTCATCTTCAAGGCCTATATTCCACATTTAAATGTACAAGGACGCCGTAAACGTGGTAGTTTCGATGATTTTAGATCTTTGATCGCATTGGCCTCACAGAGAGTGCTGCCAAATCAATAGTTAATAAATCAGTAATATGATGTTCAGCGACATGTGGTGTAACAAGATGTCACGCTAATGACGCAATGAGCATCAGTCTGAGCGAAACGAGCTATTTGGTGGAATAGAATAGAAATGAGTTATTTGGTGGAATGGTTCTCTCTAGAGTCGCATTAGACGAGGAAATTTTCGTGGCATCACCTAAAGTTGCAGACGACTAATGCTTTCAAAGTTAACGAAAATAATCAAATAGTAGACCTCTAAAACGCTCGCCATTCACTTCTCGTGTCCGCCGTCAGCGCATCATGGTGCATGAGGTCTCGGCCAATATGAGCCAGAATTTCATATTTGAGAGGTGGTATGCGCAAGTATTGCCTGGTTTCTCCGTTGATGGTTATCGCTGCTAAGCTCTGCTCATTCCAATAGTGCTTGTGTTCTTAGGTATCAACATGGTCTCACCAAGACAACCTCTCTTGGTTGCGAGGCCATCAATGTCCCACCTGCTGGTGGGTATGCAGATTGACAGATTTGCTTTTAAGCGTCTCTACATCAAGTTTCATTTAAGGTTATAATCACCGTCAGGTTAACACCTCTAATGTCAAAATAGTGACTCGCTACCACTTTTGTGCAAGCAGCCTGAGTCGATGCTTTTGAGTCTTATCTTATGATTGCACTTTGCACTTTGATTAGTTCTTGAGTCCACTGAAGTTTTGCAGTCAAGGCTTTTAAAGCTAGTCAACGTGTTACACTTTCACACTTATAGTGGTCAGTTAAAGACGTAAAGAGTAAGTTAAGGGGACCTAAATGCGATCCCTTTGAGGTAGCCAAGGACTTCGTCTACCTAGGGTCCTTAGTAAATAGGGACAACAACACCAGTACCGAGATCAAGCGCAGAATTACTCTTGCCAATCTTTGTTCTTTGGGAAGCAATTGAGTAACAGATCCATCTCTCGAAGCAACAAGCTGACTTTGTATGAGACACTGTTCATCCCAGTCCTGCTCTATGGCGCAGAGACATGGACGCTATTGAAAGCGGATGAAGAAGCTCTTGGTTGTTTTGAGAGAAAAGTTCTGCGTACGATCTTTGGTCCTATTTGCGTTGATGGCGTTTGGAGGAGAAGGTTCAACCACGAAGCGGCATGCCTAGTTAAGCGTTTTCGGATCCAACGCTTAAGATGGCTAGGTCATGTAGAGCGGATGGACACCACAGCTCCGGCCCGAAGAGTCTTCGACACCGAGCCATTGGGACAGCGCAACAGAGGACGTCCTCGCACTAGATGGCGCACGCAAGTTGAAAAGGACCTCAACCAACTTGGTGTGCGCAACTGGAGGCAGCTGCGGAAAGATTATGCTGGCTGGAGAGGCATGTTGGTTGAGGCCCAGGTCCACCCCGGACTGTAGCGCCAATCAAAGAAGAAGAAATGCGATCCCTGTAGGACACCGTAATGGGATTTTGCAGACACTGACAAGTTCAACGGCTTTTATCATGCTAAGGTACATACGTTCACATTATACTACCGAGAAGCACAACATGACGAATAACCGGGTCGGATAGAACAATTTGGACTAAGTCGTAAAAATGTGAACGCTCCGAACGACGGTCGTATGGAAGTTCAACTTGTTCCCTCGGTTCTACGTCAGGTGGTATAAAGTGAACATTAGTGATGGGAGCGCAGTACAATTTTTTTTTGTCGTCCAACCCGGTCTAGCGACCTGCAGTACAATGTGAACGCCGCCCAAGGGACAATATACTGCTGACTGGTGACATTGGATATGTTTAGACATGGACGATGTTTAGCCAAAAAGACGACAAAATTGAAGGCTTCAGCCTGAGACGTTCAATGGGCAGTCAAGAGTACCATATATTGCGCTCTTAACAACTCGAAGTCAGAAATTGGCAGCAAAGCACATTAAACGGTGTCACTTTAGAGCATTCCGACCCCCAATTTAGAATGTGCCGACTCAAGGTGGCGTGACTGTGACTAAGACTGATACCCTTCCGAAGGTTTTCCGGCTCATGACTCACAAGTAGCCAAACCACCAGCATTTGACTGCGCACACAGTCAAAACCACTTCCAGAAGCTCCCCAGCCACCCCACCCATTGTTGATGTTCGCTCGTCAAGCCACCAAAGCAAATAAGTTTCGACTTTATCGACGGTCAGAGACCTCATAAAACGAACATTCAAGCCCACGTCCGTCCGCTGTTTGAGATGCAAATCGATTCAATCGACCGCAGAGTTGCCTTTCCAGTCGGGTCCACACGCCAAGCATCTTCACACTTTCGTCCGATTCGCGTGGCACCGAGCTGAGGACTTCTAGTGTCAGGTGACTCACTCGCACCACTTAAGAACAAACGAAATTCCAATCTCCACGCTCACCTCGGGTTGTGTTCACAGCCAATCCCTTCAGCCAGCGAGCGCCAAGCACTTTCAATTGCTGCGCGCAGTACCCTTTGTCTGGACCACGACCACTTCGTGCCGGCGAATTGCTTACGATTGCAAAACGCAACCGGCCCTCGGGCGGGAAACGGATACAATTCCCGAAATGATTTTCGGTCTGGGCCGGCCCCCAAAAGCCCATTTGGACCACCATCAAAGTCTCGACAGAACGAGGCGAAGACATTCGGGCCCCGAGCGTTCGCCGCTTACGATTGCGCACTCTGCCCAAAATCCAGGCCAGAATTTTATTGCCGGCCCAGCGCTGAATCAACCGGAACATCGATACACTTTCGCTGCGCGGCTCGGCGGTCGGTGGGTCTCTGCCTTAATTCGGTCTTAATGACCCGCCTGTCGGAGCGCGGGTCAGGCCAGCGATGGATGATAAAATAATTAAACCATTCGAAGCACCGGCGAGTACTCGTTTGCATCGCGAAATATTTGCATTCGTACATGCGCTGGACCGCGGCGGCGCGGTTTTATTGGCGCGATGAGCTCCGGAGAAAACGTAAAGCATCGCGAAGACAAGGCATTAGACGGGATAATTTGTAGCGAGAGAGCGTTCGGCGTCTGTGCGCAGCGCAGGCGACCGCTTTCACTGGCTATGCTCGTAATTGTTTTTCATTTGTTTCGGCTCTCTTGTTACTTTGTGTGGATTGCGATTGGATCCATTGTCTCGGGGTGTTTTATTGACGATGGGTCTTAATCAGGCACTGTCGAATATAATTCAAATCGTCGCGTCGCCACATCCTCTGCCTCAGTGCCTCGGAGCAGCCGTTGTCTGAGGCGGTGAAGGCGAGGTGCCACTTCGATTATCCATGGACCCTCCTTGACCTGCACTCTTGGGCAATTTGTTCGGCTTCGCGTGGCTGTCGATGGTCGCGTGGAGGGTTTGACTGCAAATTTGCCAAGCTTCGATTTATTGGCGCGCAGTTTCGGTGCGCTTAGTGGTTCGTTAGTGGTGGCACTGGTTTCTGACTTGTTGAAGGCTTTCGGAGAGACGGTGCCATCGTGGGATGGGCGTTAACTCGTGACATCCCTGAACTGATTTAGGAGACAGACACTTAATTAAGGGTGTTGCTTCATGTGTTCCACTCGTGAGAGAACAATAGCACGCACAACACGAGTGGTTGCTGAGAAGCTAGGCCCTGGCCCCCACCGGGCTGTAGCGCCACCCATATTATATTATATATTATTCATGTGTTGCTGCCATGTGCTCGCTTGGAAGGCGCTGCAGTTCCATAGTGTCAAGGACCTCTTCGAGAGGCTGCAGAAGAGTCTCGCTCCAGTACTTGTGTTCGTCGAGGAGTCGAATCAGGTACGTGGCACCCATCTTCGCCTTCAGTGAAGGTGGAAGTCATTCTCTCCATTTGTGGTCTTCGCTGACACACGCTTGAAGTGATGGCAATACGGTGCAATAGCCTATTTTCAAAATCGACAGTCGAGACATGTTTTTTATGTGAGTCAATAAAACCTTGGACTAGACTACACGCCGTCGTCTGGCCTTAGCTCAAGGAGTCATTTCCCTCATCTTACTAAATGATGAATGGTGAGAGTAGGAACTGGAACTGTGGAGCACCGACGTTGCCTAAGACAACATGGCCACTTTCAACGAGTCAGGGACTTAATACATTGAAGACGTCTTCGATTCGCAAAGGATATCGTATCGATCTTCGCAAAGACTCATGGCCAGCGATCTTCCACCGACCTTGCCAGAGTATGTGTAAATGAGACCGCCTTTATCCAACAAGACGAAGAACAACGAGGTTGTGCGTGTCCAAGGGATATGAACGCACGCACGTTGATAATTTTAGGCACAATAGGCATCAAGGACTTGGTTAATTCTGGCTATGAACTCGAACTCAGAATACGAAGCTCAAATGCCAGTCACCGCTCCTTAGGCTTAGGAGGCAATTCGAGTATTTTTTCAAGATCTTAAGCTTTGCACAAGACCTTAGTCTTCCCCAGTCTTCTACTCTGTGACCTGCCTAGAAAGTGGCATCGACTCTGTAGATGTAAAGCAGGTTTAAGATGGTATTCGACTTTTCATGAGATTTCGAACAATGCATTTTTTTGGAGCGCTGTCTTAAGTCCCTTGGTGGCCCGTAGAGCTGAAAGTATGTACTTGACCATCGAGGTTTAGGTTCTATCCCCGATCTGTACAAAAAAAAAATGTTCACGGTCCCACCTCTTTCGAGTCACTGACAATGCTCTGACTTTGTCTAGAAAAAAGCTTCTCAAACTTTGCCGTTCGGAGTCGGCATAAAACTGTGGGTCCCCCTTTCACTTCTAAGAGAACAAAAGCAAGCACAACACGAGTGGTTGCTTAGAAGCTAGGCCATGGCCCTCTACGGTCTGTCGAGTCACGTCCAATAAGTGCACCGGTATAAAATGAGTTTTTTTGAAAATGAGACACTAATTATTAATGAGAAAGTAAAAATGGTCAGAAATTGTTTGTTGTGCATTGCTGCCATTTGCTTTTGACTCAAAGTGTCATCTCCATCCAATACTTACTTACTTATCAGGCAGACGAACCATGAAGGGTCTGAGCCTGAGCAATTGCTGCCTTCCATCGGTGACGGTCCTGGGCACGCTGCTTCCAGTCATCAAGGCTAAGCTGTCTTGCATCCGCGATGACTTGGTATTTGTACCGGAGGTTCGGTCTTCCTCTCCTTCTCGAACCAGGAGGCTCGGATTCGAAGACCCTCTTTGCTGGAGCGTTGTTGTCCATTCGCTCGATGTGGCCGAGCCAGTGCAGTCGACGGATTTTTGCCTTCCGGACTACATCCACATCCTTGTACAGCTCGTAGAGTTCGCGGTTGTGTCTTCTCCTCCATTCGCCTTCCTCGCAGACGGGACCATATATCCGACGTATAATTTTTCTTTCGAAGGCACCAAGAATCAGCTCTGCAGCCTTACTTAATGTCCAGCTTTCGGCTCCATAAAGTAGGACTGGCAGGATAAGGGTTTTGTAGAGCATGACTTTCTCATCTCCATCCAATATCGTTTGCAATTCGGCGTCTTCAAACTTTTTTGGTGGTCTTCCACGTTCTTCATTTCTCACATCAAAATCATTATTTCTGAACCGTTGGGACCATCTTTTGCATGTTGCTTCCGTTGATAGAGCATGATCACCATATGCCTCGACAAGCATTCGATGCGACTCTGCAGCACTTTTCTTCAGATGAAAGCAACAAATTAAAGTAACAAATTAAAATTACACTTTCTGGTACAAAATTAGATGAAAAAATATGATTTTGTCTGTTCAATGACTTGATGTATGCTAAATATTTTTCACAGATGTCAAAGCAAGCTCCATTCTGAATGGAATGGATGGCTCATTGTAAGAAGCAACGATCCGGGAAACTAGGCCTAGCGAACTGGTAGTAACGTGCCCGTGATTAATGATGATGAAAGGCTATGGTGTCTCGTGCAGTGACGTTTGTACGCATATGTACGGAATCAATTGAAGTCATCCTGAATTCAGTTTGAGCGTTATTTACGTTCACATTTGTGTGATATTTGTGACTTCACTCGGGTGCCTTTTTTGACTGACTCATTTTTAAGCAATATTTTTCCTTGGAAATTTCCAGAGGGATGCGTTGACATGTATCTGCCATCCGGGTGGTATAACTTATTCCCTGATGCCTGGTTCCTTGGTCGCAGGTGTCGAGAGGTCTCTTGAGAGGGTATCACGCTTGTCAGAGAATGATGATATCAAGTGTTTAATTTTAAATGGAAAATTAACGAAATTTTGATATCAACTGCAACTGAATGGAGATCAATAAAAATAAAAACAACATCGTACGGTGCGGGTGTAGAAATAAATTGCTTCTTCCTCGCTATTGACATTGTAAGATAAATCAAGAAGAATCTTCGGAATATTATTTGCCCTTATGCCACCAATTCATTCAGGGTCACTGCCACTTAAACGCTGGCATTCAAATCACATTGGAACAACACCAATTTGCCGTGTTGTTTCGCTAAATTGGAAATCGTTATTCTGCCCAACAATGGATGATAAGAATTGAAGAATATAACATCAGCAAAGCAATGTACACAAGAGTGAGATGTAGCCTCAGCCCTGTCCCCGTAGCAACCAGGCAGCGTTACACCAGGCAGCGTTACACCAGGCAGCGTTACACCTGTTTGCATTGATGACGACTTTGAGAATATTCAATCATAGTGCGACAAGAGTCGACGGATTGAACACGTAAGGCTGCTAGATCACACACAGCTCCCCCAAATCCGTTTTTCGTTGCCTTCTTGTACTGATCTTCACTAATTCTGTTCGCATCAACCTCGAAGCTTTGACAAATGGATTGGTCACCTTCTTTCGCTTGCCAGCCATGCAGTTGTCTCCAGCACTCGTTGATGCCTTTCCTTCTACGCGTGTTGATATTTGTTCAATCCTTGTCCGTTTGAGGGATCCTTTGTAGTAAATGTGTGTAGTTACTTTCAGCAAGGATGTCATATAAGTCTGCAATCAAATGTAACATTTTCTTCAAACCTCCTCTTAGACTGATGAATTTCATGGCCAACTTGATCATTGTTGTTGCCTTGCGGCCTGAACTTATGTGATACGACGGAATACATATATTTATGTACTGATACAATCCAAAGACCTAAGCCAGTCTCTTGACAATGGGAAAAATGAGTTTTATCCTCTTTTCAAACCATTCTGAGTTCCATACTCAAGTAGCTTTTCCATCTTGGTCAGACTGTTCAGCTGGTGGAATGCATATGTTAACAGTAAGGGAGGAATTTTTAAGGTAAATCTATAATTACTCGGAATAAACTCCAAAACGACGACGTGTGATCTTAGTTCAGAGCATTATTCCACAATTTACTACATGACGAGTGACAACTGCTAAGTGTGCACTGAATGTAGCTTCTACCACGTTGCTTACGACAAGCTGTCTGCTTTCAGTTAGGCAGTCATACAGTCTGTCGGTTAGGCAGTTCCTAAATTGTAGACATCTCTCGGTTGGCAGAGTTTCATGGCCAGTGTTCTTTTACCGAACGTTCAAAGCTTTTTGTAGATGCGATAGTCTTCACATAAGAAAACGATGTCGTGCATGTCCAAGGGATATGAACGCATGTCATAGACAACTTGAATAGAATGTCGCAATATGTAGGCCTCCACCATTTCTCTGTAGTCAAGGACTTCGTTTAACACGGTAATGAACTCGAAACGTTCAGATTCGACACAAGGTCCCTTCCACTCATGATAGAACAAAAGCACGCACAATGCGAGTGATTGCTGAGAAGTTTGGCCCTGGCTCTACGGGCTGTAACGTCACACATATAATGGTATATTATTATTAAGCAGATTTTGTACAAGACCTTAATCATGCCCATCTTTTTCTGTGCCTATGAACAGCTGAAAAAGGTTTTAGACTTTCTGTGCACTCATCTTCAGTCCTGTCTATGTATATAGCGCTCCACACAGACGAAATCTGCTCTGGCCTTTGTTGTTGACTACTTGCAAATCGATCTTCGCACTAATTTCATACGTACCAATCTGCAAGCGTTGGCAAATGGAGTCTTTAACTGCTTTCGCGTACCAGACGTGGAGCTGTCTTTAATCGCATTTAATATGAAATTGATCAGAGTTTCTAAATTTGACTTCTAGTCCCTTTGAGGGATCTCTTGTGTTGCTCCATGATACACGTCTACAGTTCTACTTAGCATTGTTTCAATCATGCTCTGAGGGCTAATATTTTCATCGTCAACTTGATCATGGTTGTTGCCTTGCGATCTAAAGTTGTTCAAGAGGTGGGGTATGATGACACGTAAACTGTTTGCTATCCGGAATATGACAATTAAATTTAAGCTACACTTGGTTGGTTGGCCTGATCTTCGTTTCAGAGTTCCATTTCCATGTGGCTTTTCATCTCATAACAAGTGTTTTCACTAGCATCTGGAATCTCTTTCCCCTTAGAACCGGACATTCATAGAGCCTGCATAGAACCAGCCCTGCTATATGACCTTTAACTACAATCAAACCTACAAAAATATGCTTACTAGGGATAACGATCTCCCCTCTGCTTACCGCCCGTCGGATTCTAGGGTGGTTGACGCAATGTTCAGAATCACTCATAGTTTATATGTGTGTTCCATGGTTTCAACTTCTCAAATTGGCTAGCGTTTAGTTTTAGCATTTTTACTAATTTCGTGATCAGAGTACACAGTGCTAATAGTGTTTTTGAGGACAATTTTCTGCTTTGCTCGAATCCTGAAGTCTGTCTTGAACATGGACAGCCGAACTGATGTAACAAGAAGTTGGGCGCAGATCAACGCCATTCTTTCAATCTCCATGTTCGTTCTGGTTCAGTGAAAATGACCGAAGCTGACGCATATAAAACAACTTGGTCTTATGAACTTTCTCAGGCATCGCAATCATCGTCAGACTGAGCAATAGGTGGGCCATAGCGTTGTGGGTATGTTCGTCGACCCTAATGCACTAAAACCTGCATGTCTAGGTTCGATCCCGGTATGACAAAACAAGGCATTTTCAAGGCTCTACCTCTTTCGAGCTTCTTACACTTGGCCGTTCTGCAGGTGCCATCCGCTCGGAAAAAAACAACAGCACTTGCAACACGAATGATTCCTGAGAAGCCCTGGCCCTGGCCCTCATTGTGCTGTAGCGCCATCCATAAGTAGGGGAAGTGATCCCGATTCATTCCAGACTCAGAGACATACAGGCTCTTTGACCAAGAAAGACAACGTGGTGTGCCCATTATGCCCTTAGTACCTTGTTACGGTGAAATCAACCTTATTGTTGAAACCATCAAAATCAGTATGCTTTTTTTTCAGTTCAACCCTATTTAAGCCATCCATCTCTACAAGGATCAGTTTTTCAGGAATTGCCAGAACGACAAGATGATGGGCACAGATTCTATTCGTTCATCGTCTCTACAGCTTCTGCAGATGTCACTGTGCGGTATGTTCAGATGCAATGCATGTTATAGCGCTCGGTAATGCCTTCTACAAGCATAAACACTTCCTTTGCCAAAACTGACCGTTTATCATTTTCTCCTCCTCCTCAACATCAGACATAGAGCTCTCGTCATGGCCCATCTCCTCGCCTTACTCAGTCCTCCTTTCCACCGACTTCATCATTAACGTGCCTTTGCCTCCCATCAACCTCGTCCGACTCATTTTCATTTTTGGCAAACTTTCCCCCAGCACGCAGCGGAAATGAATAAAAATGAATACCTGTCAAAACTGTCAATGACAGTACACCCATCAAACGCCATTGGCCTCCATTCAGAACCCTCTGGCGGCTCACTTTCTTTCGCATAATTTGTCGCCCAAATCAAATGCATCCGCGCCGCCATTTCATTTCATCATCACGCCGAGCGCTCGCGCCTATTCCGAAGACATTCCACTTGTCATTCATCAGGAACTCCGGCCAGATTCGTCGTGTAACAAATTAATTTATTCACAGGCAGTTTGCGCCATCCTCCCCACACCTTCGCCGATCAATCTCGACACCATAACCAGCGCCAGGAAGATCTTCAATCAAACTTCGATTAATCAACACATCATTCTCACGCAATGGCCCGCATCTCGTGGCACACTCGTCTCCCTCTGCCAGCCTCGCCGAAATGAATTGACACGAAAAGCCAGAAATCGAGGAGAGAATATTAGCATCTCATATGCACAACTTAACGGCGGCCCCTAATGCCTGGGTTATGTCAAAATTATGCTAATGCCGTTGAAATGCCTCGCAGAGGGCCTCCGCTGGCACCGCACGCAAATGGGTGAAATCCCCCCGTGGAAAGGTGGCGACGACGACGACCAAGACGATGATGATCGAGAGGAGAAAACGCCGGCTGATTGATCGTAAACAAACCGATTCGACGGCGGCGCGGCGGCGTGGGGATAAGCTCGCCGTAATCGCAGGAAAATCATTCCGTGATGAATGATTGCAATTTTGCATATTCCCCTCGGTAATTGAATGATCTTCAAACAGCGAGACGGCCAGCCGGCTAAAGGGTGTCGTTGACCCTGCCGCGGTAGGTGGCTGCCGACTATTCGCAATCAATTCGATTTTAGCCGTCAATCACCTTGCTAATCAGCGTCGGACAACATGCTGCAGGAGACTCGGCGACGGCGGCCGTCCAGTGCGGTATGCAAATATCGTGTAGATCCACTCGCATGATCTGAGATTGAAATGTTAATTGCACTCACTTGGCGGGGCTATCAGCGATCAGCGTTGGAATTGTTTCGCTTGCCACCGCGCTTGCAACATGGTCGTCATTAACGATAATTATGATGATTCGATCTAATGCAGCGGCCGCGCCGAGCAGTGGTCATGCATTGGTTGATGGAATGAATGCGTCAGCGATGGTTGTTGACGAGCATGCAGAGCAGACTGTGGCGTCTAGTGGTGGCGCGATGGATTGCAGTGGAATGTTGTGATGAGATGCTTGGAGGGGTTTGATTTAGAAGAAGATGGCTGGCGAAGTATGTAGCAGCAGGCATGAGGAAAGTAGAAGAAGGGGGCTCTGGGAACGGAGATCGTCTGTTGACTGATTCCGGGTGGCTTTTATCAAGTTTTTGCGTCTGACTCTTCTTTTTCCTCAATTTGCTCAAAACTTTGAGCTTGGGCCGAATATCAGCCACAGGTGTTTTTAGGGGCGACGATTTTTAGGGACGGCGATCATCAGGAACGACGATCATCAAGAATGGCGATCATCAAGAATGACGATCATCAAGAGCGACGATCATCAAGAGCGACGATCATCAAGAGCGACGATCATCAAGGGCGACGATCATCCAGAATGGCGATCATCAGGGACGACGATCATCAAGAGCGACGATCATCAAGAGCGACGATCATCAAGAATGGCAATCATCAGGGACGACGACCATCAGTCACGACGATCATCAGGGACGACGATCAGCAGGAACGCCGATCATCAAGAGCGACGATCATCAAGAGCGACGATCATCAAGAATGGCGATCATCAGGCACGACGATCATCAGGGACGTCGATCGTCAAGAATGGCGATCATCAGGGACGACGATCATCAAGAGCGACGATCATCAAGAGCGACGATCATCAAGAATGACGATCATCAGGCACTACGATCATCAAGAATGGCGATCATCAGGGACGACGATCATCAGGGACGACGATCATCAGGGACGACGATCATCAAGAGCGACGATCATCAGTAACGACGATCAACGCGCTCAGCCAGAAAACCTGGATTTTGATAGTCGTTCAGCCTTATTTCTCGATGATCCTTGCGGCATGCGTGCACTTGGTCGTTGATCCTAACTCCCGCTTGCTGAGCTGCACTCGGTCCCTGAAAGCAGTCGATGAACTCAAATCGCTCGGGAAGGTTTTTGACAAACATGCTCCCAAGAGGGGCTCAATAGAAGCTCGCTCCTTGAACTTGTGCTCCCTCAGCTGAAAAGGGCCCAATCGGTGACATGCAGTGAGACCTGCATCCACAGCCCCAACTCCCCCCCACCCCTTTCTGACACCACTGTCAGCGTGAATCAGTTCCACCCTCATCGGCGCGGCTGCATCTGATCGGGCCAAGGAGAAACAAAAGACAAAAGAACCCATCTCAGGCCCACACCCGCCGACATCAAAGCCAGCCTGTTGCTGCAATGTGCACACAACAAAAAAACAAACAACGCCCCCAGGGCCGCCGAGTGAACACGTGTCAGGCCTTGTCCGAGAAGTGGTCTTAAGCTCAATTGATTCGAATTCAAACGAACGTGCCGCTCTGTGCCATTCTACTGTCCGATTGCACCAATTCCACCCTCCAGACAAAGTCAGCCTCCCCCTCGCCGCCGCCCACCCCACCAACACCCGATGACTGATCACAGTCCGTTCTTTTGTGTTCCCATTCGTTCTTGGAATTTGGTTAAAAGGTCATTAGCAATTGAATCGAAAAAGAGAAGAACAACAAATGAAAAGAAATCAAACTCAGAGTTCCGTTACATATTTCAATCACCAGTGAAGAGGGAAGCGAAGAGAAAAGAAGCGAGCACTTCTTCAGCTTCACCGCCTTCACCATCGTTCGGTGTGCGCATGGTTTCACACATTTTCCACGGGTTTCTCGACCTCCTGCGGTCAAAACGAGGCTATGCGCAGCCCCAGTCCCAGCACTCTCTGCAGCGAGAGCAGCTGCAGACCGTCTGAAACGGTTAACATGATTTAATGGCCAATCGTCGAATCATTAGATCCATACGTCAGCCGGTTGCACGTCGGGAATTAACCCGAACCCGAACCCGAACCAGCGCGGCGGCGGGCCACAGGGAAGAGGCCATGTATCGCAACCGCATTACATCATCGATGATTGCCAAAAAAAAATTAACCCCACCGCTCGAGAACTTGTTATGCGAATGAGGTACGGGCGGCCAAAGCTCGTTGGGTATGCACACGGGGGACGTCGCGCCATCGCCACTGCCGCGCCGGTGGGGATAAGGCTATCTGAGCTGAATGGCTAATTCAGAATTTTTACGCAGAATTCCTCCGAACGAACTGGTCGAACTGCGAGTGTGTGCCGGCGCGGCGGTGGCGGAGCAGTAGCGGTTCGGACCGTTGTGCGGTTAACTGGGCCAACATCCTGCGGGCAAGCGTATTCCACTTTGTGCATCGCGATGCGACATCCAGCGAACGAGCGGTTGTCGATCGGCTGCCCGCAGTAACGACCGTGTTGACAGTAAGTAGGACATAACTTATCGGTGTTCTTTAATTTAATTAAAAAATTGACACAAAAAGAAAAGTGCCGCGGCGCAACCACGGCCGAGGGGTACATCGATCAGGCGGCAATCATCGGAGAGTCGGGGAGTCTTTTAAACGAAATAATGGGGAGGAAAAGGCCTGGAGTGTATGAAATAATAGCAAAGATGTGTCTTAAAGGAGCTCAACCATAAGAACACGGAAACACAAACCATCACCATCAGGTGTGCTGTTAATCAATTTTAGCAAAGCATTCGATACTTCTTCTTCTTTGTGTGGCGCTACTGTCCGGGGTGGACCTGGGCCTCAACCAACATTCCTCTCCAACTAGCGCGATCCCTGGCTAGCTGTCTCCAGTTTCGCACACCAAGTTGGTTGAGGTCCTTATCCACTTGGGTGCGCCACCTTAAACGCGGGCGTCCTCTGTTGCGTTGCCCGACAGGTTCGGATTCGAAGATCCATTCGATACCTTGACACTTGACAACTTGCGGAAAGTGTCAGCAGGGTCAGTAGGGCTTAGAGGAGTCCCGACAAACTGACTCAAAAGCTATCTGACTGATAGAACAATCCAAGCCAAGATGTCTGACACATTGAGCAATGAAAATGAATGCAAATACCGCAAGGTTCCGAACTCGGTCCCATTTTATTCACCGTGCTATCAAACTCCTACATGATTGATGTTGCCGTCGGTAGAGATCTGTGGAACGTGAATGGTATGGCCTGCTTGAAAATGTATAGAAGCTCGTTGGTGTATAAGATGGACCCAACATTCATCCTTGAGGGACTCCATATTCCACTGATTAATTTTGACACAGTATAGTCTATTGTTTAAATATTCCCCTTGCCTTAGCCTTAGGTTTGTTGGTGGACGCAGTGGGCCACGTCCCTTGTTCATTCATCATGAATGCTACTAAAGCCAAGGTGATGCACATCCGTACACCGTCAAAACCAGCAGAAGCGTTTCAAATATTTCGCCGAAATGAACGCTTCCCACTATCAACAAATGGAAGCCAGTTAAAATAGTCAGCAGGAGCTACCACTAAGGAGAACTTTCTTTGGCGTGAGCACCTGCGCCTTCAGCTTAAGAGCACTATTTATGCACTGACGTACCCTAAGCGTGCAAAAGCAGGTGTTTTACTCATTAGTAGAGACGCGCATTACATACGACAGTCTTTCTCTTCGTCTTCTTCTAATAGCGCTACAGTCCGGAATGTACCTGGACCTCAGCCAAAGACACTGCATTCTGGGAAACGCAGAATCCTACATCATCTTCTTGCAATTGTTCGACCTATAAACTCTCATTTTCAAGTTTGACATGAGGAAGCTTTCTTCCAGATGATGCTGTAATTAGTCAGTCCAATACATAAAAGAGCTATCAAAAGCGAGCTCAACAATTACTGGCCCATATGAATATTACCGTCAGTTGGTGTGCCTAGAAGAGGTCGTAACCAAAAGGCTCCAAAATTTCATCGGTAAATATTCGATCATGCACTCCAGCCAGTAAAAGTCTAAGAAACTGGCTGAAGTGCGTGCGGACGCCTTTCTTAGATCGACATCTGCTTAGGCGGACAACATTTTTTGCACCATTGCTGTCCGTTCAAGGTAGAAGGAAAGGACAATTGTATTAACGAAGGCCTCAAGAGAAGCTACCATTTACTAGTATTGTTCGCTGATTTCCCTAAGGCTTATGATCTCTCAGTAGTCGATCACTCGGTGCTGGCATAACCGGCAATGAGGTAGCAGATGAATTTACTAGGAAAGGGGCCAAATCCGACCCATCCCAAGAAAACCCATTTCTTCATCTGCCCTTGCTGATATCAAGAGAGAAGTGCATAATAGAATCAAGGAACTAGCTAATGAAGAGAAACTCTCTCAATTGTGAGACCAATCGAATATAGAACCGCCAAAACAGACATACTTCTCCAAAGTAACAAAAAGTTGCTGCGGATTATAGTCCGGGCGTTGACTGACCATAACCACCCGAGATACCATGAACAAAAAATGGGCCTTGGCCATGACACCGTATGCAGTGACTGTGGGGACGAAGAAGAGATTTAGGATACTACCCACTGCCTTTGTCACTACCCCAGTCTCGGCATAGTGAGACAGAGAACACTGGGAAATGTATTCTTCCAAGAGACATAGTAGGTATCCCTCTAATTTCTCTTAGCTGGTTTGTCAAGACCACCGAATGACTGGAATGGACAGCACAACATCTGTACACTCGAAGGCCTTCACAATAAACAACGAGTAGGGCGACCGAAGGTTACATCGTCATGCGCGTCACAATGGCTTCTATAGGACCTTAGTGACAAGCCCAAGGCTTTTGTCAAATTAAACCATCACATGCTAAGAGGAGCACTGAAATCCATTGGCATAAGAGCCTTGATGGCAGATTGGCTAAGAGACTATTTATACAACAGACAAATTTGTGTCAAAATAAACCAGACATAAAGAACGTGTGGAATGAAGCTGCATTTGTTTCCCTGGTGTTTCAGTCACGGTGCAGATCATCGGTCATCTTCATCAGAATCTATAAGGATAAAGACGGAGACAGAAATGGGTGGGTCACAGACATCTCCATCATTGTCGCACGACAGAAGGCTGTAGCGGACGAAGTGAAGAAACTAAAATGAAACATCTCGAAAGACTGTGCTTCGAGAAAACACGAAAAATATAAGGCAGAGAGGATCGTGCCAAGAAATGTGTCAAAAACATTTAGCAGCAATTTTTAAGCCAATCACACGAAAATAGAGGGTCGAGATAAAGCATAACACGTCATACACGACGCGAGAAACAGGTTTCAAAAGGTATTAGGGCTCTGCAATTAGGTTTGTGGTATCCTCAACAACACAGACTGTATCGAAAGCCATTACATGAAACCACATCCATCTCCATCTCCAACGAACTACGTCCCTCATCAATTGATCCAACATCAGAAGCTGTCAAATTGCTCAGGAGACCAAAGAGTCGTCAGAGACGTAGTTCAATACAAGGCATTCTATGATCTGAAAATCCATGGTGTTAACAAATGCTGATGTCGGATCGAAGAACTTCATCATCAGATAGGCATTTAAGCTCATGCATACCGTAGCACATCGAATTGGAAGAAAACGTTCACTGTCTAAGTTAGACCAACTGAGCGATCACCCATTGCCACATGCGACCACAGCAGTGGCACCAACATCATATTTATGCTTATAATAATAATAATATGTGTGGCGCTACAGCCCGTAGAGGGCCAGGGCCTAGCTTCTCAGAAACAACTCGTGTTGTGCGTGCCATTGCTCTCTCACGAGTGGAAGAGACCTACGGGCCACCACCGTGGCGTTGTGGGTATGTGCTTAATTTGCCAAAATTTACATTGCCATGGTTCGATGGTGGTTACCTGATATAGAGGCACTTCCGAGACCTATTTACGGAATTGGTTCGCAATCAACTCAAAGCCAATGTTGTTAAATTAAAGTCAACATTGAAGGGCGGCGAACATAAAAAATTGATTCCCCACCTTACAGCCTCGGAGAGCTATTACAACGCTATATCTTCTTCTTTGTGTGGCGCTACATTCCGGGGTGGACCTGGGCCTCAATCAACAACTCTCTCCAAGTAGCGTGATCTCTGGCTAGCTGTCTCCAGTTTCGCCCACCAAGTTGTTTGATGTCCTTTTCCACTTGGGTGCGCCACCTTAAACGCGGGCGTTCTCACAGTTGCCCCACAGGTTCAGATTCGAAGATTCCTCGGCCCGGTGCTGAGTTGTCCATACACTCTACATGGCCCAGCCACGGTAGACGTTGGATCCGTAGACGCCTACCTAGGCTCATATCCCTGTACAGGGCCAAAGATCGCACGCAGAACTTTTCTTCCGATATTGTCCATGCCTCTCCGACGTATAGCAGGACAACGCGGCGATGAAAAAGACAGATCGTAATGAAAACCAGCAACAAAAGGATGTATTCTCAGCCTTCAAAATCTTGATGTGAACAGGGAAAATTGGGATCCAGTGTTATACACATAAAAATGGTGCAACTACCGTACCTTATGGGTCACCAAACAAACCAAAATCCCTATAAAGCTTAAACGATTGCCCCGGAACTACGCTTTCAACTATCGGAAGCATTAGGGGAAGGCAATATACGAATTCAGATGATCCTCACATGGGCAAGCAATCCAAGCATTGTCAAAAACACCCGGTGTCACCTTTGGCGGTACTTCTTTTGAGTTGCGTTTGAGCCCTAAGAACGCTTTATACGCCCTCACTCATTTTAGGTGCAATTCCCTCCCTCCGCCTACGTGTGGAGACAAGTTTAGTATGCCCCAGTGGAATCCAAATTGAAATTTGGACTACCTACTAGCACTGTATCTGCAACACAGATGAAATGGCGAAAAGTTCATGCCTTCTACCACGTACTCACACGATTCAACACCAATTCAACATGGGGCAGATACAAGACGTCGCTAGGTGTCCAAAATATGCTCCACGAACCCCGCATCGAATTCAATTGAAGATCTCCAAGCCAACTTCTCTCAAAAGGCATGTCAAATGACGGTGTGCCACTGATTAGGCCTAATCCGCTAGTCAAACGAATTCCTCTTCGAACGCATTCCACCGCCAACCGCCCATCTGGCCGCACACACGATCCACCGATCACCGTCGAAGAGCGTGTCTCTTGTTAATCGACTTTCTAAAATTCAGATCACTCCGCCGAGATACCGAAAGCAAATCCATCCAGATAGATAATCTCCGCCGATCACAATCGGGTAATTTGTTTTCATTCCATTCATATCCCAGGCGATATCCGAAACGCATCTGCCCGACCCAGCTGTAGAAAGTCACCTCCTCTCAGGGCCAAGTGCCCAATTCCGATTCTTCTCCGCGGCCACCATCAGGCGATCGCCTCAATTTGACACCGAAACGTCGCGTCCGTTCGGTGGGGCTGACATTAATAATCCGTCCCTCCGCCGGTGACACACTGGACCTGTGCGACGGTGCGGCCAATTTACCGTCAACACGGTGCGGCAGCTTGTTCTAATTTGTTTCTAGTTCTTGTCGTGTAAAGCGATTCGTTGTCGAGCTCGGTTGCAGTGTAAATTATGGTCTGACAGTTCTAATTGATCGGCTGTCAGCGGTCGTTGTTCGCCTGGGCGGAGCGGATGGAATTGGTTCGATAAAGGCGGAAATCTGCATCTCGGGGAGATTTGGGGGGAAAGTGCGATCGGCTATTGTGCGGCGGGTTTTAAGAGCGGCCGGCGGACCAGTGCTGCGCTGAGCGTTACAAATCACAGATGTGCGGGCAATTCATCAATGAGAGAGGCTCTCAAGTCGGCCACATTTGAAAGTTTTAGTGCGGCCAGATGGGCAAATGGATGACATTTCTCATGCCATTGACGGGCTACACAATGCGTTGCGCAGCGGTTGGGGATGGGACTAATTTGTAGAGAGCCATGAGCGATTGGAGACTTCTGAGGGGGCTTTGGAGAGCAGACAGGGAAAGACGCGTGTTGTGCTTAGTTGGGGCTAGGCAGTATTGTTCTATTGGAAGTGGAGGAGAAAGATATGCTCCACGAAGGTGACCGCCTGGTGACTAGGCGACCGACTATGCCAACGACTTCCGTCGCGAATGAAATGCTTTTCCACCCAGTTCATGTGGCAACACAAAAGGGAGCCACTTTCATTGACTTATACCTGCGGAGATGGACATCAACTTACTTGACGTGAGATATGATGCTTCCAGGGCCAGGTCCATCTCGGACTGGTCGCAGCTTGACAGACGTGGGCCAGGGGTGGACATCGCGCGCTATGGGGACGATCAGCGGCTTATTCATTCTCCTCAACTAACTGCTGAGTGTGTGTGTTTTTTTAATAATTGAGCAGAATTTTAGTAAAAATAAAAACAAAGTCTGCTCTCTGGTCGTTTCGGCTGCAGCACCAGGTTCGATGTCAAATCTTTGTCAGGGAACAGTCGGCAAATGTTCTGACTTGCGGGCTGGCGTGGCATCTGTTTTTGTGGCTACTTCGTTAAAGTTGACGAAAGTGCTTCAACACAGAGTCCAACTGAGCGATGATGGCTAGTTTATTTTGAGATAAGTTGAACGCTATGGAAGAGGTTTACTCCTGGTTCTGGATGGGGCGGCTGTACTTGCCATTCAGTGGATGTTCAAGCGATGTCCCAAGCATGGTAATCTCATGTGTGGACGACAGGAACTGGCCACGCACTTTTAACCGCTTTGAGCGAATTTTGAGGTCTTCCCACTGACTAGTGCTTAATAAGTCTAGTATATATCCCGTTGCACCCTAAGATCAGCATGATCCGGCATAATTCACACAAAGAGTGGCATCGAGTCAAGCTCGTATGTACCACTGAATGTAAATTCATACAAATCTTGGATATACATAATTCCGAGTTATACTGAACAAGTTACTTTGATGGCCGTTTTTAGGTCTAGTTTGTTAAGATACTAATTGCTCGAGCTAGTACAAGCGTACTGATGATACTTCTGTGTCTCGTATATGTTGT
The DNA here is from genome assembly GCA_916610145.1 of Eristalis arbustorum. Lineage (NCBI taxonomy): Eukaryota > Metazoa > Arthropoda > Insecta > Diptera > Syrphidae > Eristalis > Eristalis arbustorum. The sequence continues at coordinate 5,026,126 of OU744319.1, forward strand.
TTTCTTTTGTCAAGTTAGTATAGGACGGCGTATTAGTTTCTCTTGAAACCACTGTAGTTCTCTCAATGGGTCTACAAGTCGAATGCGACAAGTCTCATTGTGCGACAAAAAAGATGCTTCAAGTGGGACGATGTTAGAAAGCCGAATATACTTCACCCTGAACATTGCATTACGAGTGAGGTTATTGAAACACAGTGGCTTCTTCCTAATTCGAACTCACTCTAACTCGAACTAATTTTGGTATTCCGTTAAAATTCGATTCAGATGGTGTGGTGACAGGCGATAAATCCAACCTCGAGCAAGAGGAGGTCTAGAGATACCAACATCGAGACTGAACTTAGCTGAGTCGTGCAAGGCAAATAGTGATGGTCTGTTGGGACGCATATACCAGCTCATCAGCTCATCAAAAATTGAAATCGCAGTTTCTACAAGAAAAACATGCACGTCACAAACAAACAAATTAGTTGTGCGGTGCACGCTCACTTCTGACATTGGATCGCGCCCACCAAGTTGGTTGAGGTGATGCTCCACTTGTGTGAGCCATCGCGATCGAGGACGTCCTCTGCTGCGTTATCCAAATGACTCGGATTCGAAAACTCTTCAGGCCAAAGCTGTGGTGCCCATCCGCTCTAAGTGACCTTGCCACCATGAGCGTTGGAACAATTTAATTAGGTTCAGCCGTGGTCAGACACTATCAACAGCTCCCGACCATCAGCGTCAACTTTTCTCTAAGGCGACTAAGAGCTTCCTCTCCCGCTTTCAAAATGTCGTCCGACTTATTCGATTCACTCTAAGATCGCTTGCAGTTCTGGTGACAATCGACTGAGACTCAAACATGCTTACACCCTTACATGCATCATCTTCTCGACCGTTTTATATTCTGCCCTGGAGCTTTTTATAAACAATCTGAGAAAGCCCTTAAAATCATGGCTTCAGGCAGGGAGAGCTCAGAGCACTTGTGTACATACGGATCCTTGAAAAGGAACAAGAAGTGCAAATCGAAACCGACTACCTATTCGATAATTTCCATTGCGCGTGTGACAGCGTGCCTAGGGGGAAGCTATGCACAATCATGTCCTTTTTTGACATTTTTGCTAAACTCATCAAGTTCTGCAGGATGACGGTCCTTTTTACGATGCACTATAGCGAAGAAAGGCTTCAGATCGACGTGCTGGTCATGTGACTCCTTCTGAGTAGATCGTCCAAAATTCAAACTCTAACAGCAGCGGAATAATCTCACAGAAGTCCATACGCGAATGACAATGATTGACATAACGCAACGAGCAGTCGATAAGGCGTGAGTCACTCGGAGGCGACTAAAACAGATCTAAGCGTGAACGAAGGCAACACGAAGAAGTCTTGAGAAAAAGACATAAAACATCCAGGTCATCCGGGAGACGCACAATGAGCTGCCGTAACCCCGAGGTAGTCAGTGACTTCATCCACCTCGGCTCTATAGTGAAAAAACTCGAACATCGTCTAACCGAGATCAAACGCAGAACAATTCGTGCCAAACAGTCTTGGGCTAAAGAGGTAACTCATGAATGGACCCATTTCTCCCAGAATCAAGGTGACTTCATATAAGACATCATCCAAGTCATGTAGCACGGCGCAGAAACGTCTACAATTTCAGGTTCAGATGAAGACGTCCTTGCTTCTCAGTAGGATTTTGGCCCTCTTTGTTTGATGGCATCTGGAGGAATTCAACCACGAACTGTAAGGACTGGGTAGCGAGCAGAGACAAAAATCTAGCTAGGCCTTCACATATTTAATGTCTAAGGTAGCTGTACAAATTTTTGTAGGAGTGGACTTCGTTTGAAGAGATTTTTAGCAAGAATGCAGAATCAGACAACTTATGGGACCAAGTATAGACCCTTGTGGGACTCCACTAGAGATAGGACGTAGAGAGGTTAAAATGTCTCACAACTAATGCTTTCATTCCTGACGTCGGTGTTGAAATCAGCAGAAGAGACATCAAAATAGCTCCTTGGCAAGCGGTAGGGGCCCAACCCTAGCTTACTTTGGCTGGAGAGTTTAAAACAAATGTCTAAAGACGCCACTAAATATGCCCGTTCACAATAGACGCCGTCTCGTCTTGTGGTGGAACTTGCAACAGGCCCCGACTGGGTCACATCGCCACACCAATAAAATTTGCTCCTCCAAAGGGTGACTGTCGCAATCATCTGAAAAGATGCCAGTGACCACAAAGAAGCGATTTCTCTCAACTCCCCAGTAGGAAACAATTTCATGTTCCAGCCTTCAACCGCCCTTTGTCCCGACGGAACAAAAGACTCCCAGTTCGACAGACCCACAAAATCCCCGAGATGTCATAAATCTCTCTTCACCGAGTTCCAGATCTGATTGCAAATCATGTAAAGAAAGTCCCCAGCCCACGCCGAGAAGAACACGAACGAAGAATGGAATGAATCCGAAATTGACAAATTGCTCCTTTACCTTTCACTGACGACTTCCTTTGCAGTGCTCCCCCCATCCCCCCGACGGCCAAAAATAACCGCACGCAAATTGCAAACCATTTAAGCCCAAATTTCCCTTTCACTCGGGAATCCATGTTCGACATTAATTACTTTCTCGGGCCCGTTGCGGGGCGGCGACTGACCCAGTGGCTGCGTGACATGGACACCCAAAAACCCGAACACAGCCAATGTGTCTGCGGACACGTCTCTGGCGCGTCTGTCCGGCCAACGACGCCCAATAAACTTTGATTCTTTATCAGCGCCTCGGAGTGGAAAGAATTTCCGTGGGATGACGACCGGCCGATAGCCGGACTAGGGTGTGGCCCCCATGCACAATTGCATCCGTCGGGACACAGGCACATGCGCCGAGAAGTGGTCGGGTGGCTACTGGTCTTACCCGCGCCTAATGCGTCGCCGTCTAAATTCGGCCCCGCCTGAGGGGGCCCCGTGGAATGCGCATTATAAATTGGCTCCTCTTCGCGAACTAGACAGGATGTGCAGGGCAGTGCAGGGACAATGGAATGCGTCGGCTCCCCGCCAGTGCAGCGAGCAGCGCACAACTTGTTGGCTACATTGTTGGCCTTTTGAACCGGCATCTTGTTGCGGCGTGTTGTCGAAACGTGTTACGAGTTTCACACTTTTGCATCGTGCCTCGGTTTCGGTGTCGTTTCTCTGCTGGTGCTCTCCCCTGCCTGCACAGCGTCCACATGTGGGTTGAGGGACGCGAACCTGTAACTGGTGCGGTGAGGCGGGGGCCTTCACGCCTGCAGACATCTTAGATTCTTATGCTGGAGCCATAAAAATTCCATTCCACGGCCGCGCCGAAGACCGGCTGTGGGCATATTTTATTACAGAGCGGATGGATTAGCAATGACCTTCAGCGAGCACAAGGGATCGTTCGTCGAGGACGGACGACGGACCTTTTTCCCTGTCGGCTCCCCGTCCTCCTTCGTGTTTGCTCAGACGGTTATCTCGTGTGTGAGTCTGGCGTGCAGGGAGCAACAGACTACGCACATTCTGAGTGGCGTGGTCACGACCAGAAACAGGCTTCGGACGCGCGGGAAGGACGCCTTGTGGTTTTATGGCGGAATTCTGCTGGTACTGGTCGCCGTGCCGCTTTATCGCGTCTCATAAATCGTGTTTCGGACTAGCGATAGCCGCTCCATCCTTGGCACACGATCCTGGTTTAATTAATTTCCAGTCCGGAGTCTCGGACGCATGCGGCCCCGGGCTGTGTGCTCGCTCTGCTGGTCCGGCACTCCGGATGATAATTAAGAACTCTCCGCGCGTTCGGCTGTCAAAAGATCTAGGCTCACGGAACGTCAGATCGGATGCGCTTATCCGCGGAGAAGGTCGTCGATGTCGCGAGGCATTAGACGCGTGCGGGCTACGCTGCAACATTGTCGGGGGCCCTCGGCGCGAACAAGGCCGGGACAGGGCCAGCACGGAGAATCCGACGAGGCGATCGGTTGGTCGGTCTAGTCTAGACGGACGGGTTTTGTCGCCGGGCCGTAAATGTTTTATCGACGTCGTCGTTGGAAATTAAGAGCCACCTCGAACCGGGTTATATAACATCTTGATGCGCTCGCTGCAGCCGCAAACGTGCACGGCGGCGGCGCGGAGGATGCCACGAAAAAGTTTCTTAGATCTCCGCCCCACTCGAGTTTATTTGTTCACCAGAGAGAGAGAGGGAGGGAGTCTTTGGAAATCTTCACCGAAAGACTATAAATCATGGGTAAGTGCTGTGTGCCTTCCCTCCGTCCGCCCCTCTCTCCCATCGACCGTGCAGATGTTCGAGCATGTGGCTGCGCGATCGAATGGCAACCGGGGAGCGCGAGCGGTGCGCCCAGATACGGAGTGCTTTTAAAAGCCTATTAGTGCGGATGTTAGCCGCACTTAATATAACGTTGCTTAATGCGAAATTCTGCCCACGCCACATGGCATCTCGTGGCTCGCCGTATGTTCGTTGCTCGCTCTTTTGATCTCCGCGGAGATACTTTAAGAAGTTCGCGTCGAGAAGAATCTTCCACGAGCGGAAGTCGCTGGAGTGGATCTGTTGGCTGGTCGCTTGGTCGGTTGGTTGTTTTTTTTATGATCTCTTGCCACGCAGCGCAACCTTCGACGTTGACGTTGACTGTGATGGATTTAGGAAGTGATGGCAGAGGTGATTTCGAGTTACATGGCGCCAGCCGTAAATGATAATCTGCGATTTGTTGGCGCGCTGTTAACAAATGTTGACGGAATCCGACAGTCGGCCTTAATTCTGGGCTCGATTTGAATTCCGAATCGGAAGGAGGGGGGTTTTTTGAACTTTTGGCAGAATTTCACAAGAGGGATGGATGAATAATGGATGATGATCGGTATCGGCTTTGGAGGAGAGGGAGATCAATCACGGGCTCGAATCGCCAAAACGAGTCGAACGTGTTCTTACGCAACCGAATGACAGCACATCTTGAGAGGGAATCGAGGTTAAGGTACTACTTCCTAGAAGTGATTGCGCAAGTGAACGATCGCCTGCGGAGGGGATCGTTGATCTGCTCCCACTGGGAGAGAACAGTGGGGATCGCGGAACAACTTGGCATGATCACTTTTTGACCACGTGATCATCATTCCGTTTCTCTGAGGAGACTAAACCTAGCTTTGTGGGGCGGATCACACAAAATCATCCACATCAAGAAGGGATGCGCAATTGAAGAGATTCACGATCGCATGCGAAGGGGATCATTGATCTGCTCAAGCTGGGATCGTTAGCTGAATCTTTTAGACTAAGTGACCATCATTCCGTTGCTCTTCCCTAGCTGCGTAGTTCAAATAACATCAAAATCACTCACTAACTGCGATCATCAGGGAGCAGTTGACATAGGGATAGAGGTGTAAAGCTAGAGCGATGATCGTCCTAACCTCACATGCCTCATTTGAGCTGAAGATCATCCACGACTGCTCAAGTCAGCACATCAAAGCTTGGCTTCAAGGAAAACATCGCGAAGTAGAATGAACTTGTCCCATGACAGCTTCATCAGCATCAACTGAGGATCACTTGTCACACACTGTTCGAGTGAAGATCGATTATCAGAACCGACAGCAACAACCTCTAGATCGACTGTAGATTGGAGACCGCAATGCAGGATCCATTGAAGATCGCTTACCACAGCTCTACATCCTTTGACGATAACTGATCGCGGTCGTAATCATGAATACATCCCCCTGTAGTTCGAGTGAGAATGAACGAATGAACGAATGATCACAGCCACGATCAGCCCAAATCAATTCACTGATCTGTCTCGATTGCAACTTCATGTACGCCAGTTGGAGAGCACAGTTCGCAGAACAACTTGGCACGATCACTTCGTTAAATGAGCCTTTTAGACCAAGTGATCTTCTTTCCGTTGCTCTGAGGATACATTGCCTAACTGCTTGACTCAAATCACACATCCTGTACTCCTAGTGAAGATCACTCAACAGGTTCGATGACAACACTGCATCAAATGAGGATCACTGATCACAATCCAAACCAGCATCAATAAGCACATTCCGAAAGTCGAGTGAGGATCACCGATGTGTCTCGATTGCAACTTCCCTTGCGTCGATTGCAGAGCGCTGATCACTGTCGACATCACTCTAAATGAACACATTCTTTAGTTCTAGCAAAGATGTTTGATTAGATCTGGGGGCAACTTCCTGATTGTAGCTGATCATCACCAGACGATGGCATAATAGCTTCCAGTGCATCACATGAGAATCAATGATCACAACCAACATCAGCTTCAGTGAGCCTGATCTCCCGTAGTTCAAGTAAAGATCGCTGATCATGAACGATGACATCACCTCCCAAGGCTTCCTTCGGACACTCTCCGCTATTGTAGTCAAAATCGACTTGACAAAACGTTGCTAGCATGAGCAATTTGAAGCCCGTACTGATAATCGATTTCGGATTGATCGAAGACCACTTGAAAGACCACATCATCCTCGTGCACCGAATGGAGATCACTGGCGTAGGAAGGATTTAAAGTGAGGATCTCAGAGCAGGACTTAAGGCAGCTTGGTCTCCGGGATCAGTTTGACAATCACTGACCAAAATCATAGATCAGTCGACGATCACAGATCAAACTTCATCCAAATTGCATGACAAAGAGGACGTTCATCTAATTAGGTCCACAAACAATGAATGATCAGACTCCGTGAAGATCGGTGTATACGAAACATCTCCTTCCACCTCGAGTGACGATCACTGATCTGGTCAAAGTCGACCCTCATGCGGACAACTGATCTGTTCCGTGGACAACATCGATGAGCGTTTCTCGAAGACCAGTTGAAGATCACGTCAACTACACATGCCACAGCTTAACGCTGAAGATTAGCTATCAGTTCCAACATTATGTGAAGACGTCGTACCAAAAATGACCTTTACTTCTGCAACGATCAGTCGAAATCAGTCTTAAAGGACAGAGAGGACGTAGGGGACGACCGTCCATTAAACACAATTTGTTTGAGCTCATTTAGGACAACATGAAGGCCCTACGCAGGTGTTGTCCCACCAGAAATAGGGGTCTTTAAGCGAACTCGAAGATCACTGTTGCACACCAGAAAATATCAGCTTACACTGTTCTATGGCAGAGTGAAGATCGGTGATCTAGTCAAGAAAGGCCTGATTTTTTGCCAGAAACACGCACAGTTCAAGACGATGGAGCTGAAAGCGTGTCCATTCGAGTCATTATGAACAGTGAGCTGAGATCATTTTAGTGGATTCGATGCCTGGTTGGGGAAAGTGGTGAGGATAGACTATGGGTGTCGGTTCGAGGTCCGGCGATGTTGAAATGGAGTCGGAAGCCAGTTTAGAAAACGCCAGCGATAGACGGAGACTCATCAACTAGGTACTGCGGTCATTTGAGATCACTAGGAGTTAGCAAGGAGCCCCGCCATTGTAGTCATTCGAGATCACTAAGAAGCAGCTTTCTCGTACTTGTTGAGATCTCAATTCGGAGCCGATCGAGGATCATTCGAAATCGTCGAATTCGTTGGTGGGTCTTTAACTCGCCACTGGCCATTCTAATGTACTTGTCCTTGAATCTCCGACAAAAGATCGTGCAGTAACCATTGAAGCACCGAAAAAAGGAGCCAATCCCTCATCATCCTTCAAGACCGCCCAGACCACATTATTTCCCAAAATTCAGCCTCCTCTCTCTCTGACGATCGACTGACGTACCCACTTGCCTCGACCTCGCACTGCCCGCCCATCTCAGTCCTTCAAAGTTGCCAACCAGCAACCACTTCATTATCCACTCCAGTCAAGTCCACATCTCAAGAACGTAGTTCTTTCCACGAGACCCCGTCAAGATCAACGCAATTACACAACACCTTGTCTGTCAACTTTCATCGGCTGTCCCCCAGAGTCCACGGCTCACGTGTCACGTTGAGGTCTCAAGAATTCAAAATCCACGCCACCCCCACACACAACTGGCCAAGGTCTGTCCAACGCCATCGCCACTGCCACACCAACGAGATCCAATTAACCGTTCGGTCTCGCGTCTCAATTTGTCTTTTGCCACATGTTATGCGATTGTTTCCGCCTCTTCCACTTGACAGATACAAAAAGTGAAAGTTCAATTGTAACGAGCGAGAATCATTTGTGTCCGCCTCGGCTGTTGTCCGCCGATAATTGTGTCTTAAGCACACTCTCTCGATGGCCGCTGCAATCGGTGTCCGCGACGAATGATCGATTTAATGTGTGCCAAACGGTGTGACCTTTAATTGGGTGGGCGTTTCTCTGGCGTGGTCCAGCTTTGCAGATGTGACATGCAAAGTTCCAGACGCTAGCGGAGGCACACACCACGCGCTGTCAAAACTTGGGCCCGTTCCAGTTCGACGTCGGTGCACGCCTCTGGGACGCGAAAAGTGTGCCACCGGCCTGGGCCCCAGCACCACCCGCTGGCGTGTCCAACTCCATTTACACTGTTTTTTGGGCTGGCCGGCTGCTGGCGCAGAAAACTGTTTTTTGGGGTTAACTCTTTTCGTTGTAATGATTCGTTTTGACGCGGGCCGTGAGGCGTGAGGCGTGAGGCTGCAGTCGTTGCATAACCGCTCTGAGGTGATGAATGACTGGGGAGTCAAACTGAGTCGACTGAAAGGTGTCGGCTGCAGAGCGGGCCAACAATCGATCGGCTGTGAAGTGTGCCTCGCGATGAGATCGATTATTTGTTGGCAGACATGACTCGCGCCCCGAGCTGGGTGTGATGAAGGTCTGGGCTGACTTGGTGAGTAATGGACGGTGGGTGTGCCAGAGCGAGGGCCAGAGCTAGAGCCCGTTTGAAGGATGAGACTAGATGATTGTGGGTTCAGCTGATCTGTGCCATCATCTTTCATTTTCAGTTCAATGCAGTGCGCTGACGGATGTAGACTTTTGAGAGACTCATGGCTCGTTGAAGTTATTTGACAACAAGGTCGAAGGGGATCGAATTCATCTGGGGTGGTGAGTGAACGAGATCTTCTTGGAGGTGGACATGGGCATCAACCGTGTAATCGTGGCCCATCAGAGATCAGACGCGCTGCTTTAAAACGCCGCAGAGAAGATCACTCATTTTGAGAGCAGATCTTCGGGACCAAATTTACCCGACGTCGAAATTCGACATCTTGCAGCTTATGGACAATAGAAGCAATTTTGGACTCATCAAACTTACAGCACAGAAGTTAGCAAAGCCGAAGGAAGGCAAAAGGGTGAACTGTGACTTTAAACTTAAAGAACTTGACCTAGGCCCGAATATCGCCAACTTTAAGAATGCTCCGTATTCTTAGAAGACTAAGGATAATCACGCAGGCTCCTCTATTTGCATGGAATCAGCATCATTTGCAAGAGAAAATGGTTCGATTGATGACGATTTTCTGGCCGAAATGAATATTGGGCTTCCGAGAAATCCTGTCAGCGGTCCATCGGGATCACTTTAACAGGCCAACGAGGTCTTTAGATTTCTCCATTACATTTCAGCAGTCGGGCAGTCCATTAAATGTCGAAATTCTGATAATTTCGATCAAAAATTAACTCCAAAAATTCATGCCTGACTTAGGTGGCTTAGGAGTAAAAAGCTCCCAAATTGTCTCCAGAGCACACTAGTGATACACAAATATGAACATTCCTAGATTTTCTTGATCTTGAGTTGAGTTAAAGCTGGTCTGGACTCTGGTGGAGAGTTAGGCAAATGATTCAAGGGCTCATGTCTATTTTCCTCAAAACCACGGCCTATCCTAGATCGCAGCCAATTGTTTCCTTGTATATATTTGACGACTAAGGCCACAACCTTTTAGTGTAAAATTGTGTAAACATTTTAAGTGTAATTTGTCCCCGACGGCGCAATGTCCCTTGTCCCCTGATACTTGATACCTTAAGAAATGTAGTCTAGCATTGGACACGTCGAATGAGAAGTAGCAAAATCTTAGAATCGCCGGTCTATACGTGGCAACCCTAGGGATTGTGAACGCAGCCGTCTTTGGTCTGGTTTGTGGCCTCTCTGAAGCAAGCACCAGAATGGTACATCACTGATTAACAGAGATCTACAAATTAAGCCGAGTTTAAGCACTTTTACCAAGTTTATAGGAATACCTACCAGCCCAAAATATAGCACAATTTAAAGGCTTAAAGCGGACAAATTGACAGTTGTTCAATTCAAGTTGAATCGAGTTAAGTGGATCACTGAGCAGGGGAGACTTCAATTGTTGACTGCAGGACACATGGGCACCGGAAAAACCTACTTCATCTAGAGGGGACAACAAAATAATCACCCGCGACTCATTTAGACCTAAACCGAGCCCAATGTGGCCGAAATTCTGCTCAACAATTGCTCGTTTGTCATGAGGCTTAAACTGTGAAAACAGCTACTAAACAGATTGCTTGAAGAGAGTTTCTATGACTTTTGCAGGAGCAGAATCAATTCAACACCTCCTTTGCCACGCGCTACGAATGCCCAGCTCTAGCAAAGAAGAGGAAACATTAGTTGCAAGCTGAAGGTCTTATGGTGTGTAGACTTAGGTAAGGTTAGGTTGGACCTGCCGGGGAAATTGCCAGCGCACTTAGACCATTATTGGTCCATTGTGATACCACCATCCATCGACAAATAGACCAGATTTGAAAACCAGACAAAACCTTAACTAACTTTTGCCTTCACTAGGATTCGAACCGGGAACCCCTATAACCAAGGGCAGGCACTCAACCAACTGCGCCATCCAGCCGTTTAGAGGTGTACAGTTGATAAACGGCCTAGAGTTGAAACATAGGATGGCTGGATGATTTCAGAACCTACAATGGACGGTCTCATGGCAGAAGAAATGGTTCCAACTTGTTGGCCTTTGGGAGCAGCGGCCGCAAGGTTGTAAGGGCATCGAAATGGCTATATACTATTAGGTCTATAAATCCTAGGGTTTGCTGTATTATTCCATTGGAACATGCGTTGGAAAGCTACTGTCATTGTAAAAAGTTGTCATTTAAAAAGTCATAGCTTCACCTTCTTTAACATCACTGTGACTAGTGACTAGACTATTGACGCAACATACTTACAGATAATCGATAAATTTTCCTTACGTTTATAACGTGTGTCAAGGCGCATACAAGGCGTTCTATGAGTCCTATCCAAGTGGAAATCAGTCGCTCATTCTGTCTCTCGATATTATTTAAGAGGGCCCAAACCTTTATGGCGGACACTAGACCTATTATACCTTCGTCAACTAAATGACTGGTATTCATAGATCTATTACTAATCTATCTCCTAAGTCCCATGCTTGGGATTTTCTTTCTAGTTGCTGCGCGAGGGATGAACATGTTGAGGTAATGAATAGTTGATTCGGTTTGTTTCCTTCCTCCTGCTCTTTCATTCTCCCCACATGGTGGCGTTTTAGACAGAAACCAATAACAATGCACTTACGGTCATGTAGAGCGGATGGACACCACAGCTCCGGCCCGAAGAGTCTTCGACACCGAGCCATTGGGACAGCGCAACAGAGGACAAGTGGAAAAGGACTTCAACCAACTTGATGTGCGCAACTGGAGGCAGCTGGCGAAAGATCGTGCTGGCTGGAGAGCCATGTTGGTTGAGGCCCAGGTCCACCCCGGACTGTAGCGCCAATCAAAGAAGAAGAAAATTTACAGAAGAGCCTTAGCGAGTGTATAAGACCTAATGGCGTTGTTGCTCTGTAAGGTTCGAAATCTTTCCTGCTACGATTGTCAATTGAGCGAATGTCTGTCAGTAATGATGTCCTGACTTAAAATGGAAATAATAAAAAAAGTATGAAGGCAAAGGCCCACCTGCGGATACAAGTATTGAAGTAGGCTGGACACCGTCTATTGACAGTAAGCGTACAGTTTTGATGTGATTTCTGACCCGAAGGCATTGCAAGATTGAAATTTTAAATCTGTGGTCTACATGTCGACTTCCAGAGCAATGGTTTTTCGAACCACTTCGCCTCCAATGGTGTTGTAGAAAGTCTGGAATGGGAGTCTGTTACATCATATGAAGAACAGAAAGCATTTTCTAGTCTCTGCGCGTCCGTAGGTTTGAAGACGATGGCAAATCGTGCGTGAGGTGTAGGTTAAAGTGCTCCAGTGAGACGAACAGATTCGATGAGAGTTAGGTACAGCTAATTTGGGGGGTAAGCCTCGACCAGCTGTCCAATCGTCTCTCTTCTTCTCTGCAGCTGAAAGCAGGAGGTGTAGAATAGACCATTCGGATGCGACACTACTCTGGAGTGGAGCTTAAATAGGGACTCAAGAGAGCTAGAGTCAGCTAACTGGTGGTCTCGAGGAACAAACGTTTTCTTCAAAAGCGGCCATTGAACAGAAAGGTACTGCAATTCATAGTATCCATGAACAAGGCTGGGCTTGAGAAGTATTGACTCATGGAAATAGGTCCAATGAAAAAAGTAAGCAGTTCATTCTTCAGACAGGGGCTAGCTTAAGCCCAGCTTGTGAGATTTGGGTGACGATCGGTCCCATTCTGCTTGAGCCAGGTTTTTGAGAAATTCTGAGACTTCATTGGAGCTGAAGATTCGATACGACATGCGAATATTGGGAAGACGGTCGCTAAAGTCGCACTTGAAAATAATTTGCCCTGTGATCGGCGATAAAAGTTGGTCGCATGTTCGGAGATCAGCTGATACGTACTATACGAAGTTTTAGGTTGAAATCTTTTGACTTCCGTGGATCGGATCCGGTGATACAAATGTACGCAGATCTCTGAATTTTACTTAAGATTATTTTTTGTGGCGACCACTATCACCCAAAGTGAGTATCGATCTCCCAGTTGCTGTGTACATAGAGTGACCTCACGAACCTAAGCGACTTCCGACATTCCATTCGATTCCAAAACCCACCAAATTCCTGAGCCACCTCCACTTGAGTCACAACAGCGATACAAGGTCGATAAGCACTTTCACTTCGCGTCCATTTCGACCAGAGTTCGCGAATTCTTTGCACATGCTCTCTCCACATTTCCCTCCTGTTTGTTGGACATGCGTACCCACACTCAGCAGCACTGTCTTTAGGTCACATTCTCTATCGGAATGCTTGGCTTAGACATCAGTGGCTTACGAGTACCTCCACGAGATCGACGATCCCGTCAGCAGAAATGTCTTAGTTTCTCCGGAATGACGCTTCATCAGTGCATTTACGAGGTTAAGAGCCCACTTGACGACCCTTAGCCGAATGGAATGCAGAAGCTTGACGGCACAGCGCTGTCCATGACCAATGCTTTTAATTGCCCTTCCACCGAACTCAAGGCAAAAAGAAGCACTCACTTATCGGCCATCTGTTTGTTGGCATCGTCCCCCGGCCGGCGGCAGCTCCGTCATGTCTACCTCGCCCCCTCCGAATCGAACAATTGAATTGTAGAACAGAACCGTCCGAGAGATGAAAACCTCAGTCGAATGCCACGCGAATCGGGGGATATCACGCAGAACACGGTCTCTCTCTCTCGTCTCACCGGCCAGTCGAGACCTGTTAACCTGCTTTCGTTTAATTATTCTGTTCCTCGCAGATGATTAGAGACGAGACACAGCGGTGCGCTGTACACGAACACGCATCCGATGGAATTGAATATGATTCCGCCCGCTCCTCCTCTCGCCCTCCCCTCGAACAACACACAATTCACGTCATTCTCGATAATTTGGCAGCGTGTGAGGGTTCTCGTCTATTCGTCCGTCAATCTCCCGCGAGAGTGTTGTTGTTCGTCGATTAAGCGTGTTGAATTGATTTTTGAGTGATTAATGGATTTCTCTATTCTCAGTGCCCACTGCCCGCGCCCCTGCGTGAGATATGACGGGGCGCGCGCTCGCGCAAAAAAGTTTCGCTTCGCTGCCGGCAATCCGCCTCACTCGCCCGCTCGGAATGATGAAGATTGGCAGATGAAAGATCGAAATTGGGAATCGATAATCGGCCGAATAACAGATACCTCCGAAGCCCTTGAACTCTAAGCGCACACGGCGTGCGGACGCCCCGACGGATCTTTGACACTTGACTGTGAGGCGAAGCCTGGAGGGCTGCGAGGGGCCGAGAGGAAGGTTCGATTTAACGATTTCCATAATTAGAATGTAATTTATCGGGACTCGAGACCGGGCTGCGGAGCGGGATGATTAATTAGGGGGCCGTTGGTCCCCGCTGGAAAAATCGATTAATCGACTCGCAAGACATCGAACGGAAACTGGAAGTGACCCTTGAGGGCAGAGGATTCACTCGATCGGCCATTACGCGGCGTGTTGTCTCGGGGCGGTGAGCGTATTGCGAAGTTGAATTGTTCCGATGGTCAAGAGGGTCTTTTGGCGGTGTTTCTTTTTTGCCTTAAATTGACTCTCTTTTCTCTCGAGGCGGAGGGGGCAATAAACTCGCAGAGGGATTTGTGGTGTCAGCTTAACCGCGGTCAGTCAAGTCGGCCGAAAATAGACGCTGTTGCAACAGATCTTATCGTTTCGTGTGGCTTAAGCTTGGTTTAAGTAAGCTGAATGCGAGAGGGTGTCATGGAGTGGAAGAAGCATTTCTAAGCCAGGCTCTGTCACAGACTTCGAAAACCGTCTCCCATAAGGAACGATATCACGCTGAAAGGTATCACACCATCCTTTATGAGTTAAGTCCAAGCCGGGCTTGACAACTGGCTCCATTGAGCCCTTCGAGCACACAATTTAAGTCCCAGAAGAGTAAAGAGTAGGCTGGAGCTTAAGCTGGGCTTTGGGTAGGGAGGCAAAATTTAAAATACGATTGCCCACAAGAGCAATTAAAATTCTTGACAAGAACCAAGTTGAAGCTGGGAATATGGACACCTCCCTTTGTCCTGAGCAGGGGCAAAACCTGGGCAACTGGGGATAAGATTCAGCCGCCATAAAGAAGTTGTACATTGAAAACGTGGAACAAGGCCAAGATCCAAATGAGAAATAGAGTGTCTTCAGTGATTCATGGAGCTTGAGCTGAGCTTGAGGAGAGTGAGGCTCATTATGACTATGGGACGAGAATTAAGTGCGGGGATCTCTCTGAATCTCAGAAGAAAGATGACATTAAGCTCAGATTAAGTGTCCCAAACCAAATCTGTGGAACTTAAGCTGGACTTGAGATACCATTTGACGGACTTAAAGGCACATTTTCCGATTCCTGCTGTACGGCACGAATCCATGGAAAACTGAAAAGCGGGTGAAGAGAGGACTGCGTGCGCGAGGATTAAGCCAGGAAATGTACTACGACATGAGCCTAGTTATGCCTCTGGCCCTAGATTCCTCAGATAGGCCATAAAGAATCGATGGAAAACTGATTATCGGCTCGAATATTTTCGACGAACCTTTTGGACAGAGCAATAGAGGATGCCCGCGTATAAGGTTGTGCACACAAGTGGGGATGGACCTCAACTAACTTGGCTTGTGAAACTTTAAAAAATGAGCAACATACGAAGTCCTACGTTGAATGTTCATGTTTTGAATCGAACCCTTCATACTCCCTCCGCAATATCGCTTGGTTGGTTTCTCGAAGGGCTCGGGTAACCTTGCCTGAAGATGTAAGGAAAAGAGGGGAAATGGCATCTGCAAGGGTTTTAAAAGCATACTGAAGCTATGGTCGTCTAGAGAGCTACTGCCAAGGTGCCTTTGTCCAAAAACAGCAAGCCATTGGAGGCTTCATCCCGATTGATTATAATTGCACATTGGCCATTACATAGCACAGCTTAAGAATATGGACCACGCTAGAGCTTACCATGGCCTTGGGTATAAAAACCATTCGGGCTGTGCATGCTGTTGCTCTCCAGCCAGTGAAATTGTCCTTCAATTTAAATGGGGAATTAAAACTACAATTAAAACTACATAGCACAATTTACGGAGATGTAATATACACCACCTTTACCTTTCAATCTCCAAAAGATCGTGCGGAACTCAAGTGTCAACACCAGAGGCACGATCATCCACAAATCTGTGCAACTGCTCGCATATGCCGATGACATTGACAACATCGTAGGAACACAACGGGTTGTCTGTCGGGCGTTTGTGAGCATCGAGGAGGAAGAGGCCAAGAAGTATAAGCTGTCTACGAAAAAGGTCCACCAACATCGACGTTTTGACACTTTAGACAGCTACAACTTTGAAGTAGTGAAAGACTTTGTCTACCTAGGCTCCGAAGTTAATACAAACAATGACACCACCGCGGAGATAAAACAGAGGATCACGCTGGCCAATCGCTGCATTTTCCCACTCGGAAGGCTCCTGAGGAATAAAGCCACCTTTCGAAAAACTAAATTATCCCTCTTTCAGACCTGCATAGTCCCAGTCCGCAAGCAAACATGGACACTAACTAAAGCGGACGAGGATATTCCTGGTCGCTTCGAGAGATAAGCCCTTCGAATTACCTTCGGGCCCGTATGTACGGATTGTGTTTGGAGGAGAAGACTGAACGACGTGCCGTACGAGAATTACAGCGACATCGATCTGGTGAAACGAGTTCGAATCTCTCGTCTGAGATGGTTGGGTCATGTCGAGCGAATGGACACCAATGCTCCCGCCCGGAAAGTCTTCGACTCTAACCCCGAAGGATAACGCGGTGAAGGAAGACCACGGTCACGGTGGCGCACGCAGCTAGAAGGAGACCTGAATAAGTTGAACGAAGGGAACTATCGAATCTGCTGGAAGTTGACTTCAATTCAACACAACTTGTCAAACAGAGACATGTGGAGTCACACTAAAATGATGTCCACTTATAATATTAATAATATGGGTGGCGCTACAGCCCGTAGGGGGCCAGGGCCTAGCTTCTCAGCAACCACTCGTGTTGTGCGTGCTATTGTTCTCTCACGAGTGGAAGGGGGACCTACAGTTTTATGCCGACTCCGAACGGCCAAGTTTGAGAAGCTTTTTCTAGACATCATTGTCAGCGACTCGAAAGAGGTGGTGTAGTGAAAATTATTTTTGTCGCTCAGAGCAGGAATTGAACCTACGACATCGAGGTTGTGGTCGACGCACATACCCACAACGCCACGGGCTACCGTGATGTCCACTTAGGTGCTGCTTAAAAAAGTTGAATAGCTCATCACCACAATCAGCATCTTTGACAACATGTATTAAAACAGCAGCAAGTCGTCAGGCAATCTGAATTATTCCTAAAGTTGCGAGCCCAGCATGAAAGTATTTCGTGAGGCACTGAGTCTGGTTCAAGGTTTGAGTAAGCTTTGAAGATATTCAACAGCGCACATAGAAAATCTCTCAGAGCTAGGTAAATGGTTCGAAAACACAAGGAACTACACTCAGAAGCCTGGCTTAGAAAATATTGAACTAAGCTTCAAAACGTTAACCTTTTCTTACATCCTTTGTGGATTGGTGAATGACTAACCCGGCCTTGAAATAGTGGCAGTTTGGACTAAGGTTAGGTTCGAGTGCCTGTCTGTTGCCACTGCGGGATGCTGTTCTGAGACCAGTGTTGGAGATGACTGACTCGGATGCCACTTAGATCGGCCACGTTATTAAAATGGGAAGCTTCTAGTTGACTTCTTCTTCGCTGCATTTAGATCGAGGAGATAGACAATGGTTTTTTATTCCTCTGCAGTTTTCAAACAGGAGGCATGTGGGTAGACTAAATTTGGGATCTATTAGCCCTTCTGACACTCGGCCTACCCATAACTTTTCTAGCTAGTTCATGGGGTACATGATTCTCTGGAATATCAGTGCCCCGTCGTAAGTGTCCGTATGTCAGCGTCACGTCAGCCACGTAATTTTGTTGAGAGCTGGGTCTATCTTGAGCTAGAACCTTAATTAGTCAAAATCAAGGTATGCGTTATAAAGGTCTCGTCGAAGGACACAGTTTGGCACTCCTCGCATTAGTTGCAAGCTTGGCTTAAAATGTATGAATTTGGTCAGATAGACCGCTTATATCTAAATTTTGAACTTTGACGCTCAAGACTACGGAAAGTGAAGGAGCTAACCCCTTGATAGAGTCAGGCTTCCAAGGAAATAGGTTCATTATTTCTAGGAAGAGGGCAACAAACCAAACAATGCAACGAGAGTGTTTGTTGATTTTTGTGGGTGTTGAAGCCTGCAACATCTGCAGACGAAATGGTCCACTTGCTCCTTAAAAAATGCCTGAGATGGAATCAATTAGATGTTTCGGCCCACTTGCTATCATTGAGCGGAAAGACCACGCTCCACCACAAACCCTCGAAACACTTGTCCAACTCAGTGACATTGAATCTCCGCCAACAAGATGTTCCAACTCTCTCTCTCTCCATCTCATGGCTCCCCCCAAAACTTTACATCATCAAAATTGATAGCTAGTGCCACGACCAAACCTCAGCGCGACCCCCATTGAAATCCATCTCTTTGGGTCTCGAGTCCCGTGGTAAATCATGAAAATGCACAGCACACCGGCCCACGACATGTCACCGATTATGAATTACACGCCAAAGCGACTTGGATACATTATGCTAACTTGCTGCTAACGATGAATACGATACGGTCCGGGATGGCGCAACGCCCGCGGGGATATTTAAATTACAACCGTTTTTTGTTCAGTTTCTCCTACATCCGGAACGAACAGACGAACAGAACGATTGTGACGCGTTTGACGATATGCCCACCCACGAGCGAGCTGCAGACGATATTTCATATTTCACAGCTTATCCGTAACTCATCTCTGAGCGAGAGGCGCTATGTCGGTCAAGATTCTGCGTCTGATTTGTGTCAGAAAGGAGAAAAAAAAGGTCGCAGGTGATTGAGGGACGAGTTGATGTGATGAATGTTTTGTGGCACTGGAGAGGAGGCCAGTCTGGGAAGGTGTTGGAGGAAGGAAGTGAGCTTGGCTTGATGACGTGATGCCAAGTAAGGTGTCGAGCTGTCAGTTGACTTGAACTTTGCTGTCACTGCGTCATCACCACCAAGTCCCTGATGCAACTCAATTTGTCGTGTAAATGTGCACTAAAAGCTGTCAAATTGGGTACTGACACCCAACGGGGCTTCTAAATGTCAGTTGAAAAAAAATCGGAGGTGATTGACTGCTGAGTTGATGTGATGAATGTTCAGTGGCACTTGGGAGGTTAGGTAGAGTCGGGGCCATTTTTCTGGGAAGGTGTGCACCAAGGAAGTAAGCTTGACTGTCAGTTGGCTCAAACCTTGCTGACATTGCGTCATGATCAAATATTTGATGCGACTTCATTTGACGTCTAAATGTGTACTACAAGCAGTCAAAATGGGAACTAACACCCAACGGAGTCTCAAACTGTCAGTTGACTGTCAAACTGACAGCCACTCTCCGCCTCTGACCAGATGGAGGGACGTTTATTAACTTCGAGCGGAAATTCATGACGTCCTTTCTAAACCACTCGCCCTTCAAAGACTGGACATGACGTTTCGTGAATATCAGTCAAACGTCAAACGTCAAACGTCAAACGTCAAACTGACAGTTGCCACTAAAATCGAGTATCCCCACTATCACGTACTAGGTGTAAGCCTAAGACATCAGGAAATGCAGCGAAATCATGACTCTCCTCCCTCTGCTCCAATGACAAGCTACACCTAGTCAAGCCGTTCCTAATGGCCATTCAGTGTTCTCCCTCCCCAACTGAACTCGTGCAACCACACACCAGTGGCCACCTGAAACCCACCACCACCATATCCTCGACGGCGGTATCTCCCCCGAAAAATCGAAACAAAATCGCACCGCAGTCAAATTCCTCGGTTGCGCCTTATTACGAAAAACACTCAAGCCAGCCGCATGAAAGCTCCAAATTCGTGAATTGGATCACATTACTCTCGCAGCCCACAGCGTATCTGCGTGACAAGCCGAACCAAAGCCACTCTCCTCGATCGGCGTTCACACTGCGCATGAATGGCTGAACGGCGGCAGCAACGGCAGCAGCGACTCTGGCTTGCAACGGAAATATGTCCCCACGTTCACATTCCACGACGGTTTTGAAATTGTCGCTCGCTCGCACTCACTCGGTCCCGGCACGGCGCCGATCGACACATGCGCCTGCAAACAGGTAAAATGCATTTAATGGATAAATTGCCGAATTAAAGGTACCCCCTGACGGTGGAGCGGGGAGCTCTGCATATTTTGTGCGCGCACACGATGAATTTGATTAATCACCAGGCACCGCCCCTTCCAGTTGACACACAAAAGAGCGCGTCGATCCTGTTGCGGCAACTGGTTCCAAACAGGAACTTTGCCCTCTTAGCCCAAATCACGAGCGGCGAAACGCGTTCCGACTGCACTGCGTGACATTGAGGCGCGCACGTCAGCGCGCTGGTCCGTTTCGGACTTATGACATAATTGACTCGCTTGACAGGAAGTCGCTTGCCGCGTACGTCGTCGTTTCGAGGGGCCATCGACTGCAGTGGGAGTGATGATGGCACCACCTCTGGTGCCCCTGCCGACGGAATGCGCAGAAGGTTCTTGGGGCTTCAGCTTTTCTGGGTCACCGATGAGTGACAGGCGCGAGACACGATTGACAGCTGCGCTACCGTTGCAGTGTGACTGCTGCCAGCGCACCGCTTGTGGGCTGCGCTTAAGAAGGAAATGCTTGCGTTCGAGTGGCAGAACGTCGAGGATGGCATGGCGCAAGTTGGTGGTTAATTCGAGTGGCTGGCGCGATGTGATGTCGCTTGACATTTCTTTGTTCCTCGTCGACTCTCTGAGCCGTCGCCTTGACAAGTTGACAATCGAGAGCTTTGTGGACGTCAAGTGGTTTTGTCTGGTCTGGGCTTAAAGTTTAACGGGGTGCGCCGTGACGGCGTGTTGTTGAATTATCATTTTACTGGCATTACCGTTAATTTTGGGTCGTCTGTCAGAATTGAATCACGAAGTGGGCACCACTGTGGCTGTGGCTTGGCTGACGGGCCATCGATTAGGTGCCACTGTGACAGATATTTGGGAGAGGATTCTTCTTACCAAAGATTGATGTAGCTTGTGGCATGCGGTGGGAGTCCTTACCTGGAACGAAAGGAAGAGAGAGGAAACTTATTAGAGATCGTTGTGACAATAAAATTCATTTTTGATTAAAGAAGGCTTGCAGTTTGGCTAGTGAAAGTCAGTTGGGATTTACAAGTTGTTTGTGGTTTGATATTTGTGGGTTCATTTCAGGCATAAGACGACTTTCAAAAATAGAGGACTGCCGTTAGTTCGAATCAAAGATGTTGCAGATGCATATCGGGTACGAATGTTGAATTTAATGGGGAAGCTCCACATTTGCGGCTGCGGATGTGAATTTTCGTAGCATCCCTAGTTCAGTTGAAACAAGCGTCGGGCGCAATGCAGAAATGGGAGTGAAAAGGAGGGCGTTTACGTTTACCGCACCGCAACAGCTCTACGGTCCGAAAACAAGGCCAAAGCAGGTGATGGGTTTTGTGGCAACTTTTTCATTAATGACATATGCGGGGAAAATGTTCAACGCTTCAAATATGAACCTAGTCTGGCGACTGTGCATGCAGCGCCCACTCTCCTGGGTAAGCAGACCCAATTCTAAGATTGCGCACTATAGAAGGACTGCAACTAAACTGATGTTTGCAATTGGAAGCTGATGGAGAGCAAGAGCGCTGGCTGGAGAAGGAGTTTCGATCAAAGTCTTCGAGTGCTTCCAGGGGAATGTCACCAGATCTGGCTTGGGTAGCTTCTGCTCCACTTCGCTCTCATCGGACCTGAGTTGCTTGCACTTTCTGCGTTTGCCATATTGCAGACAGTTCTCCAGAAGATCTTATATTCGATCCTCTGTGTCTCTGACGATTCAATGTAATTGCTTCCATTCCAATTGCCATCTCCTCAATTGCTCAGCTCCTTGTTATCTTCATCCTTCTTTTAGCTAAGACCTACGCGCAGTTGCTATACGTTGTGGTCGAACCCAGGCCCAGGTCCATCTAACAATGATAAGGTACCCCAATCCGATTATTCGCTTTCATAACACTAAAAATTTACCAGCCCTTTTGAACTCCGGATATCCAACACAGAATATTTCTTAAGACCAATTAGGGAACTCACGGCGTTGTCCTTGTTCTACCATATTTGCGTCAGCACAAACTTGTATGGACATAGAGAGATGCAAAATTAGCCGAGTTTACGAAACCCAATTCAGCTCATCTACGCCGAAGCAACATTTCTATATCCCACAAAACTCAACTCCACGACAACGCCAACCGCACCAATCTCTGTCCGGTAGATGACTTAAAGTAAAAAAGAGTGTAGGAGACGCTCTAGTCCCTAAAGGATCAGGGCCTAGCTTCTCAGCAACCACTAGTGTTGGCAAAATATTGTTCTCTCACGAGTGAAAGCGTCCTACAGTTTTATGTCGTATCCGAGCGGCCAAGTTTGAGAAGCTTTTTCAAGACACCAGTGCTCCTTGAGCAGTCAGTCAGTGACTCGAAAGGGATAGAGCTGTGAAAATAACGCACAACGCCATGGGCCGCTAAGAGTGCATTCCCGACCAAAATATTCCACTTTCCATGGTAGTGCCTTCACACTGAAGCCATGATGACGACCGACCCAACGAGGAAGTTCTAGTTTTCGTTTCAACTCAACCAAGCTTGATATTCTTCTGATCTAGATGAGAGCTTAATGGCCAGACTCTACTTATGCGGATGTCGGGACACTGTGACATTCCGAAGATTTGCCAAGCTGACGAATTCGCTGGATAGGCTACTAACTTTGCATTCTGTCCGGATGGAGACCCACCATCCATGTCTATCGCTATTTTAGAGCATATTCTGAAGCTTCCTCAACCAAATGGAAGATGGTCAACTGGCACTGTTGGCAGAACAACTCTGGCCTATGCTACATCCTAAACTTATCAGCTGTCTATGCGACGACAGCTGACTCTAGTCATAGTGGGATACTGCGTCATTGGAACTCACGTTGCAGGTGGAGTCTATTACCTGCAACGACTACTGCAGGAGCTGTGGAGATGAGGAGCAGGGAGCAACCATTGTACACTTGCAGAGGAGCACTCTTCCCAAGAAACAGACATCTGGGAGCACACAACTTGGCCGAGCTAAGCAACGTAAGCCATTTTATGTTCTTTATCAGAACCACAAGCTGGCTTGCGAAATGACATTCACATGTCTCCGTGGTTGCACAATGGGGGTATTTTTGATTTTCATTTATCATTTATTTCATTAATATCTCTGTACTGTGGATGCTGTATTCCCTTATAACAGTCGGGACTAACTTTACCTTGACAAACCTTGCAACTTTAAGGACAAACTCCAGATTTCTTCGAGCTTGAAGGCGGGCCCATGGCATACCTAGGACGAGGCAACAACTCGTTTGATGGAGCCTGGACATAAATCCTGATGAGGTAGAGTCGCTGGCGGAGGATCGAGTAGTCTAGAGATCTCTAGTGCCGTGTATTGCCCCTTTTAGTGGATTGGGGAAAACGAACCGATACACAAAAACGAAGACCCCTTTGACTGCGCCTATTATCGAGGGAAAAGTCTCCTTAACATTGCGTGCATAGAGACGAGATATACAACGCCATGTCTAGAACGCCAAACTCGTCAGGCTGTGCAGGATGATGATGGATAACTCTCGCTGCTCCATCACGGTTGGTAACGAACTCACCGAGACCTTCAATGTCAAAAAAGGTTTTAGACAAGGCGACACGTTGTCATGTCATTTCTTTAACATCGTCCTTGAGAAGATCGTGCGAAACTCACACGCCAACACTAGAGGCACGATCTTCCAGAAGTCCGTGCAATTGTTAGCATACGCCGATGACATCGACGTGATTGGCAGAACTCAGCGAGCCGTCAGTGAGGCTTTTGTTAACATTGAGACGGAAGCGGCTAAAATAGGACTGGCGGTGAATGAGGGCAAAACGAAGTATATGTTGTCCGACGTCTCGGACGGAGCGTCACAATGGCAGCTATAAATTCGAGGTACTCAAGAACTTCACCTACCTCGGCACCGGAGTAAATTGTACAAATAACATCAGTACCGAGATCTAGCTTAGGAATACTCTTGCCAACCGCTGTTTCTGTGGGTTCAAGAGGCAATTGAGTAATAGAGCACTCTCTCGAAGAACTAAGTTGATTCTATAAAGACACTGATCATCCCAGTCTTGCTCTATTACGCGGAGGCATGGACAATATCGGAAGCGGATGAAGAAGTCCTTGGTCTCGAGGAGGTCTCCTTGGTCTAGAGGAGAAGATTCAACCACGAACTGTACGGACTGTACAGCGACATGAGTCTAGTCATGCGTTTACGGATTCAATGTCTAAGATGGCTAGGCCATGTAGAGCGCATGGACAACACTGATCCAGCCCGAAGAGTCTTCGACTCCCAACCAGTGGGACAAGATATAGAGGACGACCACGAAGCCCATGGCGCACACAAGTGGAGAAGGACCTCGACCAACTTGGTGTGCGGAACTGGAGACAGCTAGCCAGAGATCGCAGCTAGTTGGAGAGGCTTGTTGGTTGAGGCCCAGGTCCATCCCGAACTGTAGCGCCACACAAAGATGAAGAAGAAGTGATGACAATGATGATAAATTGGAGACAACAGTCCATTGTCCACCTGTCCGCAGTTTGTCTCCGGAATAAAGTAAGAAACATGGCATTTCGCGGGATGTCGAGCAACTACTTCTCCGGACGCAAAGAGCTATGCTTCGATGGTGTGGACAAGTGGCACGAACGCTTCATCACCACGTCTTCCGAAGCGTGCCTTTGAAGGGGCTCCACCTGAAAGGCGACCCCTTGGCAGACCCAGAAGGAGCTGACCACTCGTTTGGTTGCGCTTGGGCATAAAATCTGATGAGCTGGAGTCAAGGGCGGAGTAGCGAGTGGTCTGGAGATCTCGAGTGCGGTGTTTAACCACCTTTTGGGGGATTGGGGTGAGACCATTCATCTCATCTCCCCCTGTTTTCCCTAATATCCGCAATGCATTTTCGAATTCGGTTAAGCGGTTGATAATCAGCTTAATTGTCGTTTGTCCAAAAGGCAGTCATAATGATAAACAATTTTAGAAGACTCAAGGACTGACTGAATTGGTACCGAATTGCTTTGTGAACTGGAGCTAAATGTCTCCTCTTTCTTCGCGTCAAGAATCTCTCTTTGCTTCTGCCTACTTTACACCTCCACTCCACTCACTCACTGCAGTAGCCAGCTTCATGGGTTCTTGCCAATTACTGTGAACTCTCCCTAAGTCGTATTGTCACGGAATAACAAAATTAGTTCGAGTTAGAGGGAGGTCCACACTACGTCTCACAAAACATTTCCTGATTCCCTCGCCGGAACGGGCCCCAATTTCGCACTCACCCATGACCTGACCGAATATTTCAACTCATTTTCTGACGACGTTCACCAATTCACAAAATAACAGTTATCACCAGCATCATCGACTCCATCAATCTGCCAAGAGCACCGAATTCCAGCGCTGCCCCGAGTGTGCCATCCACCTACCATAACTCATTCCCATCGAGCACAATTCAAATGCAAATCGATTCAGCAGAAAAAGCCCTAGAATCGGAGCCCGAAACGGAGAATCCACACGAAGGCAGTCTCCACCAGCGGCAGCGGGGCGTTCCGATCGATTTATCATCTGCCATCCCAGTTACCCCAGAGCCATACGGCTCGGATTCGGATTCGGATTCGGATTGTATAATCGCCTCAATCACCGCTGGGTTAATGAACCGCCGACGAAACGAGATGATGATGTCCCCCCGCGATCCCCAGCTGATGATGATGGGGAATCGATTCGGAAATCCAAAAGCTCGTCGCCGTTCCCTGCTGAAGAGGAATTTCTCCCCTGCTTAGGCGACGAGATTAATTAAGAGTCGCTTGACAAAGAAAGAAAGAACGATCGCTTGGCTTGCGGCGACACACACAGTCCCACACACAGCCACGCCGAGCAGCAGACCTGTATCGATGGGCCGCGGCCTTTCGGTGTCTAATTTAAATTTATTGGATTATAATTCTCTTGAAAGCAATCTTTCCGTTCAGCGGCCATCCGCGCAGATGGATTGCACGGCGAGCAGCCCCCGGGTTGCTGTTATCTGTTCCAGTTTCGGTTTTCGGACACTCGGGTATCGCGAGCATCTCTGGCGGCCCTTTAGGCCTGATTTAGCACTGATCGGCGCGCTCTGACGCGAAGTGACAGTTTATTAAGCCGCGACGAGTCGCCGAATCAGGTTAGACCAGTCCGGACGACGAGCGCAGCGCATTTAATCACCTGGAAGGAGAACATTTATCCGCGCCAGTGGAGTGGCGGAGATCGCCGAGCCGAGCTCTATTCGCGGTTAGCGTCTATTGCCCGTGTGGGCCCCGGGGCCTTGGCGCACGCGCATTATAATTGCCATTGATTGACATTATGTACGCAGATTTAATCGTGTATCGGATTCCGCGCGTCCGAGATACGAGGGTACTAAACTAATTTGCCACTCCCCCTCAGCCCATCGGCGCGCTCTTTGTTTCGCCTCGCGTCAGATCATATTTCTAAAAATAGCCCGCGCTGCCATTTGCAGCTGGCCTGGATGTGAATACATTGTTCCACATCTCCTCCGCCGAACAAGTGATATCTTTGAGTGCGACTGCGGCGGCGACCAACTGGTTCTGGTGCTCCGGCAAGCTCGCGCCTAGGAATGCATGTCATCCAGAGATACGCGCAGCAGAACACTTACTTCGGTTCGATCGTTTTTTTTTGCCTCCTCCTGCTGCTGCCAACTTTGGACCGTGCACACACATGTGCGCTGTCCAGTTGAGATGGCTAACTGACTGGTTGACTGGCTGACTGGGTGCCTGCCTGCATGGCGTGGCAGTGTGATGTTTACGTGATAAGTTCATCGCAACGGAATTAGCATTTTATGCTCGGACTCTCGCTCTGCGACTGTGGCATTTGGTCGCGTTGCAGAGCTCGCAGATAATTGTTTGCAGCAGTTTATTGGTTTCTTGGGTGTACTCGCAGCCAGCGCCGCGGACATAATATTGTAGTAAAGTCAAACGCTTAACGATTTTATCCGCGAGCCGGCGACGTGGATGCCCGAGCGCTTGTCACTGGGGCTTGACCACCGGCAGCGGCTGCGACTGGGGGCGAGCGCTCTGAGAAATGGAAATTGCGTGTCTCGCCTGAAGTCTCGTGGCATTCGCTTAATGAGATGCAATTGCTGCAGAGCGTGGCCGTGGTTTGTGTGAGAAATGCGGCAGTCGTCGACGTCGCCTTTATCTAGAATGCACATTAGAATCCATGCCTTAAGTGGTTCGCATTCTAAACGGGCCGCCGACTGGTGGATGTGGGTTAGTTCCTGTCAAGTGGCGATCGAATCAGTGGTAACGGGCGATCCCATAATCGTCGCCCCCCCTCCGTTTGACCATTCCATCGCAACAGTCACTTCCCCAGAGTGCCGCCGTGTCGTCGCCGGCCTTGTCAATGCGTAGCCACCTCATTTGCATCCCACGACGATAACGATCTCTCGATCTTCTCATTGTCACGCTGTGCGCACTGACAACGAGCGCCTAATGACCGTCCCGAAAAACCTGCTCGACCTTCCCTTCAAATCCGCTTCAGAGTTTCTCTTTTTTTTTCCCAGTGATCACCTCCCACAAACGGCGACACCACTTGACACATTTAACCCACCGTCCCCGTCCGCTTATGACAAGCACACATTCCACAACCAGTTCCGAGGCGGCCAAGAACCCTGGGACGCCCAACGCCTGGCAATCGACGTCGAAAAGCGCCCCGATTCAGGTCAAATAGAGAAATCCACTTAAAGCTCCAGATCCAGCACACAATGCATCCAGCTCCGCTCGGAGCACTCTTACTTTTCATCATTCCGGGAGGAGAGGGACTCCTCGTCGTCGTCGTGGTCTTCTGGCTGCAGACCCAGAATTCGGGTCATTTAGATCCAGTTATCGGCTTCTGGTTAGATGAGTAGGCAGCGCGCACGCAAGTCATCGAGTGTCGGCCATTATGCGCTGCGCTGCGAGGCAGAAGGTCAAAGTAAACAGCTCCGCCGGGCCGGGGAGTGTCATTAGAGATCGCGTCTGCGCCGCCGATCTGGAGTGCGCGATCGAGTGGAAGTGATTTCTCGGAATCGGCCGAGAGAAAGGAGGTGGTTTTTTTTTCGGTCATTTCTGCCAAAATAATCAGTCTGCCGCGATCTGGCTTAGAATGCGCGGCTCGGTTTGGGGCAAGAACCCCGCGCGCGGCAGACGGCGAGCAAAAACAGAGCGCTCCTCCTCGCCGGCAGAATTCCTCGATGCAATTAAGTGGGATGCAATGCGATGACAATGGTCGCTGGACCGTGCACCTGCCCGAGTGGCGAATGGCGACCGATTTAGTTTCGATGCAGCTGGGGGGACGGAATGCCTGCGCGACCAAAGCGATTTTTAATTGCGCGACTGCGCAGAGAGCAGAGGAAGCGATTCCATTGAATTGATGATGATCGCCATGACAGGGCGGCCAGTCTTCAAGGTGCGAAGTTGTTTTGCGGGCAATTAATGCGAGGATGTGTGCGTGTGGCGGCTGTGACAATTGCTGACGCGGACGCAGGTGGACGCCGATCGTGTGTCAACTGTACCTCGGCTGGAAGGCGAAAGGATTGTGCGTCGAGTGATGGTGGTCGTCCAACGTTGCTACTTCCTCTACGAGTCTTTCCCAAGCAAACCGACTTGAATTCTGGACGCGTTCCCTCAATTTATGTCAGCGATCATGTTTCATGGGTTCCATGTGGTGGATGGGACAGAGGATGCTTAGCTTCGTCAGAAATCGAAGATTTTGAGAATGTAGTCGATGCTCTCACTCACTATACACTCACAGTGACTGTTCGATTCCCTACAGATGTGGACCTTGTCTCAATCTTACCTCCACTGGATAAAAAATGGCAGCAGAGCACCTTCAACCCGGCCGGGGTATTCAAGTCTTGGGGAAGGCTTGGCTGGAAACAGAAAGAGTGCAGAATCTGCACTGGTGAACTGATCCTCCTTTTCGAGTTAATCATATTCAGAATTCAATTGTGAAGGAAGGCCCAGTTGAAACCGACTTGTCGACAAGGGATGAGCCCGACGTTCATAGTCCCAGCGACTTAATCGACACCAGTTGTGAAGTCTTTGAGGCCACCTTATCAACCTAAATGGTGATACGATCTCCCTGACAGGTTTTCCAGTTGTTCATGTTTTAGTAGCTGTCAAGATGGCCAATGGCATCGAGCTGTCACAATATTGCGTCGATTCAATCTTGCCTTAATTTGGATTGAATAAGGGCACTATTGGCTTAGTTGCAGATGAGGGAGACGTCAATTTGGCCAAACTTTTTAAGATCGGTCGTCATCATGGCTTCAATATGAAGACACACATTCTTTTGAAACTTCAGCCACCAACTAGACAGAGGTGGGATATATAATAATAATAATATGGGTGGCGCTACAGCCCGTAGGGGGCCAGCAACCACTAGTGTTGTGCGTGCTATTGTTCTCACACGAGTGCAAGGGACCTACAGTTTTATGCCGACTCCGAACGGCCAAGTTTGAGAAGCTTTTTCTAGACAGGAAATACTCTTTGAGCATTGTCAGTGACTCGAAAGAGGTGGGTCGTGAAAATTATTTTTGTCGCTCAGAGCTGGAATCGAACCTACGACGTTGAGGTTGGGGTCGACGCACATACCCACAACGCCACGGGCCACCACTAGACAGAGGTGGGATGAAATGGAGAAATGATTGCCGCCAGAGAGGTCAGTACTATGAAAGCTGCAGCTTTGTCGATCCAACTTCGATGATGGGTCATCGACAGAGACAACAACGATTACATGTGGGCCTACAAAAGATTGTGCTGAGGCAAGAATTGAAGCCGGAAGACAACGCCATTTATTCCCTAACTGGTCCTAAACTAATGTTAAGTAAAAACTTAGCACCCTTTCGGATGAAGCCCTCAGCGGCTATGCCAACAAGCATTCGACCAAGCATCAATGCATCCTTAAAGATTGTCTGATTGGGACGATTTACACCATGACGCCATCATCTGACATGATTTCTTTTGAAGCATGGAAGGAAACACTGTCTGCTACCACGGTCTAGGTATTTGCCAGTCGACCTGGACCTAGTCAGCGCCCTCTGGTGTCAATTTTTACTAACTCCTTTCTTAGCCAAAATTCTGACAGCTGATACGCGGGATCTACAAGTTTGTTCTGAAAACTCTAATTTGGTGGAAGATTCAATTCGTGCAATTATACATCAAATTATTAATTCCGGGCAGAATGGTTGGTGGAATACTGGGAAAAAAAAGTATGTCAGTTTTGTAATAAGTCAAGTTCTGCAAAGTGCTACTTTACATGGAATCGCTCAAGGACAAAGGTGTGTGCTAAGCCAGTCTTAATCAATTTGTTTAAAAGATAGAAATTTGACACATAAAATTAATTTCATTCTTTTGTTGAACAACAACAATTGCATGTAAGATGGTGGTTTGTTTACTTTTTTTGAAGTATCGTTCTACAAAAACTGTCACAATTAAACGTTTAACAATCTCTTACAACAAAACGTATGCCCTTATAGATTTAAACATTATTTTGATTAAATTCACTCTTTTAAATCACCACCATATTTCGAGATTTCAGTGTAAATTCCTATCCCTTAATGAACTGTCAGAATTTTGACTCTGCAAGGTAGTACCAAAATATTCCGTCGATTATCCAAGAGAGCGATGTTAACTGATGTTCTCACACCGAAATTCGAGAGAGTCTATATTTTTGAGCTGTGGTTGCAATAAAGACTACGTTACATGCCATACAAGCCAAGCACCAGTTGGAGGAATTTAGCGATTGCGTCATGCCACATGGAGGGTTCCTCAAGTGGCCGCTGCGGTCATGCTGTTTGAATCCGCACGATTATTTTCTGTGAAGCTAGTTCTGGTCTAAAATAAGACACCAAACACTCCGGCATGGCTTGAAGCCAAAATTCGAAAAGCTAATGTCACAAAAAAGGAGAGGAGAATCTGGTACTGGAAAAGATAGTGCGGCGGGCAAAAGTCAACACGGAAGGCACTATCTTCTACAAGTCAGTCCAGCTGTTGGGATACGCGGATGACATCGACATGGACGCGCGGTCCCAACGTGCCATCGTGGAAGCTTTCACGGCAATTGAAGAACAGGCGAAACGAGCTGGTCTTAAGGTCAACGAGGACAAGACAAAATATATGCTGTCGAGCAAAAAACGATCCGCCGCACATCACCTAGGCCAAAACGTCACAATCGACAGCTACAATTTCGAGGTAGTAAAGGAGTTTGTCTACCTCGGGGCAAATGTAAACTCCACGAATGACATCGTAGACGAGATCAGACGTAGAATCGCCCTTGGCAACCGATGCTACTTCGGTCTGTCAAAACAATTTGGGTCGAAACTCCTGACTCGACGGACCAAAGTCATGCTCTACAAAACCCTTATCCTGCCAGTCCTACTTTATGGAGCCGAAAGCTGGACATTAAGTAAGGCTGCAGAGCTGATTCTTGGCGCCTTCGAAAGAAAAATTCTACGTCGGATATATGGTCCCGTCTGCGAGGAAGGCGAATGGAGGAGAAGACACAACCGCGAACTCTACGAGCTGTACAAGGATGTGGATGTAGTCCGGAAGGCAAAAATCCGTCGACTACACTGGCTCGGCCACATCGAGCGAATGGAAAACAACGCTCCAGCAAAGAGGGTCTTCGAATCCGAGCCTCCTGGTTCGAGAAGGAGAGGAAGACCGAACCTCCGGTACAAAGACCAAGTCATCGCGGATGCAAGACAGCTTGGCCTTGATGACTGGAAGCAGCGTGCCCAGGACCGTCACCGATGGAAGACAGCAATTGCACAGGCTCAGACCCTTCATGGTTCGTCTGCCTGATAAGTAAGTAATGTCGCAAAATGCCTGTGGCGTTGTGGGTATGTGCGTCGACCCCAACCTCGACGTAGTAGGTTCGATTTCTGCTCTGTGCGACACACCACCTCTTCCGAGTCGCTGACAATGCTCAAAGGGTACTTCTGTCTACAAAAAGCTTCCCAAACTTGGTCGTTCGGAGTCGGCATAAAACTGTAGGCCCCTTCCACTCGTGAGAACATAGCAAGGACAACACTAGTGGCACTAGACGCATATTGGACAGAATCAAGATGTGGACCGACCGCTGATCCAATACTTGTGCGAGGATATGCTCCTCTATAAATAGTGGCGTGAACGTAGCTTCAAAATAAAGTAAAGATCAATGTTCTATCTGCCACCTATGGTGTTTTATTTGATTTTCTTTTCCCATCGTTATCTGGCCATGCTCTAACTAGCCCTACTCTTATGTCCGCAAGGGTCTGGGCATAATCATCGGGATGGTTTGGATAAATTCAAATGTCTGACGATGGACAGATTTACATGGCCGCCTGGAATAGGTGAATTCATGGGGAATAGCTGGGAACACGAGTTTCGCCACGGAAACGGACCGCAGCTCGATTGGGTACAACTATGGTTGGAATAGCTTCACTTCACAACGGGAGACCGCACAGATCACTCGACGAAAGGAGTTGCATCCACCAACGAGCTCCAGGTTAAGCAACTCCGACAGAGAGTGCAAGGTCATGCCAAGAGATTAACTCAAAAAAACACCCGACGACAAGCCAACTTCGACTGGAAAATGGATAGAACAACCAAGATAACGCTCCCTTATCTCAGTGAAAC
Organism: Eristalis arbustorum; assembly: GCA_916610145.1. Taxonomy (NCBI): domain Eukaryota; kingdom Metazoa; phylum Arthropoda; class Insecta; order Diptera; family Syrphidae; genus Eristalis; species Eristalis arbustorum. The sequence goes on from OU744319.1 coordinate 5,058,693, forward strand.
CAGAATCCCTTGCAACGCAGACAGTCCTCAACCCGAACTGTCACCTCGCACTTGACACCCACGGTTCAGAACCTCGCGTCGACACTTTCTCCCTCGAGTGCACTATACGCAGCCACAATGCGACGCAGCCTGTTTACCCAACCGGCGACGACGGCAGCACCCCTCACACTCACAACACGACCCAGAAAAAAACCTAACAACAACCCATTAGGACCGGGCCTCCAATTAAGATCCCCGTCCCCCGCCGGCGAAGCACCAAATTATAAGCAATGACCTTTCAAATCAGAAACCACTTCCAGTCCACTTCAGAGCGCAGATGCACACGGCGATAAGCCGGAGGGAGAGCATCTTCAGCCACCGAGGTAAACAGTCTTTTTTTCGTTCTCTGTTCCTTCTTTCCGCCATCACTCGTCGTCTGCTGGGGGCCCCTTCTCGGTTGAGCCAATGCCAACAGAACTGCCCCCTCTCGTGCGGCGCTCCATTGCCTCGGCAAACAGAGGAACCCACCGCACACGCAGTGCCCTTGCCTAGGTGAAGGCTTGTGACTCATGCGGGCCTTAATGGCGCACCGTGGTGTACCGCACTATCTCGCGTCGGGTATCTCCCTCAGACACAAGCCCAGCGTCAGTGCGTGCGGCTTGGACTCGGCTGCGACACTTGTCGAGGGTTGTTAGAAGGTGCGCGCTCGGATTGTGGTCGCGGCGAGATTCCTATCTGATGCACCCGAGTGGTGCTCTTTCAGAATTTGGCAACTGACGAGTGCCGACGACCGTCGGGGTCACTGCGACTGCGCCGGCGAGTGTCGCAGTGCGGCGTTTTGTTGCTTTGTCGGCGCGGTTTATGTTTAATTGACCAAGCGGTGGTGTTTAATTGGTGGTGGCGGGCTGGGGAAAGCTCCGGCCCAAGACTGGGTGTTGTATTTCGTTTTATGAGTTCAGGTTCGGGTTTATGGCGCGCGGAGGGCGCGGGCGCATGGGATTTTGTAAGAACCCGTCTAATTGGTGACAGGGTGTTGTAAATGTATGCCAAGAGCGTAATTTTTCGCTGTGGGAAATATGAGAGCCAGGAAGCGATGTCAGAGGGAATTCGAGACGGTTGCTGTCGCTTGCTGTGACCTTTTGTGTGTCGCAGTAGACTTTGTCTCTAGTTGAGCTGACTAGTGCTTTGGGAGGTGTCCACATTCAAGAAGCTCTTGCACACCAAACCCTGCGTCATGGCACCCCGCTTAAGCGCCTTTCGCGCTCAACTGCGTTCCCCCGTTCGAAAATCATACCCTAACCGATGTTTCATGTTCCTCTGATGGCGATAAACCTTGGCCCCAACCAACGAACCTCTACAGCTGGCAAGGCCTTTAGCCAACTGCCTCCAATTACGCTGAAGTCCATCTTCACTTGTGTAGCCACCGGGGACTACTGCTCATCAATCGTAGCTCGAGAGCACTTGTGATGCTTGCCATCTGCTGGTAGCCCATGCCCATGTAGCCTCTAACGAAACCTACAAGTGGCTTGGTCATGTCGAATCTTCGCGAAAATCAACTTAATTCCAACGCCCCGTGGAACCATGAAACGGTCAGCTGGCACCTCAGGGGACAGACATTTCCTGCGGCTTCCAACTGATTTCAAGTGGTTCATCAAGAGGTTGTAATTTTAATTGGAAATTGAGTGCTAAATTTGCCTGGATTTCTTTGATCTCTTTTCTATTTGAGATCGGTTAGGGATTGACATTGAAGGACGGTGTGGACATTGCAGACGGTGTTGTCTAATTAATTGGCATTTTAACCAAAGTACTTGCTTCGACGAAGGAACATCTGGCATTGGCCTCTGGGACATAGCTCAGAAATCATTGAAGGCCACCAGCTCCACAAGTTATCAGAAATGTGTACATTGATGTGTACAAAACAAACCCAAACTATCAATAAATGTGACAGTTCAATGGACTAAGTACATTCTCAACACCCTGTTGCAACCCGTTGCGAGCCGCGCTGTATAGACACACGTGCCTGTGAACTCCAATTGGTAGAGGTCTCCAGTTTCCCTGCAGATCTTTAGGATTCCATTAATTTCTTTCACCTCGGGGAATCGACAATCAAATCTGCCACTTAATACATTTTTGTTGAAACCCTTGAGAATTGAAAATTAAACGACAATTGTGAACACATCCCTCAGTTGCCAGAAGAAAATCGCAGATGTTGTCTATCAGTCATGCAGCTGATCCTTCATTGGCTTTAGCAGATGACTTCTACCATAACACAGGCTGGCTCTAATAGAAAAACGTAGCGTCTTTGAGTGGCCCTGCAGTCAGTGGGGTACCTGCTCCACTGACACTGACAGCATCCACCCGCACAGAGCATTCCCTGCCAAATAGAGGCAACAAAGCTGAATTATACATAAATTGAGTTGAGACCCTCGGCAGAAGTTGATCCTTCAGAGTCCCTCATGATCAACCAAAGATGTCGGACAAAATGGACACTAGAGATGCCAAAAGCCACTCGATTCTTCGTCATCGACTTTATTATGCCCAAGCGTCCTGGGTCGGCCAAGTGGTCGTCTTCCTTATGGAATCGTATTCAAAGCACGCCTTGAAAGTGCCGAGGATGGATACATTCCTGCCACTTGACCTGACCATCGGTACTTAGTCCTTTCCATTCGAAGAAGCAGCTGCTGGACGTTGAATTCCTCGCGCACTGCGTGTTTCCACCATCACGGCGAGCCACTGCTTAGTCCTTCCAAAGGAGGTCTTCTTGATTACAGATCTTCCAAGAACTGTTTCAAAAGAAAGCTTGGCCAATCCTTCAAGAAATCCAGTATCACTCCTATTTGCTAAAACTTCTCCATCTGTTTCAATGGGACTCCGAATAACAGGCAGCCCGCCTAGAAATGACCCCGGACTGTTGTTCGTTTGTTCACTGTGGTTAGAGTCAGCACATAAAGGCCGGCTGGAGTATCGCCCTCAAAGTGTATCAAAAAAGTCAAAAACTAGCTAAGAATCATGTCAAGTTCCCCCTCATCATACTTCTAAGTTCCTCAAGGGTTTTCAAAGGTTCCCAGGGCATTTAGCAGTCCTCCAAGGTTTGGTTGACCATTCAACTATTACTGATAAACTTCTTTACTTCTTTTCTAAGTTTCCTTCACTTAGTGTTAACATATCGAGAGGCTGCGCAGCGTATTATGTGAATATTCACAGTCAATTAGAAGTGACATAAACCTGAATTGACGTAATGTACACCACTCTGGACGTAGACGCTTGTGGGCTTCCTCCGGCTAGACACCTTTAAAGGATACTTAAGTGCGTCTGCTCACTTTAGGTAGGCACAGCCAACAACCACAATCTTTCTAAATGTAAGCCGCACATGAAGAGACCCCGAAGTGAATTTAAAACCTTTCGGACTTGGGACTTAGCTTCTACAGTAACAATTCGTGTTGTGCACGCTATTCGGCTCGTTTACGTGGAAAGGACTTACAGTTGAATGCCGACTTCGAAAGGCCAAGTTTGAGAGGCTCTTCCAAGATAGACTGTCATTATTCTTTGAGCATTGTCAGTGAACCGAAAGATATAAGGTCTAAGTAAGGACCTCGATGTGATGATCGTTTCAAATGGAAAGGAGTCGAGGCACAGAACTACAATGCCGCCACCGCCTCTCTGCACCTCCACGGTGGAACAATCACCAGGCTCTCTCTCTGGCTTCACGTGCTCTTAGTTTTGAATCTCCTCTAGAGTCTTCAGTCAATCTCCCCGCTTGAGAAAATTTCGCTTGTGCAATATTCCGTGACAATTGGTGGCTGCTAATGTGTGATGCTGGTGGTGGTGACCCGTGGCGTTGTGGGTATGTGCGTCGACCCCAACCTTTACGTCGTGGGTTCGATTCCAGCTCTGTGCGACGAAAACAATTATCGCAACCCCACCTCTTTCGAGTTATTGACAAAGCTCAAAGAGTATTTCCTATCTAGAAAAAGCTTTTCAAACAAAGACGTTCAGATTCGGCATTAATCTGTAGGTCCCTTCCACTCGTGAGAGAACAATAGCACGCACAACACGGGTGGTTACTGAGAAGCTAGGCCCTGGCCCCCTACGGGCTGTAGCACCACCCATATTATTATTATATTATGTGTGATGCTGAAAGATGATTTTAATTCGATTAAATGGGTGCACAAAATAAAGTAGCATGATATACCATTTGTTATCAACGAAATTTATTCTATACACAACATAACGTCATTCTTTCGCAGACGGGAAGTGTTCCACAGGGTTCCATATTAGGAGCTGGCTTCTTTACATCAATTCAAATACCAGACACAAAATGCTTCGAATGCGCCAGAATAAATTCTAGCTCTCAATTCTAGCTTTTAAATCACAATGTGTCATTCTTTCTTCCTCTCGCTTAAAAGAGGTTGATCTCACCTGACAATGGCAGTTGAACGAAACACGACAATGTGTTCCAGCGTCAACAACACATGTAGCCTATGACACGCAACAGAATCAAAGCAAGACCTTAAGTCCGTGGTGAAGATCAACCACCTTTAAGCTTCCATGTGATATCTCCTCTTTCTAACACACTATCCTATCTTGTGTGAAGTTTATTGTAACTCATAGAAGGTTTAACATTCGCCTCGGTGAAGTCCAATGTTATCTAGAGTTTCCAACAATAAACTAGGACATGTCAAGTGTTGCACATAGGCATTGTCGCCATTTATTGCAATCGCCCATGTTCAGACCGCTGGTATCCCATAACTTCAGCTCTAAGTCCGAGTATGCTTCACTAAAACCAGGTCTCACATGGGCCTCAAATTCCTTTGAGCGATTAGAACAAAGACATTGCCCACACCCCACACTAACATAAAAACAATTCACTATCTGCCATGATGCGGTAATATATTCCCCCGAATGCAACGAAGGCGCAACCACACAAGCAGATCACACAAATAGGGCCCAGCCAGAGTTCAGGGCACATTTCGACCCCACCTCGATTTGAAGGAACCACGGGCACCCCGTGCATTCGATTTGTCATAGACTTCATTAACTCCTCGTAACAGCATCTCCACATTCTTCAGTCTTTCCATACATCATTCCCACATTACCGGGGTCACAGCAGTCAGCCCGCAGTCCACTTCCGGCTCTGGTGCGGCACAGTTCCACCATCTCCCAAGGTGCCGCGGGAACTCCTCGAGGTCAGGGCATGCATCCCAAACCCAGCAACCCGCTGCGCTCCTTTGAACGTACCCCAAAAACTGTGTGTGGCCGCCGAACTTGAACCATCGTGCACTTTTGCCGAGCGCAGCCCTCTTCCGAGAACAGCGCCAGCAAACAGGGAACAAATCACATTTGTGACGTTTAAAGCACTTGTCTGTCGGCAGCGGGCAGTCGGCACCCCTTTCACAGGGAGCCACCTCATCAACTGAGCAGTGTGCAGTCAGCACTGAGCACCCATCTAGTTGCCGTTGCCGCATTCGAGTCGCCGAACAAGGGTGACCTCTCGCCTCTCGGCCGTGAGTGCATTTCGTGAACTTTGAGTGTTCTCCGTAATGAGTGAGCAAACACAACCGCTGACGGTGTTAACACACAAACGGCAACGACAACAGCAACGGCATCCCTCCTAGACGTGTATCGAGGCTCTTCGTTTGCTGTCAATTATGATATCATTGACCGAACATGATCACGAACTGATGTCTGTCATGTGGGCAACTTCACGTTGAAACGGGACGACCGACTGGAGCGGCGTTTGTTGACATTGAAGGCACTAAAAGGATCGCGCGGTGCATCGTCTCAGTTGAGTGGCGGGAACCTCAATTGATTAGTGAGTTTTTTTTTTCTTTCTTTCCATCGGCACGCAAAGCAAACAGTGAGACGAATGAAAGGAAAAGAAGTGTGAAGTGAAGTGAAGAAATTGGAACCGTGCCAGGCTGGAGGGTTCTCTGATTTGGAACTGCGCGCATTGCGGGTGTTGTGTTTTGATAAACAACTAAAATGGTGCGCGGAGCAGTGCCTGTGAAGCCATTGTTAGCGGGAGGAGTTGTAAGGACAGATGGGTTTGGAGTGAGTGCGTGGGAGACACGTGGCAGAAGATGGGGTCTAATGTGAATTGGAAGCAATTTCGCGTCTTCGGAGGACGTGCGAGCATCAAAGTTGGGAGGGAATTAATGTGTGCAGTGAGTAGGTGGCTAACGCAAGTTGCTTTGAAAACTAGCTGCCATCTTGATAGGATTTTGAAAGCCTGGCTTACCGACAGACCCATTTTAGCCGCTTCCACTTCAATAGCATCAAACGAATCTTTGACGACTCGCTGTGTTCGTCTAATCACGTCAATGTCGTCAGCGGAACCAAGCGGACTTTTGGAAGACCGTGGCTCTTGTGTTGACGTTTGAGTTTTGCGTGATCTATTGACGAACTCACATGACAGCGTGTCGCCTTGGGTAAAACCTTTTTATGAGACTGTAGGCTTCGGTGTGTGGGAGACCGACCTTGATGGAGCACCGCGAGTTTTTCATCATCATCCTGCACAATTGCCCCGACTAGTTTGGCTAGAATGCCAAAACTAGACGTGACGCTATATAGCTCATCTCTATGAACGCTGTCATATGCGGCCTCGAAATCAACGAATAGGTTGTGGGTGTCGATCTGCATCTCTTGAGTCTTTTCCAGGATATGGCGTAGAGTGAAAATTTGGTCGATGGTCGATTTCCGTCCTTAAGCCGCGCTAGGGGCGGATAATAACAAATGGTTTCAGACGTTCACACAAAACGGCAGAGAGGAACTTGTACCCGATGTTGAGGCGGCTAATCCCTCTATAGTTGACACAGTCAAAGGGGTCCCCTTTCTTGTAGACCGGACAAACGAGGCTGAGACTCCACTCATCGGGCATGCATTCTTCCTTCCGTCTCTTACAGATGAGCTGGTGCATGAGCCCAACCAGATCATCTCCAGCTGCTTTAAACTGTTCCGCGGATAGACCGTCCACTGCAGCAGCTTTTTTCGACTTGAGTCTAGATGTTGCTATCTTGACCTCGTCTAAGTCGGGAGACGGAATTTCTGCCCATGCCCATCAAATGGAACATTACGTATAAATATATGAGCAGCTCTTTGTTTTTCAAAACGATCTCTCTGTCTGGTCAGGCTAAGCAGATCTGCACTCCTCATCGGTTTCATAACTACAGAGTGCACTATTGGCACACAAGGCCATAGAATGGGCCTTGTGTGCCCATACCAGAAGGTAGAAACTACACCTCAACACCGATGTCCGTGCAGTGCTCTGGCTACTCGTAGGTACTCACACCCACGTGCCTCACAATAATCACCGCGAACTGAATTGCGTCACAATAATCTAATGACACTGCTTCGTCACAAGCACCAACTGGCTCCAGCTATGGGACTAAGTCAATCGGGGAGGTACTACAATGAGCCTAAATCGGCCTACTTGTATAGCCTCTCTTTTGAACCAAGCCCAACCTAATGCTGACAATAAATGGCAATACATCCATTTTGTGGTACAGAAATTATCAATGCTTGTTGGTTTGTTTGTCCTTTATAGACTAGAAATGGTAAGAGTTCGAGCACTTTGTTCAGAATTGTCTGGAAAAGGTGTTGGCACCAACAATTTTTTTTTTAATTCCATGTCGGATATATGGTCCCGTCGGGGAGGAAGGCGAACGGAGGAGAAGATACAATCGCGAACTCTACGAGCTGTACAAGGATGTGGATGTAGTCCGCAAGGCAAAAATTCGTCGACTACACTGGCTCGGCGACATCGAGCGAGGAGGGTCTTCGAATCCGAGCCTCCTGGTTCGAGAAGGAGACTCAACCTCCGGTATAAAGACCAAGTCTTCGCGGCTGTAAGACAACTTGGCCTTGATGACTGGAAGCTGTGTGCCCAGGACCGTCACCGATGGAAGGCAGCAATTGATCAGGCTTAGATCCTTCATGGTTCGTCTGCCTGATGAGTAAGTAAGTAAGTAAGTTCCTTCAGGACTTAGTTCTGACGAAGCAATTTTCGGTGACTTTTCGAGAAATAACTTGACGAATATTTACCTTCAAAGCATCATCACACAAATTCACACGAAATTGTTGATCGGTTCATAGCACCAAGCCGCGACTTAGGGCCCGTCCAGGAACTGCCCAGAAAAGGTTGTTTCGTATGAGATGCGACCACTTGCCTTCAACGTCTATATCGTTTGCTACAGCGATGAGTATTGACGGTGATGTGGATTCACGGTGCCGAGGAAGTATCGATCAAAGATACCACCAGAGCAAGTAGTACGCCATACGAAGACTTGAGTAGATCCAATGGTCTTTCGACAGATCTTTTGACAATGACGCTCCTAGGTACGGTGCTTCCATCCACCAAGCCCACCTTGTTTTGCGTCCGCGATGACTTGGTCGTTATACCGGAGGTTCGATCTTGAATGCGAAGAGACACTCTTAACTGGAGCATCGATTACTATTAGCTCGGTGTGACAGAGCGAGTGTAGCCGATGGATTTCTGTTTTCTAGACTACATCCACTCCTTGGCATGAGCTCATAAAGTGTCTTCTCCTCTTTACCTTCCTTACTTGGCCATATATCCAACTCTGTTCTGTTCATCTTACTGTCCCACTTTCTGCTCCATATAGCAAAATTGGCAAAAAAGAGCTCAGTGTAGAAAGCTTTGATCCCAGCTGTTTCCACAAGCAGCTAAGCCTTGATAACTCGAAGGGCCCAGGAGCGTAGTCAAATAAAGGCAACTCTTGCTCTTGCGAACGGCGTGGTCGCGGGCGATTCTACGGATTTCCACTACAATGTCGTGCGAATCATAGTCGGTCGCGGACGAGTCTCATTATTGGCTCAGGGGCTATGTCAGCAAGCAAAATTTCCAGTATTTCGAAAAGGCATATATGCGCTTTAATTGACTGTTTAGTGCGGTTGATGGCATGATGACAAGATCGGACCATGGGAGGCCTGAAATGGGTGGAAATGGGACAACGTCATTACTACCTCTGAATTGTGCCTTCAGCAAGAGAGTGATAGCTTCGGCGAAAGCAAGGGCCGAACTTGTGAGTGAGACATTTGGCTTCTGAATCATTTCACTGCGAGCGGTTACGACTTAAACGCCGCGAACATTCGACTTGTGTCATGTTTCGATTATCTTTTTCTATGCTTCCACGTCAAGTCACGTGTACGAGCTTGAGGTCAAAATTCTCAGCACATATTGGGCCTAGCAGTCAGAAACTAGATGAACGCCTTAAAGAACTGGCAGCAAAACAGAGGCGACTTATGTGCTGTTCCCTACTTCTGGCACTATGGAAGCTTTAAAATAAGGTCGGAATCTATGTATACCACCCGGTTGTGGTCTTATTACATTTTTCTAATCGCTCAGCTTGTTTTTTGCGTAAGCCGTTGAAGGTCGGCCTAGAACTCCACACATAAACTGTTTCAAAGGAATGGCCTAAACAGCCTACAACATAAGTCGCCAAGAAAACTTAGCGTACATTTTCATGATTGTTCTGTCAATAATGTGTGACAGCAGCTGTGTCACGTTGGTCACCACAAGAGAACGATCGTATTTCCACCAGGCGATCGAGTCCTTTGTCGGGTCCTCAAGAAAGGAAACCCCTTTGGTTGCGCCAACTAAAAGGGATCGGTTCCAGATCCAGATCCTCTCTGTCTTTTTGTGTGAATGCCTGAAACCATTCGTTAATGAGATGGCAGGTCCCTATCAGTGCACGACAATTCTTCGAAAAATCAACCCAAGATATGCAGATCGACACCCACCACCTTTTCGTCGACTTTAAGACCGCATGTGACAGCGTGCAAAAAAAGAGACGAGCTGTTTTCCGCCTTTATCTTCGAAATAAAGCTTAAAATGACTAGGTGATGTAGAGCGGCTGCACACCACGGGTCCGCCCGAATTGTCTTCGATACCCAGTCATTAAGACAACGCAACAGAGGAAGTCCTCGAACCAGATGCGCATACAAGGGGACAGGCCCTCAACCAACTTGGTGTTCGCAGTTGGAGCCAGCTGGCGAAGGATCGTGTTGGCTGAAGAGGGTTGTTGATTTAGGCCTAGTTCCACCCCAGTTTGTAGCGCCAAACAAAGAAGAAGAAGAGGAAAATCTTTAGTCTTAAAGCCTTGAACTTCGAATCTTGTCACGGTTTATAGGCCTTTACCAGGGAAAGGAGTCGTGTCTGCAATATTTGTGGTCTTCTGCACATAACTAGGCCTCTTACGAAGGGCTCTAATAAAACTTTAACGGACGAGACAATTGTCTAACCAATTCCCGTCATCGTTTACTGGCTGGTCAGTGGTTCAAGGGCTGGCATCTTTCCTCCCCAAAATCTGATCATTAATCTGCTCGTGGTCCCACCTCTGTCATTCCATCATCCAACTTCCTTTCCATTTCCGCCCAAATCAGCGCCAACTCTGGCCCTTCTACTGCCACCGACACCGAAATACGCAAGTCTTCCTCTCGTTACGTGAGGCCCTTTCGAACATTCACCCATTAGCCGCAAGCACACTTCACAATCAATCACTTTCCATCAACTGACGGCGGCATCGCCAGTCAAGCACTTTCGATGCAAATTTCATTTCACTCGTCCGCCCCTCGCCAACGAGTCATTTCATTAGGCATGCGCGCGTCTAAAATCAATAGTAGCACCGACTTTTGCGGTCGACCGTGGCAGGCTTTGCGGGCAAGCGCATGCGAGTTAGGTAACCAGATACGATCCGCACGGGCCACGGCTTGATTTATGGTCGCCCCACCGCAAGTGCAGCGCTAGGCTGAAGGATGATGTCAAGTCGAGCCGATCCAGGGCCACGGATCGGATCGGCTGTGCATTCTTTCCCATGGACTGGCCATCCGGCGGGCCAGCAATTAGCAGCTGTCAGCAAAATTCCGATGCAAGCTGTTCTTTGTTTTTCGCAAGAATCTTTGGGGTGCACTCCGGCGGTGCCGTCGGCCGCTGGGCTATGCGCTTCCTTTGAACTAGCGCCGAGCAATTTGACCGATACCGTGAAGTGAGTGCATTCCGTGGCCAGTTTGCATATTTCCGAGGAAACTGAACCGAGCGCGCCCCCCCCCCCAGACCCGGACACACTCACACGCTGGAAGTCCGGGGCCTCTGGTGTGGCTGCGGTGCGGCACCATCAATCGCCGGCGAAGTGAAATAGAATACCTTGAGCCTGGCATTGGCCGTAAATTTCCGTGCGCCCGCCGGTACTCGCGGCCGTATCTTGGGGGTCTTGCGATTGAGATAAGAATCTAAATCAAAGAGCGGAGGGTGACGCCGGGGGGGGGACCAACCAGGTTAACCAGAGCACATTCCGTGAATTCTCGTTCGCGGTCCTGAGAAAGAGCTGCGCCGCCACGGCCGCACAAACCGTGCGCCTGGGATAGTGAAACATCCGCAATTAGAAGCACATACGATGTGACGGTAATTATGCCGCGAAAGCGCCGAAGACGAGCGGGACGCCCAGACACGCGAAGAGGTTACGAGTGTGTGTGCCGGTGCTGGATGGGGCTGGAGCTAATTACACAGGGTGGCCGGTGGGCCCCTGCTAGTGTGGCGACGGTTTGAGGTTACGTTGCGACGTATTCAATTGTGAGAGAATCCGCGTGGTGGTGGAGTGTGCATTACACGGTCGAGGGAGCACGGTGAAGGAATGGTGACTTTGGTTGGAGGGCGCACTGGGAGAGGGGAGTTTTAAGCGATCGTGGGATGGTCTGAGGGCCAATCGCGGTGGGAGCTCGAGAATGCAGTTTGTGACTGTTTGGATCGTAGTGCAAGTCAAACATCTTTTGGGGACGTCCAGAAATGGACTAGCACCTTCCCACGTCATGCGACGGACGGCCACTAGCTGTCCAGCCGAAGAAACCATGCTGTTTGGATCAAAACGCAAGCCAAGCCGTCTTCCGGAGACGTCCAGAAATGGTGTGGCTCCTTCCCACGTCGAGGAGGCCATGGAGGCCACTAGGTGTCTTCCGGAGACGTCCAGAAATGGTGTGGCTCCTTCCCAAGACGAGGGGGTCACGGAGGCCACTAGGTGCCTTCCGGAGACGTCCAGAAATGGTGTGGCTCCTTCCCTCGTCGAGGAGGCCACGGAGGCCACTAGGTGTCTTCCGGAGACGTCCAGAAATGGTGTGGCTCCTTCCCATGACGAGGGGGTCACGGAGGCCACTAGGTGCCTTCCGGAGACGTCCAGAAATGGTGTGGCTCCTTCCCAAGACGAGGAGGCCACGGAGGCCACTAGGTGTCTTCCGGAGACGTCCAGAAATGGTGTGGCTCCTTCCCAAGACGAGGAGGCCACGGAGGCCACTAGGTGTCTTCCGGAGACGTCCAGAAATGGTGTGACTCCTTACCTCGTTGAGGAGGCCGCGGAGGCCACTAGGTGTCTTCCGAAGACGTCCAGAAATGGTGTGGCTCCTTCCCTCGTCGAGGAGGCCACGGAGGCCACTAGGTGTCTTCCGGAGACGTCCAGAAATGGTGTGGCTCCTTACCTCGTCGAGGAGGCCACGGAGGCCACTAGGTGTCTTCCGGAGACGTCCAGAAATGGTGTGACTCCTTCCCTCGTTGAGGAGGCCGCGGAGGCCACTAGGTGTCTTCCGGCGACGTCCAGAAATGGTGCGGCTCCTTCCCAAGACGAGGAGGCCACGGAGGCCACAGGTGTCTTCCGGAGACGTCCAGAAATGGTGTGGCTCCTTCGTACATCGAGGAGGCTAGGTGTCCACCCGAAGAAACCGTGTTCCTGCTCAAGGCCTGCGAGTGGCTCTTTGGATCGAAATGCAGGTTTAATCGACGGCGGCTTGGGACCGCCTACCTTTCCTTCCCTCGGCTACCTCTTACGCCAAGCGACGGCAGGCCACGAGGCGTCCACCAGAAGAAATGAGGAACTATGCTTAAATTTGCAATGGGGGCCGAGACTTAATCGATCTTGGGATAGGGAGGCCTGTGGGTTGAGGGCAGCTCGAGGATAAGCTCTGAGAGCTCGAGAATTAGCGATCCAGAGAAGTCTTCCTTCCTTCCACCATCTCCCACGTAAGGCCACGAGGTGCCGTGCGGTGCTGTGGATCCACTGTTCCAGCTCAAGGCCTGGCAGTGACTCTTTGGGTCGAAATGAAGGCCCAAACTAAAGGCATCGCATCCCTTCAATCGGCCACCTCTCAGCCTAAGCGACGAAAGACCACTTGGTGTTCACCCGAAGAAACCGTGGATCCAGTGTTGCAGCTCAAGGACGCTGAGTTGCTGTTTGGATCGAAATGCAAGCCAAATCGAATGCTTTCTCTTCGGATCGCCTGCTTTTCCTTCAATGGGCCACCTCTCAAACCAAGCGACGGCAGGACTGGGTGAGGAGGGTGCGCTTTAATCGGTCCTGGCCTTTGGATTGAGAGCAGCTCGAGGGGTAATGAGCGTCGAGGGCTCGAGAACTAGCGATCCAGAGAAGGCTTCCCTCCTTCGACCGTCTTTCACGCAAGGCCACCGTGGATCCACTGTTCCAGCTCAAGGACGCCGACTTGCTGTTTGGATCGAAATGCAGGCCTAATCGACAGCTTCGCCTTAGGGACGTCGTCCAATCCTTCCATCGACTCCCTGTTATGTCAAGCAACGGCAGGCCACGAGGTGTCCATCCGAAGAAACCATGGATTCACTCTACTGAACGCCATCATTTCCTTCCCTCGACCAAGTCTCACGCCGGAAGAGGAGACGGAGGACCGCCGGCGGACCACAAAGGTGTCCACTCGCAAAAATCATCGAAGACCCTTTTCTCTGAACCTCGCCAGTGTCGGCATAAATTGCTTCCAAGAACCGTCGCAACATTCCGCCCGTCATCCAGATATGTCCAGAGGAAACTGGAAACAAAAACGAAGACCCCGGCAGAAGACAACGAAAAATCAATAGATCCACCGAGAACGAGTTCCACGTTTGAATACCAAATGATCACCTCGTCGGCGACGACGAGACGGCCCGCTGAAAGTGAAACAAACTTGCAAGAGCGGATGCCCTTTTTTTGCACAAGAGGTGAACCTTTTTCGCTCCGCGACCACAGATCGACCGAAGAGGCTCCGCTGCAGACGATGATTCACCGGATGTGCTCCTCAATGGAAAAGGATGAAGATCTCGAGGAACGCAGCCGAGCACAACCTGAAAAAGCAAACAATTCCAAGCCGAAATGATGATGTCATCCAACGGCGGCCGTCCTCCCAGCACCCGCACTCGCACCGCGGACCATTCGTCGAAATCTTGACTTTCTGAATGGAATTTTAATTCAGTTTCAGCAGTTTTTTGTTGCTTCTCTGCGCCAAAACAAGAAAAACCGGTCGTCTCACGCAAATCCCTTGAGCAGGGCACTCCGCGCGGAAGGATTAGCGAGGTAATGACTCGCTGTCCGTCAATTAGACGCGACCACTTCTCGCGCGCCATCACAGCGCGTCGGCGCGGCTCAAGACAAGTTCAAGGACATCGCGGGCTACACGGCGAATGCTAATTAGTGCAGATATCGAGAAATCGAGAGACCTTTCGATTGTCGCCCGATAATTAGTGCGGCCGGGCAACACTCAGCGGATTGGAATTTTTCACGCACGATTTGAGCGAATACCTCGTCGCGGCCGGGCCCGGGCGCGCTTATGATTAATTGACAGAAAATCGTGTGTGACAGTTGTGTGCACCGTCGACTGGCGTGGCTGGCGTTGGGTGTGCGATAACACAGGCGACCGACGGCACGGCGGTGCGTTACGTAAGGCCGACGATCGTCGTCGGCGACCGATCGGTGGAGCATGACGTGTTTTGTAAGTGATTTCCGAACGAAACCGACTGGGCAAGGTTACCAAATACACCGCTGCACTTGTTAGATGGGTGACGGCCGTAAAAGCAGCCTCGTGATGTGATGGGAATTTTGTGGAATTCGTCGGTCTGTGGTGACGGGCGAAGAGATGTCACTTTCGTTTGCCGTTCGGCGGCGGTTTAAGTGCATGGCGCTTACGACTCGGCGGCAGTGAGTCGAGCTTTCTCTTGTTGAATCTAAATCCGGGGGAGTCTTTAATGACGCGCTACTGTGCGCGCGCTCGTATAAGTTCGCCGCATTAAAATGCATGAGCGTGCGATTTGTGCAAGGAAACTGCTGCTGCTACGGCTGCCCGTTGCCAGTCGACTTTGTGTGATCATCCGAAGTGACTTCTTTCACTTTTCACGCGGTGAGCGGCGTGTGCCGTGCAAGGGAGCACCGCGAGTGAACAGGTGTCGATAGGCAAATCCGCACTCGCAATCGGTCATAAATGCGCTCAAGTGGATGGCAAATGTGCGATTTTCCGCGTCGGAACTAAGATCGATCATCGAGGGAAAGGAGAGATTTTACTAGCGCGTGGTCGGCTGATGGATGATGATCGGCTGGCAGTTTTCTCCTTCTTTTAATTAAGGCTGTTGGAGCTAGCTAATAAGAGCAAATGCATCACCTCTGGGCGAACACAGGGGACTTCTTGGAAGACAGTCAAAGGAGAGTTGTCTAATTCCGGCCGATCATGGAGGAGCAGTATTGCTGGGCCCTTTCCAGTTCAGTGTCTGCAGACCCAAACAACGAACTTCTTTGTAAAAGGCCAATTGGTGATGTTGAGAGCGGAATCCCTCGAAGAGCGCCGTAAACCTGAAGCGTATTTAGCCCTTGAGCCAGAGTCTGAGCACGAACTAGAAACTCCAGTCAAAGCAAGTGCAAGGCCACATCTTAAGCCACAAGTAGAATCGAAATCGAAGCTTGGATCTCAAGTGGAATCCAGAATTGGTCACAATCGAATCTCTTCGAAAATTTTGGAGAGGAAAGATTCAAGTAGATGGCTGCTTTAGAGGACCCATCTTTGGGAAGCATTAAAAAATCTGTTTTACTGGCTTAGAGGCAAGCTACAATGAATTAGGTCAACCTAAGCAGTCAGACGAATGCCCTGCACACCATAATAACCACTTTACCTAGTTTCGTTAAGTTTCGTTCAATTTTCCTTACATTCTTGCGGGCGAAATTGCGAACTCCACGAGCTGTACAAGGATGTGGATGTAGTCCGGAAGGCAAAAATCCGTCGACTACACTGGCTCGGTCACATCGAGCGAATGGAAAACAACGCTCCAGCAAAGAAGGTCTTCGAATCCGAGCCACCTGGTTCGAGAAGGAGAGGAAGACCGAACCTCCGGTACAAAGACCAAGTCATCGCGGATGCAAGACAGCTTGGCCTTGATGACTGGAAGCAGCGCGCCCAGGACCGTCACCGATGGAAGACACCAATTGCTCAGGCTCGGACCCTTAATGGGTCGTCGGCCTGATAACTAAGGAAGATCTCGGGCGAAATCGATCCCTCACCACGTATGCAAATAACAGGTGGTGTAGAAGGGACCTGTGGGATTTACGTTTGCTTAGCAAAAACACAAACTGAGGAGCAGCAACTAGCTGAGTGGAGTAACAATCCAATGGCATCTTAGGAGCAGAAGCAATTGCTGGTGACATTGAAGTTACTTAAGTCGGTCCAGACTTTACAACGAGCCACAACTGAACAGAGACAATATAGCTACTTGCTCATAGGTATGGTTTTAACGAAGAGGTCTCCTTCGAAATGTAAAACCCTGTTCCAGCTTCCGATGATACAATCCAACAAGATGGCATAAAATATGAATGCATTGAGACTGAGAACCACAACAGGCAGCAAAAGCAATGCCGCATGAAAGCCTGGAAGCGAATTTGAGCTCGTGGCAGTGATCACACTTGCAGATGGGCAGACACCACTTCACCATCTATCGCAGCTCAGTCATTTCAAGCACTAGGATTCCAAAGCTCCAGAAAATGAAGTCTTCGAATCCTTACTTACTTACTTACTTAAGGTGGCGCTACAGTCCGGGGTGGACCTGGGCCTCAACCAACAAGCGTCTCCAGCCAGCTGGATCTTTAGCTAGCTGTCTCCAGTTTCGCACGCATAGTTGGTTGAGGTCCCTTTCCACTTGCGTGCGCCACCTGAGTCGCGGTCTTCCTCTACTGCGTCGTCCCTCGGGGGTGGATTCGAAGACTTTTCGGGCCATCTGCTCTACAGGACCTAGCCATCTCAATCGTTGGATCTTCATCCTTCTGGCTAAGTCGATGTCCCTGAACAGCCCGTATAGTTCGTCATTATATCTTCTCCTCCACTCACCGAAAATCACACGAAGAAATTTCCTCTCGAAGCAACCCAGAGCTGCTTCATCCGCTTTTGACAGAGTCCATGCCTCCGCGCCATATAGCAGGACTGGGACGATTAAGGTCTTGTAAAGCGTTACCTTGGTTGTTCGAATCTTCGAATTTAAGTCAGTTTAAAAATTATGAACGAGCTCTTTAAAATTTCACAGTCTGACATAAGATAGACGTAACTTAAGTCGGTTAGGGTCAAGACTTTACAACGAACAGTGGGCGAACTGAGGCAGTACACATGCTAAATGGCGGAGTTCCGATGCAAAGCTCTCCTTGGCATTATCATACCCTGGTCCTGCTCCCGATGCCACCATCACACATGCTGACATAAAATTGCTACGCATTGTGACTAAGTACTACGGCAACAACTGCGAAGTGGCAGAAAGGTCTAGAAGCAAATTTGACCTAACAGCAATGATCACACCCGGAAATCGGCAGTCATTAGTTCATAGTCCATCCCGTCTGGGCCATTTAGACCACAATGCTCCAAAAAATGGAGTCTTCGAATTCAAGCCTATTCAATAATGCGAATCTCCCCCGTTTGGTTGTCATAGTCTCTCGAACTTTGAGAATGTGCTAATCCCGGCGGAACCGGTATTGGAATGATCGGTCGAGGACCCCTGTAAGTGTGGACCGCAGGTTGAAAAAAGGTGGGGTTAAGTGATCGTGAACCTCTCTACCTAGACGGGTTCTCATGAGCAGGAGTAGAAGGTCTGGTTTGAGAAAAAGAGGAAGGCCACACCTTTACCCACCGCGGACCTAAAAAAAAAAAGCGCCACCGGCAATGGCCAAGAATGGAAAGTAGCTCTGACGATCTTGTATCGATCGCTGATAGTAAGGAATAAGTAAGGGCTATCCAGAGGCTACCCAGATGTCGTATAGAGACGAACACTTAGGACTACTAGGGAACCCTCAAACTTGATTCCAAAATGTCATTGATCGTGTGCAAGAATTTGAAAAGACGAAGGCGTTGAGTACTAGAAGAGGTGGAGGACCGTTTCTAAGGTCTTTTCTAAGACGGCTTGTCGATTTGAAAGGAAAGCCCTTGTGGTATACTTGGCCCCACCATTTTTATGGTCAAACTTTCCTAGAGACACGGGATGCACGGTCGATTCGAGGGAAAAGACCTTCGTAGTACATTTGGCCCCGAAGATGTTGATGGTGCTTGGATGGCCGCCACTCTTTGGTAGACTGGTAGCTAAGGTTTCTTCAAGCTTGTTGATCTCTTGTCTCCGGCCTTATTTAGTTTTTGCTTGGAATTTTGATCCCACGAGAGTGTACAACGAACTGGATGGACTGTACAGAGACATGGATCTGATCAAAGGAGTTCGAGACTCTCGTCGCAAATGGCTATGTCATTTAGAACGAATGAATACAAATGCTGGGCCTGGAAAGTCTTCGGATTTAATCCGGGGTTAAGTCCAGGTGCTGTACTCTGATGGAAAGGTGCCTCAATCGGCTGAACGTGTCTAGCTGCAGCTGGATAGAGGTGCATGTTGACTGAGGAACACCCCGGGCAGCAGAGCCAGCCAAAGAACAAGATGGAGAAAATTTCCTCCGCTTTACATATCTTACGCATCTTGCCGTTCAATGCCCACAATTTGACTCAGAATTTGAGAGAACTTGAGCTCTTTCCAAAGAAGGCAGCAACCACAGCAAGCTTAAGCAAATCGGGAGCTTAGGAGACTCAACATTAGCTAGAACAGATTGGGTGACCATCACTGAGTTTCGGAACCGAGCTCAACCAAAGGTCGGCTATAAACGCCGATGCGGACCTCCTGCGGGGCATCAGACGAAACGGATAAGAGAGATCGATTGATCTTGGTTGATCTGAAACCAATTGACTGTGTTGGTCAAGAGTAGTCCACGGTGGCATTTCATTTTTCTGCGGAGTTGGGAACGTGTTTCGAAGTGGTTGCAAGATCTCTTCCATCATGGGGGTGCAGCCAGCAGTCCCTATTCCACTTAGAATTGTTTTGCTTATTTATTAGGGCAACGGCAGTGCCTTTGTTTTGTGTCATTCAAAGTGCCTCCGAGCGTCCCCTGTCACTTCACTGTCTTCTCTGTGGCTGGCTGAACAGTACAAGTTACCACATTGTCACGAGCTGAACGTGCACTATGGCCCTCAGACGACTTCCAGAAGCACACATGTTCTTTGCTTCAACTTCGAAGAAACCCGCTGACGCTCTTAATTGGAAACCCGGCTCATTAAAATGCTGACTCGTGCTGCCGGTCGATCTAAGAATATTCTGCCTCTCCTAATAAAGGCATTAAGTGCAAAATTCAGCCTTCACCGCCGCCATCATCAGAAGATTTTCCCCGACTCATTGTCTGATTTCTCAAATTAGCCGTCGCCTCCATTCATCCTCATCAACTTCTTCAAGTTAACAGAATCGCCATCGCCCTGCGGACGGTACAAAATTGTTAAATCACACAGTTCTTGCGCTTAATAGCCACTCCGGTGGCGGCCGTGCTCGCAGGCACATTTGGTGATCTGCGATAATTGCGGTCCCGGATCTAAGTTCCAGCAGTCGATTGACTTAAACTGATTTATCGATCGGGCCGCCGTCGATGCAATCACGACCACTGCCACTGCCGCAGGTCATGACCCGCCTTGTTTTCCCCCCAAGCGCAGCGCGGCGGTGCTTTCCGAATAAATATTTGATTTCATTTCACTGGCCAGTCATTTCGATTCTGAAATATGCACATAATCCGGCGACGTCGCAAAATAGAACTTACCGCATCGCCGTGTCTTTCGTAACGACCGCGATAGACGACGCGGCCCATGGTCGGGCTGTAGACCGGGCGAATGTAAGCCATCTAGCGGATTAATGACATTTTAATGGCTCATCGAGTGTGCTGCCTTCGAGAGAGAGAGATGCGACCGAATGAGACGTTAACACGATTATGTCGTCGTGCATCCCGTTCGGCCGAGGCGGCGGCTCATTTGACTAAACATCCCCGGTTCTGATTTAAGTGAGCTTTTAATGGCCGTCGAGGTGTATCCACGCGCGATGGTGGTTGGAGGGGCTGCTGATTCGAGGAGTTGTTCTCGATAAGTGGCGAGTTTGTGTTGATTTATGATTTAGTTGTGGGGTCGCCTTGATGGTCAATTAGGGGGCACTGCATTCATTTGGTCTCATCACCTAGGATTTCCAGCATTTACATGAACTTTCGTCACGTGTAAGCAGGCAGGGTAGATTTGTAGCTCCCATATTGCTTCTGTTGCTTCATTTAAAAGAGGAAGAAAGTGGGTAGGTTGTTGAACCTTGTTCTCCATCTCTGACTGGCATTAGCCTCTGAAGTAGAATGATGTCTTATTTAAGAGTCAGGGCCTTAGAGAAGGCCTAGGCCGTGTTCAAGGCATTTTTTTGTTAATAAAAAAAACAACAAAAAGTGGATCCACCAATCGGTAGCAACCTACGCAAAATGTGGTCCAATTAAGATGCCAGTTAGTTAGATTTTTGTCCAGTCAATAAAACATTCAACATCAGACCCGATTCCATGTAACAAAGGCAAAAATGAGTAATAAACTGCTTTTACAGCTCAATCTAAGTCATCTGCCTAATTTGGCGATCGCGGATTTGAGGCCTAAGACCCATTGGATAGCGTGAAAGGTGAAGACAACACGGACAGAGATGAGTTACGGTGGTGCACGCGCAAGTGAAAGGGACATTAACTGTAGCAAGTTCCGGCTGGGACAATCTTCCCAACAGTCAGCAGAGGAGGGAGTCGTTTGAAACAGAAGGCGAATCAATACTCCTCCTGTGGCTGTTGTTTCTTAAGGATCTAAGTTAGAACCAACTGAGAGAACCTTACTCGTACAAATGTGCGTCTTATAGGAAAGATCACTTCACATCACTAGGGTTCAGCTAAGACTTCGATCTGAGAGGATGATTAGCGTGGCATTGATGATCCGCAAGTGACAGGAAATGAAATGTGAGAACACGTACCTGTCGGGCAACGCAAGAGAGGACGCCCGCGATTAAGGTGGCGCACTTAAGTGGGGAAGGACCTCAACCAACTTGGTGTGCGAAATTGGAAACAGCTAGTTGGAGAGGCTTATTGGTTGAGGCCCAGTTCCACACCGGACTGCAGCGCCACACAAATAAGAAGAAGAACATGAAAAAAGAAAATAAGCTAAACAGTGCTTAGTACTTAACTGCGCTAAAACTTGGTCATGTCAAGGACAAGCCATCGGCCGTATCGAAGATCGATTCTTCCTTCTTTTCAGTAATCAAAGGCATGCAAGACAGTTAGCCCGGTGGGACGAAATACCAGTGGATTGAGTGGATGGATTTTGGATAATATATATAATATGGGTGGCGCTACAGCCCATAGAGGGCCAGGGTCTAGCTTTCTCAGCAACCACTCGTGTTGTGCGCGCTATTGTTCTCACACGAGTGGAAGGGACCTACAGTTTAATGCCGACTCTGAACGGCCAAGTTTGAGAAGCTTTTTCTAGACAGAGCATTGTCAGTGACTCGAAAGAGGTGGGGTGGTGAAAATTATTTTTCTCGCTCAGAGCTGGAATCGAACCTACGACGTCGAGGTTGGGATCGACGCACGTACCCACAACGCTACGGGCCACGGATTTTGGATGGGCTCCTTAATTTGAAGTCGGACGTGTGACAGGAGCAAACGGGAATAAATTGAACGTATTCCTTGTAAAGAAAGGAACAAAATTATCATGGAACTGTACAGCGAAGATGAACTACCAGGAAGGGAGGACTGTTGAAACCTATTTAACACTAGTCTAAAGTAGTGGCGATGCTAATCGGATGTTCGGTGTCAATTTTAGCCATTATTCTTATGAAATAAAAATAAACAGATAAACTACAAATTTGTACAGATAAGAAGGAAAAAGGCATGTTGTAAGGAATATACGATTTTACTGAGACGCGGCGACATTGGAGTTTGTACGTCAACAGAAATTTAAAGGCGGAAACAGATAAACATGTTTCACTCATATAAAGCTAAGAGGTGGTTGCTTTTAAACATTTCTGCAACCTTTGGTGTTGCATTGGTGTTATATGGAAATGAAGTAAATCATCTCATCTTTCACCAATTCGGCATTCAATTTCGCTTTTTATTCATAATTTTGTTGATATTCGAAATTGAATTGTGATGTAAGCTTAATCGAATATCTGCCAGACAAAAACGGGCTCTGAGTGACGTCACAAAACACAAAGATGGCGGTTTTGACAAGTTGTCCAGTACCAGTGTTACCAGAGGGACTCCATAGAGTCAAAAGGACTCATTTTTTTAGCCATTTCATTTCTTCGAGAACAAAATTACAAGAAAACCTCACGTAATTATATTTCACATTTCCATTTTCATAACTTTGCAAGGTGTGGTGGTCGTATCTTTACGAATGACTCCAAAAGCATTTAAGGCTTCGGCGATGGTGCTTTCGTGGAGGGCCACAACATTAGACTGCACACCTCAATATATAAATTTGCATCGGTTTTTTTCAAGCGGAACCTATGTGATTCTAATGACAAGAAACTATATTGTGAAGAACAGATGGACGAGTCGACGTGTCTTTAACCACTTCCAAAATAGTTCAGGAATCCTCTCGGAATGTGATTGACAGTCAAAATTCACTGAAACACCAAGTAATCGCTGGAAATGGGATCGCCAATGAACTTGCTAGACAAGGATCAAAGGAAATTTTCTCAGGATCTAAGCCTACGATCGGACTACCTGTGTCCGTGGTTATGGCTTGTGTTGATGGTTGCGCCACTAGAGGGCACAATCGGAGATGGCGTAACTCTCCAGGATGTAGACAGACCAAGCGTTTGCTCCCAAACGTCTGTAAGAGATCCGTGGCATTCTTGCTGACACAAAAGACTGCAGACGACTTATCGGCGTAATGGCGAGCCACTATACTTTTACCAAACACTTTAATGTGCTCGGCTTAAGCTAAGATACCCTCTGCGACGCCTGTGGAGTTGAAGACGACAGCATAGTTTTAAAACTTCAAATTTACTCGTTTTTTAAGCTTCTGGGACTCATCAATAATTTAAACTGTGGTCACACTGTCCACAGTGGTGGCCCGTGGCGTTGTGGGTATGTGCGTCGACCCCAACTTCAACATCGTAGGTTCGATTCCTGCTCTGTGCGACACAACTAATTTTCACGGCCTCGCCTCTTTCGAGTTACTGACAATGCTCAAAGAGTACTTCTGTCTAGAAAAAAGCTTCTCAATTTTGGCCGTTCGGAGTCGACATAAAACTGTAGGTCCCTTCCACTCGTGAGAGAACAATAGCACGCACAACACGAGTGGTTGCTGAGAAACTAGGCCCCTCAACGGGCTGTAGCGCCACCCATAATATTATATTATGACACTGTCCAGCACGCCTTATTTTTTTCTTTTTCTGTCCTAAAAGGAATCGGGAATTTTGAAATGAATGCTATGAATCACTTCGCATTTCTCGTATAGACCTTAGAGATGTTCCCTACAAATTGATTTGTTGCACATGTCACAACGATCACTGTGAACTTCTTCTTCTTCTTTGAAGTCCGGGGTGGACCTGGACCTCAACCAACCTTTCCATCCAGCACGATATATCGCCAGATGCCTCCAGAGCTCTGTTTTTTTGAACTAGTTCTAGTTTTTTGTGGTTGGCTGATGAACCAATGAGTTGAAAGTTGGCATTGGCATCTGACGCACTTCTATCAGTGTTCAGAGCCCTCTGGCGACAAAAATTTGTTTACGAAAACTAAACGAGAAGGTAGCCTCGTGAGACGCGATCGTTCGCCAACTGCACTACAATTTTTGACTTAAGTGTGTAGAATTTAAATTGACAAAAAATTGTTGACAGTAAAAGGGTGTTCTTTTTTTAATTTGCAGCACTGTGACAGCTGAGGATCATGACGGTTTGCGGCATGTTTTTTAAAATAAATTATGAATAGACTCATCATAAATGGTTCGAATTTGATTTGAACACACTTGGATTCGAGAAACTGGGGCCGTTGTCGAAATGCCATTACATCCAGAAAGTTATGTGGGGAATCATTATTTCATATGATCAAAACGTTACAGCCAACAGTGGACAGTTTAGTGACATAATTTCAATCATTTAGTGCAAATCTTGGTGAGCAAAGCTAATAAATCCTGATGGGAACTTCATGAAGGTTACACGAAGACCTATGTACATCTTAGGTAGGGATGTGTTTGTTGTTTACTTCTCACTAGAAGCACTTGTCTTTAATGTTTCTTTCAGTACAACCAACACATAAGATCTCCTTGGTCGAGCTCATCATGATATAGATCTCTGGCTAAACAAGACACTGGCCGATGGACCACCTTGACTTTGGAGACTTTCTTAAAATGTGAAGAGAAAAGTAGAATGCAATATAATTTGTTGTAAAAGCATTCCAGTGAGTTGGACCTAGCAAACCCTGTTTGGCAGATTAAACAGCTAAGAAGTGTGGAGACCCAGACGTATGAAGTCTGGTGGTGGGCTAGAACCATCTTAAAGGTGGTTAAATGCGACTAAAGTCTCCACGTTGAACGTTGAATCGGAGATGGAATCAAGTTTTCAAGAAATGAACTTGGTGATCGTAAGGCCATTCCGTAGACGCTATCTTTGGTCTTCCGTCAAGAGCTCAAGTGGATTCCGTTGCAAGATCAGACGTTATTTTGTGTGCCCGTGGTTGAGGGTCTTTGGTTATGGCCCGCCCGGAAGAAGAATTCTGCGACACCGGAGTTTTGACGTCGGATTTGTGAAGACTTGAAGGAGATTCCATCAAGTAGGCGACTGCTTGGTAGACCAAGGACGACGTGGTTTGACCGAATGCAAGAGCTTCCCTGATTGGGCTTAGGTATAACTCTTGATGAGCTAAGGTCGATGTGTTCCGCAACCGAGCAGCGAGTAGATTACTCCTGTGGACCCTAAACCGTGACCTCTTTAGTGGATAATGCATGTCAGTTTTGACAGTTCCTCAGATCTCAGCTTTAGCCACAATTTGCGCTCCAGCTGTAGAGAGGCCAAAAAAACAAAAAGAAAAACATCTATTTTCTCACTCACCTGAATAGAACCAGCGACGGAAGCGGAACTGAAGCTGCCGCTGCTTATATCCGAAATGGGTGTGAACTGCTTCCGCATGGCGGCGGTCGAGCTCTCCTTGCTCTTCAAGTGAACGCTCTGTGTTTGCGACTTCATCGACATAATGACAAGCGTGGACTTGTGCTCCTCCTGGTACAGTTCCTGTTGTCGTTGTTGCTCCTGCTGGTGTTGCTGCTGTTGCGCCTGCGCCTGCGGCTGCTGGTGTTGATGTTCGTCTTGTTGATGATTACTCTTCCTCATAATCATGGCAAAAACAATATCAATTTAATTCTTCTTCTCTCAATCTACGATTCTCTCTAGTCTTTCGGATCTAGCTACCGACAAAATCACGACACGACGAAAGCACGGTAATGAAACGAAAGCCGTTTAACATCTTGGTCGGCGTCTACTGTGCACCATGCCGCGTCACGTCTCTTCGATCGGCTGGCACTTATTTCCCTTATTTCTCCGACTTCTGCGGACACACGGACGGCATAAGTAGGCTACACTCGCCCGGCGACAAATCCCATTAAAAATGTCGAACTTTTTTCTTCTGTTCCACGTTACGTATCCACGGAAGGGGGGGAAGAATCTGCAAGAGAGAGGAGAGGAAAGGTGAGTTTAGCAAGCGAACAAAACAAATCAATGCCACGCATTCGGCATGACAAGCACGCGGGCTGTTTATGCAAGACTGGCTGAGCGGCGGGGGGCCCAGCGAATGTGTGCCATAAGCCACTTGATGTGGCGCCAGCGTTAAGTGCACACGACCAGCGCCTAGGTCAAGAGAGCGGCCGCCGCCACCCTCGGCCAGGTTGCATTGATTGCGACGCGACCCCAGATTGATGATCTCATTCGTCCAGAGATAAGGACTGTGACTGTGTCGCAATATCCGTGCCATTTGAGGAGCGGCAAGGCCGTTCACCCCGGCCGCGACGTGCGTTTACGTAACTCCGCCGCACCGAAATGCCATTCAGAAGCGGCACTTAAAGCGAATTTATTCCTTCAGCTGGCGATGGCGATGGTCTCATAATGAGATGCCGTACAAGTCTGGCGGATTTATGAGATCGTCGCGCGATACCGCTTGCCACAAGACTAAGCTCGGAATGGGCTCGTCCGCGTATGATCTAGATGGAGCCCGTTTTGCGTCCGGGACGGGCTTCAGGTCACATGGGAGAGGTGTTAATTTATGCCGAGAATATTTAAGGCGAACTCGTTCCCAAATCGAAGTCGACATCGATTAAGTGGTTTCGCAGGCAGAGCGAGATGAGTCGATGGTTCCCACGAGGAAGGGGGCAGTGGAATTTATTCGACATAAATCCACAAGCAGTTTCGTGGAATTCGCCGCGAGACGAGGTTGTGAATGAACTGACGACTGGCCGAAGATGAACAACGTCAAGGACGTTGAGTGATTTTAACTCTTTAGGCTTCCGAGTGGTTTGATGGTTTGTGGAATTTACGGGAGGTTGTGGCGCTGTCGCGGAGGTCTTTGCTTTGAATGTTCCCACGGATGGATGACTTCGGGCTGCGAAGAGAGAATTGGAGATGGTATGCGGAACCATGCAAGATTTCCATCAAGTTGTCTGATTAAAAATTATTCACTGACTTGACTTGGTACCTGGCAAAAGCTACGAGTCTCCTTTATGTTGTGATAAATTCTCTTCTTCATTTTTTAGAATAATAAGGTTTCTTGGTTGGAACGACTTCAAATGAGCAGGCCACTACAGTATTCAGACACCAATCTCTGGAGTGGCGTACGCTATATTGTGGATTACGCTAACAAAAGGCTTAAGCTGCCAAGCTTAATCATGTGAACAGGTGGAGGAAAGCCTCTTCGCCATAATTTTCGTTGGACTAAAACGGCAGACAGGTAGCAGATATCGGCAGACTACCAGGGCCAAATCGGTGATTATGTGAAAGGCACTCCCTTCTGCGCACACTGTCATTCTTGCTAGATGCAGATCTAGGCCTTGGGACACCGATCCCGGAACACCTAAGCTCCTTATCTATGAGACTCAACCAGCGTCCTCTCTAGACCCGTTTTGAATCCTATTGTAATTTGGCCTCAATGAAACATGTGGATGCCAGGACACTGGCGTGCAGACAGTTCAGACCTGTTCACGAGTGAAGATTTTTCAAATGGTCCATCCGCTTAGTCCAATTTTTTCATACTCTTTCCAACACTTCGGCCGGTATCTCACCAATAAATGCTTCAATCTTGTCATCCAATGTGCCAATTGAAGCGGACTTGTCTGTATAGCTTTAACATAGCCCCACAAAAAATAGTCTAAAGGCGTTAAATCGCACGATCTAGGCGGCCAATTGACCGGTCCCGAACGTGAAATTAAATGTTCACCGAACTCACATCTCAATAAGTCCATTGATGCGCGTGCTGTTTGGCATGTGGCACCGTCTTGTTGGAAGCACATGTCATGCAAGTCAAGCTCTTGCATTTTGGGCAAAAAAAAGTTGGTTATAACTCACGGTAGCGCACACCATTCACAGTTACGTTACGATTCGCATCATCTTTGAAGAAGTACGGTCCAATGATGGCACCAGCCCATAAACCGCACCAAACTGTGACTTTTTCTGGACACATTGGTAGCTCTTGCAATGCTTCTGGCTGGTATTCACTCCAAAATCGACAATTCTGCTTTTTTATGTACCCATTGAACCAAAAAATCCAAAAGCCATAAAATGGAAGAAGACAGAGCACGCACAGAGCGTTGTTCGTTTGTAAGACGATTCATGATTAAATTATAGACCAAACTGAAGATGTTTGACAGTGAAACAAAACACGAAGCGTGAGTCAGCTGTTTAAACCAGTGTTGCCAAAAAGATAATAGCTAAAAAATCACCCTTTACGTTCAGCAAATGCACCTCATGATTGAACATCAGACAAATAACTAAGGCTTTTGACAAGGATTAAAGCGTAGCCATCTGCATCGTGACGAGGATCCGGCAAGGTCCGGCATAAAGGTCAAAGAAGACCTTGAAGAGTATGTTCTGTCTGTGTCCGGACAAACATTTTGAATACATTCCCAACAAAGTTGTGCAAGCACAGACGAAAAGTAACATCTTTTGAAAGAAGATTGTCTTACAATACGTTGCTCAGAATCTTGCTCTCAAGACCAGCGACATCTTCTGTACCCTTCAAATAGAACTGCCATTCTCAACCTGTGGTAGGCACCTTTAGGCGGTTAGCGACGGCCTTTTAATTATTAAACTCAATGTACAGTAAAAGCTCGTTCATTCGGAATGGTTTAAGGGAAGGTCGTTCCGAATAAACGCATCTTACTTATTAATGAGAGATTTTTTGTAACCACTAAAACGAGTTATTTTTGATAGAAAAATGCAAGAACGAGGAAGCCTTCTAAATTTTGATTCTACATTTTTGCTAATTTAATTTATTTCGTACAAATTTGGAAACCAACACGCATTTATTCGGAAAAAAATTCCGAACAAACGAATTTTCCGAATTATAGAGCTTTTACGTTTGTTTGTTTTGGTGTGATGGGCCGTGGCGTTGTGGTGATATGCGTCGACCCCAACATCGACGTCGTAAGTTCGATTCCAGCTCTGAGCGACAAAAATAATTTTCACGACCCCACCTCTTCCGAGTCACTGACAATGCTCAAACAGTGTTTCCTGTCTTGATAAAGCTTCTCAAACTTGGCCGTTCGGAGTCGGCATAAAACTGTAAGTCCCTTCGTGAGAGAACAATAGCACGCACAACACGAGTGGTTGCTGAGAAGCTAGGCCCTGGCCCTCTATGGGCTGTAGCGCCACCCAAATTCTGTTTGTTCATAATTCTTTGAAAAGGGTTGTTGTTGGATTTTTTTAATTTCGATTTTCGATGAAAAATATTGTATTATGATTCCACTACATGTTTTGAAGGACAAGAGCGCGTAGAGAGATAAATTCGTTCTGGGAGTCAGAACAGGATCAAAGGTTGAGAAACTATGAAGCAGATGATGACTGTAAAATTGATAGAAGCATTAGGTATGGGAGAGGGCAGGAAACTGACTTGATTTCAGAAATCGAGCACTAAATCCATCTTTAGACCTAAGAGGGAATCGTGCCCTGGGAAGGTTCCCAGGACGATTAGGAGATTGCAGTGTTGGATTAGAAAGTTTAAAGAACATGCTCTCTGGCCTAAAGAGAGGGAGAGAAACATTACTGATTTCCGGTGCAGATACGATCATTAAAGAGATTCCGGGATTAGAGCATGCACGAGAAATCTGCAAGCCATTCCATCATCCACCCAAGCGAAACCAGACGAGTTCTGAAGCTTCGTTCAACTACATTGTACAGATTTGTACGGAATTAGTGATGATACATTCCTGTCACTTCCTCACATAGACAATTGAACACGATGAAGCAGCTGCTCAGCATTGATCACGGTGAGTTAATTATACGAAGGCATGAAGACGGTCTTGTTGATTACAGCTCCAATGACCAAAGGAAAGCTCAACATTACAACTTTCATCATTCATGATACTACAAATTATCCTTCTTCTTCAATAAAACTCTAACTAATAAGCGGAGTGCATTGAACAGGCGATCTGAAGATGCGCGCCCTGGATATCTGGCTGGGATCTAATGGGTTTCGATGTGAGGATAACTAAGTCGCCTGCAAAAAGATTACCCTTAACTTTTCCAATGTGAAACTTTCTTCGCCTCAATTGCGCTGCAAACACTAGTCCAAATGAATAATGAAAAGTAGAGGTGACAAGACGTACCCTTGGCGATGTCCATACGACCACAGAGAAAGCTGTTGATTTAGAGGCGTTAAACCGAACTCGGCAGCTGCAGTTTGTGCGTGGAGCCTGATTGAAGCTACGGGAGTGACAACACAACACCCTAGAGTCTAAGAATTTTGGTCCGAACATTTTTAAACATTCTCTGGCACCTTTTTCTTTGATTTGACGTTCGACCTTTGGATGGGAAGTCCTTTGGTGGTTCCTTTATCCTTTCAATCGACAATTCTACTTGCACTCTTTTAAAATTCAGCATCATACCTCAAAAACTTCTTACTTTTCCCAAACAATCCGCCCAAATCGGCACAATTTCCCCCGACCGACACAGACGCGCCGCGCCATCTCTCCGCCATCCACTCGACTTCCCTGTGACTCACATAAACACACGATTTTCGCACAGCCCCAACAACACAGAGGGACCACCAGCGTTTGTTATGCCGTGACAGATTGTCCTATAAACAGCGACCACGTCCACGTCATCCGCACGGCCGAAAACAAACTTCGTCCCGATGACTCCGGACTGCAGCAGCCGTTGCGCCGGCATGCGAGATGACAACTGACGGATAATTTGTATCCAAAACTAGCATGTGACCCACAGTCCGTGTACATGCCGTCATCCGTCGCGCCCGGAGCGAAGCTGAAATCTTGACACTCTGCCATTTGGCAATAAATCTGCTTGATACACTCGTAGGCGTCATGTGTCAAGAAGCCAATTTTGTCCGCGGCGGTGCTGCTGCCTAGAGAGTGAGTGCCTACAAGGCTGGAATCCGGTTGAGGGATTTGCATAAATCGACGCCGTGTGACTGTTTACACACGAGAGCCGGCAAAAAATAGAAAACACGCAGCCACATCAAAGCACAGATTATACAACAGGCTTTCGATGAGGAAACGTGTCATTAAGCCCCCAGCCAGCCAGCCAGCCAGCCAACGTGGTCTGGAATCAGAACAGTCTCACAGATCGCAGTCGGCATTCCAACCCATTTCAACGGGGCTCCGTGCGAAGGTCAACTATCAATAATTTCACTCAACACGCGCAATGCGCCGATGTGCCGGCTCCCCAGCTCCCCAGCGCCGGTTCGTTTTTAGGTTAATGCAATTCCAAGAGGCTCCGCGCGTCGAGACCCACTAAGGCCGCTGCCGCCGATGGACGGACGGCCGCGTGGTGGAGGCCTTTCGAGAAAGAATCAATCTTGAGAATAAGAAGAGATTATGCGGTACGAGCGAGCCACCGAGTGGCCGTGGCCGTCGTCCATCAAACAATTGAATCGGCAGCAGCTGCCGTCACAAAGATTAAAATATTCATGAGGTGAAAGCCAGACCGGGCGCACATGGGCCAGTGTGTGGGGGTATGCCCAAAACCAAGAGCCTGCTCCAATCTAATCCTAGTCCGATGATTTATGAGTCCGCATCGGCGCGCGCAACGGCTCGTCAAAATCCCCTGGATTAGAGGCTGCCGGGGCAACGGTGCAGGCCTCAATGCATCCGATTGTGATGAAAACGGTCGAAATAAATCAAAGTATCTCACACTCGCGACCTGCTAACCCAGGGCATCCGAGGAGGAGGCTCTCCGTGTTTTCACACACTCGGCACGCTCATGCGAGAGAGCGTGAGTGCCGAGTGCGAAGACCGACACCATTAGTCATTGTTGTGAATTGTGAATTCATCTGCCGCCCGCCCGGTGCCTTCTCCGGCTGCAGACCGAGCTTGGCTTGTTTGTTGGTTTCTTGTAATCGAATTTCCATAACACAACATTCAATCTTGGCGTTGCTTTCAGCCATTTTCCGGTGCCCATTCCCCCCGGACCGTGTCTGGCTGTCTGGCTGACTCTCTGCTGCCGCTGCTTCTGTGCAGCATTCCGGCGCTGAGTGCTTGCACAAGATGAGATTTCCATGTTTCATGCAAATCGACAAAGAGAGTGGGCTGCCCTGGGATCTCTCATTTGACTTGAGTGCTGTTGTGGAATGTAATTCGATTGCATGTTGAGTTAATTGCGTCTCTTGAACTTTGTGGGCAAACGCATAACGTGGCGGCTGCTCTGGCGGAAGGCGGAAGGCGGAAGGCGGTATGGCCAACCGGAAGTGGGCTGTTCACCGAATTTGTGATGCTTCACAGTGATGCACTGCTTCGGTAGCAGATGCCCGAGTGGCCGGTGAACTGGAATGCGGTCAGATGGTTAAGTGATTGTTTCCTGACACACTTCGGACCAATTGATGCAGGAGAAGGGTCAAATTCGGATGTCAGATTGAAATTTTTGCAGAATACATCAAGTGACGGGAACAAGGGACAAAGAGTATTCTTTTTTGTTTTTGACATGTTCAATCAACGCTTTGGTCGGGGATGTGTTCGAAGATATAGATGGTTTGTGCACTTGGTTGGTTCAAAATTTAAATTTCTGAAAAATTAGTAATCCATTAATACTTTGGAAGCGAAACTACATTTTGCTGCTAAACGCACCAGAAATTTGATAATGATCGTTAGACGATGCGATAACACTTAAGGCCTCAACTAGGCGACGTCAAAATTTATTGATCTTTCATTTATACAGCCAAAAATGAGAATTCTTGATTCTTTTGAAAATAAGATTTCTTGGATTTTTCTTGAAGTCCTCGCATCGAGGCATATTTTAAGGCTACATTGTTTCTGCAACGATATGTCCCACTTCCTCGACTGAAACAACACTTCGATTTTCATGCACGAAATATACCGCTTAAATGTTTCTATAATCTCTTCAAACTGCCACCATTCCTTAACAATAGTGGTTCAATCTGTTGGAAATCAGACACACTGTTGATGCTCAAAAGTACACTAGACTCTCCCTCAGTCGAAATTCTCTGTAACTCGAATTTTTTGTTTCTCATATTTTGTCATTCTCCTTAATTTTCCATAAAAAAACGATTATACAAGTCCAACTAATTGTGTTATCCCGTGACAATTCGACATCTGGAGTGTCCACTGTAATTAATTCACCTTGCTGTGATCAAATAGGAAAAAACACGAACAAGGCCAGCAGATCTAGTCATTTGACCGAATTTGCTCGTCTTTGTCGTCCCAAGAGCTATAGAATATGCTGGTGAATATTGCCTACAAAGAGGTGATTCCGACGCAGAGATTCTCAGAGCTATTGCCTTAGCTTGCTCGTTATTGTTAGCCGTCCGTCGAAAGATCCACAACACTACGAAAGTAGTGTTTTTTTGCTTAATGTATTTATTTCAAATAGGATAAATTACAAGTACTACAGTGGCGTTAGGGTAAAAGAAAATATAGAGACAACCTTATGATCTATTCCGTGGTGATTACATATATATATAAATATGGGGAGCGCTACAGCCCGTAGAGGGCCAGGGCCTAGCTTCTCAGCTACCAGTCTTGTTGTGCGTGCTATTATTCTCTCATGAGTGGAAGGCACCTACAGTTTTACGCCAACTCCGAACGGCCAAGTTTGAGAAGCTTTTTTGAGACAAGCAATACTCTTTGAGCATTGTCAATGACTCGAAAGAGTTGGGGTCGTAAAAATTCTTTTTCTCGCAACAGAGCAGGAATCGAACCTACGACGTCGAGGTTGGGATCGACGCACATACCCACAACGCCACGGGCCACCACCTAAAAATCAACTATATGTAGAATATTTTACTATCAATCTTCTCCTTCTTTCATAACCAACGCGGTAATTGGCATTAACACTAACCGCCTCAAACTAGCGATAGGTTGCGCATAAAAACAATCGAATAATTCGATCGAATTCAAAATTAATCGAATGCAAATTGGGCAAAGTCGATTGTTGATTTTCGATTCTTGTGGGAACGATTCCAATTGTCAACGAATGGGTGTATTCGCCGATCCTTCAAGTCGGAGGGAGGTTGTTGGATTGTATCATGTGTGTATTTGATCAGAAACAACTTTTTTGTTCGCAATTGCCAATCGCTTTTTCATTTCGTTTCACTCCTACAATTTAAACACAACACTGCTCCAGCCCGAAGAGTCTTCGAGTCGGAACCAGTGGGACAACGCAATAGAGGACGACTACGAACCCGATGACGCACTCAAGTGGAGAAGGAGGCAGCTGGCAAAAGATCGTGCCAACTGAAGAGGATTGTTGACCGAGGCCCAGGTTCACCCCGGACTGTAGCGAAACAAAAAGAAGAAGAAGACTACAATTTAAACTTTACTTTTATAAAGTAAGAGTACAATCCTCTCACTAATTGGCTGAGAACCCGGTATTCTCTTGGTTGTAGTAGATACTGAGAAGAAGTTGTAGAATTCGATTCGATTATTATTCGATTGACCGAATAAATCGACAATCGAATAAAATTTTTAACAACTGCCAATTCATTGGGTTGTGAAATTCATTCGCAATCGCCCATCGCTACTTCGAGCCCTGAATATGAATGATCTCCACTTGTATGCTCAGGGCAACATCGGCTCATACCGTAAACAGGGTTTAATATACTATCGTTTGGTGGCAGTTTAAATACAAGAAACGCTTCTATCTGACTCCTCTTCATTTTGTTAGATTAGGAGTGCAGCTATGAAGCTTAAGTCACCTATACCTAGTTCTGTTTGCCGCATAACACAAATTACCAGAGGAGCCTCTGACGGAACAGAGCTTACTTTGCAGACAATCATTCTTTAACACAAATTCCGAAATGGACTAGGAATAGCTGAAGGATCTTCTGCTTGCACTACAAATGCATACTGTTGCAACTATGGTCACACGATACGAACATCTTTCCGGTCCATAAACGCTTTGAGTCTTAACAAAAGCTGCTTCCTTCCTGTTCGTAATGGCCCTCAACACATTGGCAGCGAATGACAGATTCGCTTAGACTTCCGTGTCCATTCAGACTGGTGTACGTTTATATTGTACCAGCAATACCCAGGTCTTTGTTTACATCTCCCTCTAACTGTTGGGACCATACACGTTGTCTCTCTCTAATATCAGCGACCCTACCACTTCTATGTAATCACGAATTACAAATATATATACATCCAAAATTAACAAACAATAAAAAATCTAGTAGTATGAACATTTTAATAGACAATAATGCGATTCTCGGTCTGAGTTACAAAATACGAAAGTAGATTTCACAACCATTTGGTTCGACTATCGATTAAGTCGCCAGGTGGCCCGTGACGTTGTGGGTATATGAGTCGTCCCCAACCTCGACGTCGTAGGTTCGATTCCTGCTCTGTGCGACAAAACTAATTTTCACGGCCAAATCTCTTTCGAGTCACTGACAATGCTCAAGTAGTATTTCCTTTCTGGAAAAAGCTTGTCAAACTTGGTCGTTCGGAGTTGCCATCAAACTGTAGGTCCCTTTCACTCGTGAGCACGCACAACGCGAATGGTTGCTGAGACGTTAGGTCCTGGCCCTGTGTGGGCTGTAGCGTCACCCATATTATATTATCGACAGTAGCAATAAATAAGGCACCAAACTGATCCAACAATGGACTTGACACTCATCCGATTGTTCCCATTTTTGCCCAAATTTGCCTTACATTCCGAAAGAAATATCTTTGCAAAGTAAAAATTGCCAATAGAAGACAATTTTGCATGCACCCTTGAAGCTGGCCCATAAAAACCACGATTTTCTTTTTGGCACTGAACAATTAGCTTGTTGAATTTGTCCTGCATACATATTACCAGCCCACTATACTGGCTTAACCCAACAATACCCTGTCATAAGCTGTCTGGCCACATCTGCTTCCGTGATATCAAAAATAAATGACTGTCCTCATATATTACGATCCAAGTTCAAGCTGTTTTTGTCTAATTAAAGACTGTCATCTTTTTTGTTGATACTTATATCGTGGTGTCCCTCAAGGTTCCATTCTCGGTCCTGGTATTTGTTTGAAAACCAATTCAAATCCACTTAAGTTTTCATCTTGGCATACTTCATGCAAAGAAAGAGTGCGACATATATTACAGCTGTCATAAAAGGTTGCACATATTTGGATGCGGATTCGTCGTGGGAAAGCGGCTAAGGTCGAAGGTCATCGTTTTCAAACCGATAAGCGATCGCCTGGCTGTGATCCGCATCCAAGGCAGATTCTACAACATCAGCCTCATATGTGCACACGCCCCTACCGACGAAGCTGAAGACTCTGTCAAAGAGGATTTTTACGACCTCTTGGACGGTGCCTACGGAGCCTGTCCGGAGTACGATGTCAAAATCGTACTCGGAGACTTCAATGCTAAAATCGGTAAGGAAAACATCTTTGGCGGAGTGATCGGCAAGCACAGCCTCCACGACAACAGACAACGGCTTCCGACTCACAGACTTTGCGACAGCACGTAATATGGTCATAAGTAGCACAAGGTTCCCTCGCAAAAAAATCCACACAGCAACCTGGCGATCCCCGGATGGTCGAACCGCCAACCAAATCGACCATGTGCTTATTGACGGAAGACACGCGTCAAACATCCTGGATGTGCGAACATTCAGGGGGGCAAACGTCGACTCTGACCACTTTCTTGTTGCAGCAAGATTCAGAGCTCGACTGTCCAATGTCAGAAAGCTGCACCAGCCGACAAAGAAAACTTTTGACATTGGACGCCTAAGCACACCGGAGATTGCCAGAGCCTACGAAGAGCAATTAAGTGAGAGACTCTCCGGTATGCCTACGTCAAGTGCCAACGAGATGTGGTTGCATTGCCGCTCGGCCATCAAAGAGGTAGCGGAAACTACATTAGGCTACCTACCACCCCCGACAAGAAACCCGTGGTATGATGGCGAGTGTGAGCAGAAAAAACGTGCAACCGACGAGGCATACCAAAAAGCGCTGCAACGGAAAACAAGAGCAGCGCAAGAGGAGTACCGGGCTAGAAGACGGGAGGAGAAAAAGCTTCTACGCCTGAAGAAAAGGTCTCTCGCAACCTCCCAGCTCAAGGATATCGAAGAGTCTAGGGACAAGCAAAAAATACGGGCCTTTTACAAAAAAGCCAAAAGCCTGGCCACAGGCTTTAGGAAAGGCACCCAGGCTCTTCGAAATTGCGAGGGTAACCTAGTTACGGACCCCCAGGGAATAGTGGATGTGTTTAAGCAGCACTTCCAACAGCTGCTTAGCGGGCCTGACCAGGAGAGAGTGATAGGGAACCAGGAAATCCCAACTCCAGTCGACGAAGAAGTCCTCCCACCTAGCTTTGAAGAAGTCGGTACAGCCATTAAAAGGCTGAAGAACAACAAAGCCGCAGGCTCAGATGGTTTCCCATCGGAGCTTTTCAAAGCTGGGGGCAATGTAATGGTAGGGAGCATGCACCAAATCATTTGCCGAATTTGGGAAGATGAAAGCATGCCCGACGGCTGGAATATCAGCTCCATATGCCCCATCCACAAAAAAGGCGATCCTACCTCCTGCAAGAACTACAGAGGTATATCCCTGCTCAATGTCGCCTACAAGATCCTATCCAGCGTACTGTGTGAACGTCTAAAGCCGTTTTGCACCGCACTAATCGGCACGTACCAGTGCGGCTTCCGGCCCGGCAAATCGACTACAGACCAAATCTTCACACTAAGGCAGATCCTGGAGAAGACCAGCGAGTTTCAAATCGATACTCACCATCTGTTCATCGATTTTAAAGCCGCATACGACAGCATTCATCGCAAGGAGCTATTCGAAGCGATGGCCGAATTCGGGATCCCGGGAAAACTGATCCGGTTGTGTCGCACCACGCTAACACATACGCGATGCACCGTGCAGTTCGGTTCAAAAACCTCTGAACCGTTCGAAACCTGCACCGGATTTCGGCAAGGAGATGCGCTGTCGTGTGATTTCTTCAATCTGGTACTGGAGAAGATAGTGCGGCGGGCAAAAGTCAACATGGAAGGCACTATCTTCTACAAGTCAGTCCAGCTGTTGGGGTACGCGGATGACATCGACATTGTCGCGCGGTCCCAACGTGCCATCGTGGAAGCTTTCACGGCAATTGAGGAACAGGCGAAACGAGCTGGTCTTAAGGTCAACGAGGACAAAACAAAATATATGCTGTCGAGCAAACAACGATCCGCCGCACACCACCTAGGCCAAAACGTTACAATCGACAGCTACAATTTCGAGGTAGTAAAGGAGTTTGTCTACCTCGGGGCAAATGTAAACTCCACGAATGACTTCGTAGTGGAGATCCGACGTAGAATCGCCCTTGGCAACCGATGCTACTTCGGTCTGTCAAAACAACTGGGCTCGAAACTCCTGACTCGAAGGACCAAAGTCATGCTCTACAAAACCCTTATCCTGCCAGTCCTACTTCATGGAGCCGAAAGCTGGACATTAAGTAAGGCTGCAGAGCTGATTCTTGGTGCCTTCGAAAGAAAAATTCTACGTCGGATATATGGTCCCGTCTGCGAGGAAGGCGAATGGAGGAGAAGACACAACCGCGAACTCTACGAGCTGTACAAGGATGTGGATGTAGTCCGGAAGGCAAAAATCCGTCGACTACACTGGCTCGGCCACATCGAGCGAATGGACAACAACGCTCCAGCAAAGAGGGTCTTCGAATCCGAGCCTCCTGGTTCGAGAAGGAGAGGAAGACCGAACCTCCGGTACAAAGACCAAGTCATCGCGGATGCAAGACAGCTTGGCCTTGATGACTGGAAGCAGCGTGCCCAGGACCGTCACCGATGGAAGGCAGCAATTGCTCAGGCTCAGACCCTTCATGGTTCGTCTGCCTGATAAGTAAGTATACTTCATGCTTGCTAATCAGTGCGAGTCTTTGCGTTCTATTGCTTCGGAATTTCGGAAGTCGGGACAAGGTCTATTCGTCCAACGGACCCGTTCTTTTTTGTTGGGAAAATAAGAGAAACCGGCCAATGAGTTGCGTACCACCGTGTTTCTCACTCTAACTATAAATTGTTTTGTGATCAATTGACAAGAGCAATCAATGGCTATACGGTACGTCTTTTATCTTCGCAGACACAATAATGTCTCGGCACAACATCGCATACCCCTATGATGCGATTTGGAAGCAGTTTCAAGGCATTTTACCAAAAAATCTGCCAGAGACTGACAACGTATCACCTTCTGCCTTTGGAATTGTAATATTCTGTCATTCTGCTCGTCCATGAGTCCTCCTAGTCAATGATGGCCCCAATTTTATTCAGTTTTTGGTATCGAATCAAATACCTCGCTCATTAAGGTACAAGCCTCTTTCCGCCTCATGAGCGCAGGGAATCCGAGAAACCCTACCAAGTATCCCTGCACAACATTCCGTCCGCGTCGTCGTCACCCAGCCCAGACATCGACGTCGCCCCTGAATGGTCATGTTCACCTGGCTCCATGTTCGCCGCTCGCAAATCGGTCTTCCAGCAGCAATCCCGTTTCCTGCCTCCCGTCCCATTTTTTCTCCCCTCCTTCAGCGCGCGCAGAAAACTTGTTGCAACACGAGTTCCGCAGATTAGATGTCACGCCAGAAATAGACAGAGGCAGCAAAAAAAAAAGGAGGAAAAAAACGACCTAAGGAATGCAGTAGCCCGTCTCCAGGCACACACAGCGCGACCGGCTCTGTCTGGCCGGCGACTTAGAAAAATCTCATTCTAATCTTCATAGGGGGCACCACCACCACCACGCCGCGGAGGAAAATTATGATTTTTTTTTTTGTTCATCCAGCATGTCCATCCTGTCGCTTTGGACATGACACAACGATGCTGTGCACAACCTGCTGGCACTGATTGCTCCTTAGGATTCGCAGCGCTCATGCCCCGGCGGCGGACGAAAATCCATACTGATTGAGTCTTCTCGGGCGGCGGCTGGAGCGCTCCCAGTCGGACCAATGATGGGGATTATGGGACGTGGACGAGGAGAAAAAGCCGCGCATTTCTCGAATAGCTCCGGCGCGCCGGTTCTGACTACCGTCCACGTCGTCCGGCTTGGATGTGACCTTGTGGATGCCTCCTGATGCCGCCCATCCAACTCGCCAGTTGCACTGGTAATTATTGTCTTGTTCCTCGTCCGCCTCCGGCCACGGTAATGCGGAAGATTCTCTTCTGCTAGCGCGAGCGCGCGAGCACACATGATTTTCGTGTAAATCGGATTGCGCCTGTCGGACGGGTTTTTCCACAGCCGCCGCCCCCCGCCACAGTGCCTCTTTCGATTTCTATCACAAATCGGATTACGGATTAGAAGAGTTGCAATCGGATGTGTGGTATTCAATTACGCGCAGTGCGATGTATTGAAATTAATTGCCGGGACGGTGGTCATGGCCATCAGGCTCTGAGCCGGGGGCTCAGTTTCGTAAAGGAAACACACGGCTATCTGCTTAAAAGGTCAGCCAGACGGCAATTACATAATCTTAATTGAACGCAATGCTCTGTCGGGGGAAAAGAAGTGGCTAGTCATTGCACCGCCGCAACGGGGTCTTCATAAGGCACACACTAAGCACTTGGTGCTCTTTGGACATCGTTGTGGGCATTGTGCGGCAGTCGGCAGTCGGATCTTCTTGACGGTGACTTGTAAGCGATGCTGGTACTGGGTATGGAGCGATGGATTGTCATCAAATGGCGGTGAAGAGAGCCTGTGTCCAGTTGAGGGATGCATGACATTCGGTCGTCTGATCAATTACCCCGACTTGCGCGGCATGAGGTCGCCATGGAGATGCAAAGTTGTCTCCGAATGTGTAGCGAGTGGGAAAAGGTCAGCCAGCTGCAATATTTGATGAGATCGAGTGGTAAGAAGCGTTTTTGAAGCAGACTTCTGGGAAAATCACAATCGCGTTCCACATAAAAATGTGAAGAAGAACATTTGCAGATCCATCAACGACGATAACAAATTCTCATCTTAAATGTCATGAGAGATCACTATAACACAGGTTTTTAAGCTAAGTTTACGTTAAGAGTCAGGTCTCATCAAGTCAGGTCTTAGGTCAAGACTCTCTGGCCAATGGAGTTCATCAGCAGCTCATGAAATTACTTACATGCGCCTGACATTGACGTCTATAGTGTTAATCATTTCTAATTTGAGTCTAACTTCTGATCACTTTTCCGTTGACAACGAATGGAGGAAGACACCGCTACGACGCTACTAGGCTATAGTCGTCATTTGGTTCGCTTTAAACATAATTTCTTCGAACACCTCCTAATCCACATGAACTTCTTGTCATTGCCGCACAGTCGAGGTAGGGGCAATGACAATGAGCTGCTTTCTTTTTCGAAGACTCCTCTTTCAGTGATGGCCATGCAATTGACATGCCTCAGCTCTTTCTAAGAGTTGGAAACGGAACACTTGGAGTAACAAGTGCCCATTACGAGGCTCTATTCAAGATGTCGATGTTATTGAGGGCAGCATATACATAAAGCGCCATCTAGTGTTAGTTTTAAATCATTCTTTATTTTAACACTGACAGTTCCTTCTTGCCACAGCCAGTATCATACCTCAGCGCAACGAAATGAATAGTTTTACGCTTGAAGAACGTTCAAAGTCAAAAAGAGTGTTTTTTTCTTCAGTGAAGTTTTGCCGAAATGAAGCATCCACCGTGACAGCTGTACACAAGATTGTGCATATTTTTCGTTTTCGCTGTGGCCGAGTGTGTGAGGAACATCAAATCGCCATCGATCTCAACACCTCACGCATTACTTCTTCTTCTTGTGGCGCTACAGTCCGTAGTGAACCTGGGCCTCAGCCAACAAGCCTCTCCAGCTGGCACGATCTTTAGCCAGTTGCCTCCAGATGCGCACACCAAGTTGAATGACGTCCTTCTCCAATTGCTCTTCGTGGTCGTCCTCTATTGCGTTGTCGGACTGGTTCGGAGACGAAGGGCTGTAGCAGTGTTGTCCATGCGCTCAACATGGCCTAGCCATCTTAGACATTGAATCCATAGAGGAATGGCTAGACTCATGTCCGCCCGCCCAGTTCGTGGTTGAATCATCTTCTCTAGAAACTGTCAACGCAAGCAGGACCAAAGATTGAACGCAGAACTCTTCTCTCGAAGAGACCAAGTGCGTCCACATCCGTACTTGAGATAGTCCAGACTTCCGCGCCATAGAGCGGGACAGGGATGATCAAGGTCTTATATAATGTGAGCTTGGTCCTACGAGAGAGGGCTCTGCTGCTCAACTGCCTCTTGAGCCCAAAGAAACAGCGGTTGGCAAGAGTTATTCTGCGTTTAATCTCGGCACTGATGTTGTTCATACTATTAACTTGGGAGCCAAGGTCGATGAAGTCCTTTACTACCTCGAAGTTGTAGCTGTAGGGTAACAAAATGCTCTCCTTTGAAGCCAGCCAAGGTAGGCACTAGTCACTTGAACGAAGTTGCGTTTCATAGCTCATGGGAATTCAGAATACACCTTGCTGACGTGACGGCCCTCATCTGTCTGTGTTCGAGCAATCACTTCGGCCTTTGAAAGACAGTGCCTCTTAATTGTACACTATCTTCTCAAAAATTGTTTTAAAAAAATAGCATGACTGCTTTGCAGTTCATTGCTGACTTTAATAGAGCAGCGAACATTTTAGTTATGCCAAACTATTCTGTCGGACAGACCTGCTGGTCCCTTCGGATTTGACAGATCGTTCCAGATTCCCAGAATCGATGTTTTGTTATAACATTCCGGCTTCGGATTCTGTCTCCATTGCCTAACCCACTCCTTCCGGCTGAAGTTGAAGCAACTCTTGCGTCTTACCGGACGAAGGTCGAAGTGCTGTGCGGTAGAGTGTGTTTGTGGTGTCTTTTAATGGCGTGGGCTCCAAGCGAGAAGTCATAACCATCAACATCCAGAAGGCTGTCGCTTATATCAAGTGGTTCATCCACCGAATGCCCTAGACAAGGTTCAAGTTTGAAAATGCGGTGAAAATTGAGTCCTAGACACAAAGACAAGTTGAAGACGAGATCAAAGCCATTGAAGCCTTGCTCCCAACTCAACCAACCTCGTCGTCAACCCACCGATAAGCTAATGACCCTCCCCCCAACCTCACACGCTGAAATCAAGATGAACACGATAGCCTCTCAAAATGAATGTCATTACGCTTCTGCTGATAAAATAAATTACTGCGCGGGAGCTCCCACTTCACCCGACACTGTCACGTCCGCTGTTCGTCTTCCCACAGAGTTCGTCGGCCCCTCAGGCAGGCACTCGATTCTCCCGAATCCAGCTCCACTTGAGGTCACCAAGTTCCCGTCGCAGAGTGCCAATCAGGCGTCCCTTTTCCCTGGCACCACGAAACGAATGCAAATCGAGGCGACACGGGCCCACAGACAGGGTTGGAATAAATT
This sequence comes from Eristalis arbustorum, assembly GCA_916610145.1. Taxonomy (NCBI): domain Eukaryota; kingdom Metazoa; phylum Arthropoda; class Insecta; order Diptera; family Syrphidae; genus Eristalis; species Eristalis arbustorum. Next base: position 5,101,855 of record OU744319.1, read on the forward strand.
TATTTTCATGCAGCACACATCAGCGTCATACCGTTAAGACACCTCATTCCCGTCTGCGCTGCGCATCCTCCGAAGCGCAAGCGGTCGCCGAGTTTACATAGGAAATCGCCATAAAGAGGCTCCAAGTGACAGCTAGCGCGGCGCAAAAACTCTGGTATCAGCTGGCAGGAGGAACAGAGACACTCTCCTAGTCCGTCGGCCGCTTGGTACCCTTCAACGACGGTGACGACGAGTCGAGATGCTGCTTGGTTGGTTTTTTTTTTAAGTTTCAGCTCGAGTCTCCGCTTCATCCTGCGATCGTGCTGGAACTGTTATCTAACCCAAGACGGGGCTCCTTAAGGCGGGCGGGCGGCGGCGGGAAGCTGTTCAATTCGATTTGGCCATGATGTTGATGGTCAGGGACGACAACGACAGCGACAACGGCATAGAATGCCTTAAAGAACATGATCTCTCTCCTCATAGCCGCGCCGAAGGCTGTCGTCGTCCACCACGTCCACCGCGCCGTCTTCCACTTCTTCGCCATCGCCTCGGTGACTTCGACTCAAACTTCGATTTCCCTCCTCGTTGTCGTTCCCGTCTGACGGTGCCAGTGCCAGTGTGTGTGTGGAGGACAACGACGTCGTCGACGACATGCCCAAGACATGAAGTTCTTCTCCTTCTGCGCAAATGCTTGCATTTCTTCTCGTTTTTTTTTCGTTTCTGTGTGCTCTTCCTGCTCCTTCCCGGCCAGCGTCGCTCTGTGGCTTTTCTTCGGATGGATTTTCTTCGCCTAACCACATGCCACGGTGTAGTCAGGTATTTTTAGCCAATTGACTGGCTCCAACGTAATCTCGACTTATCCCCTACACAGTCCGTGCGTCCTTCTCTGCCGCAGTGAGCCAACGGCTCGATAATGACGAGACTCCATCCTCGCTCCGGCTTCGGCTGATGGTGCTAAAATACGCTTCGATGCGATGCTGCTCCTCTGCGCGCCGAAGGTATTTGTCCCGAAACCAGGCGACGACCGCCGACAACTTCATGCTGGGTGCCTCCAGCTAGCTGCGGGCCCCGAGCCCGATCTGCCTTGTAACCATTTGCCTATGCTGCAATGGAAATTCCGGTTTGCTTAGTAGGTTTCAAGTTCTTTGCGATTTTCCTCCCGACGGGGGCGGCGGCGCACGGGGCAAAACCGGACGGGAAAGACAAACAAATTTCTAAGCTGGCTTGGCGCGGTATTCCTCGGTCGACAACAGCGACATCGCCGGCCTTTTCCCTTCCTGAGGCGAGAGACAAACCCTTCGCGCGCGCTGACATTTCGTGTCCCGTGTCCCGTGTCCCGTGTCCCGTGTCCCGTATCCCGTATCCCGTGTCTGCGTATCCCTGACGACCGTGTGCACGGGCCTACGGGAGGTGCTGATAAGCGCTAACGTCACAAGGCGGCAAGACCTCGAAACCGGCGAGCGTGCTGCGTTTGTGTGCCTCGCGCCGGTACTTAATGGCCGAATGGCGCCAACAAGCATATCCTTCGTCGCTTCGAGCACTCTCCACGGACGGACGTTCACTCCGCCCCGGTCGAAGGTACTTAGGAATTTACGCAATTAGTTGCGCACTGCGAAAGGGCGACACGGCGAGAGGCGCACAGGGCGAGGATGGGAAAAAAAACAACCAAAGAATTGGAATTCAATTAAAATTGACGAACGGCATGGTTGTCATTGAAATCGCAGATAGATAGATACAAGATACATTTGTACGCTCGTACAAGTAATTTAATATGGACGAGCGTCTGACAGTGACCCATGCGATGCGTGTAAGTGACATTGCGAAAAACGACGCGCCGATAATGCTGATGACGATGACGACGACAACAGTCTGGTCTCTGGCGATGGCTTTGTCGATGTCGATGTACAATTGACGACGACGACGACGACGAGTGGCTCGCTCGCTGAAGGCCTGCGAAGATGCGAGTCTGGCTGAAGTGCGTGGCGGTGCTTGTTGGGGAAAATGATCGTGCTCGAGGGTTAAGTGGTTGCGCGTCGCTCATAGACGCGACACTGAAGAGCCCCTCAAGACGGTTATGACATTTTGGACAAGGAATTGTTTTGTGTTTCTGCCCGTCATTGATGGAGTTTTTGTTTGTTTGCCTTTTTTTGGGGGTGCTGGTGGGGGCGGAGAGCCGATGACCAGATGGACAATCGCGGGAACCACGCGCAAGAGTCATTCGATGTGAATGAAGTGGATGTTGTTGCATGTTGTTCTACATAAGTTAAGTAATCACCGCAACGTGCAACGAGAATGGGTGACGCAACGTCAAGAGGTGGTAATGAGACCAAAAGAAGGGGTCTCAAATCGAGAGAGAACTATTCGACATGTCTTCAATTTAAATCTGACGTTAATCGTTTCTGAAGACGCCCGCATACGTGCGAGTAGTTTAATACGACAAACAGCCGATTAATTGGACAGAAGGGCTATGTTTAAGGTATTTCCGGAAGACCTACAGTCGGAGGTAGCCCTTCTACATTTTAACATGAATACATGGCACGATGGACCAGAAATGATTCCTCTAAACGAGTGGCGACTGTTGGACCTAGGCACATCACTTTGTCAAAGATTATACATTTCGGAGAGTAACCTTCAATTATTGCCTATTTTTTGAATCTATAGTGATGTGAGAAGGAAATGTCAAGACGAATATGGTTTACAGATGGAGTACCACAGGGGTCACGTTTTGTACCCATATTTTTTCCTGTACAAAATGTTTAGAGCTGTGACTGATGACACCGAATGGGAGAGATTAATGAATTATTGGGTGCTTCTTTAGTCGGTGATGGACCAGGGACTAGCATTCCCAAAAAGCACCAACGAGTGGAGGGAGCCCACTATTGTGTACCGAGTGGGAACGGTGACTGGACAGTTGCAGGCAGACATTGCATGGTATGTACAACAACTCTGTGGGTCTACAGTCATATACCGGCACCGAATGTCAAAGTTTGGGAGGCTTTTCCTGGACAGAAGGCATTCCTTGCACGTGGTCAGTGACTGGAAAGAGCTTGGGTTGAGCAGTGAATTTTGAAAGCTAGTCATGTCGTGGTCAAACCCGAAAGGCACTATCTTCGGCAAAATAGTCCAACTGATGGCATGTGCAGATGACAGCGACATCGTCAAGCATTCTCAAGGTGCCATAGTTGAAGTACTTACTGCAATTGAAGAAAAGGGCGAAACGAACTGGTCTTAATGTCAATGAAGACAAAACAATATATATATGCTGTCGAAAACTCAATGAGCGCAAGAAAAGACAAATCGAAAGTGATGGAAGCTGATGAGTCTTGTTCGACGATGGAGTGAGAACTATTCATGTTCAATTTGAAACCGACGTTATTCGTTTCTGAACACATCCACTTTAGTATACGTAGTTACGCAGTGCATTTGTTGGGTTATATTTCCACGAACAGTTGATGAATTGAAAAGAAAAGCGGTGCTGAGGATTTTCTGAAAGACTTATTATAGCAAGAATACATGGCGCAGTGGACCCGGAGTCACTCGCCTAGACGAAACCCGGCTGTATGCCACAAGAAGAGCCCAACACATACCTTTGACAAAAAAATAAATGCGACTTTTGGACAGCCAAGTCAGCCCTAGTTCGAATCTAATGGCAAGTGAGCAGAAAATGTGAAGGTAGGATGAAGAATAGGGGACTAAAGACGACCCTCCACAGGAGTTAAGTTTAAGACCCATATAGGTACTACATTCTTATAACTGTGATCTAATTGATGACAGTGAGTGTTACAGGCCACTGCTTACAAGCTGTCTAATAGAATTCTGCCTCTAAACAGATACACTCTAAAATTTCTCAACTCCTTTAAAAACCCGATTCAAAATTTGTTTTAGCCTGTTTACCAGTGTAGAGCACCTTTATTTTTAATAATGTAAGACTTTTTTTTATTTTTATCGAATATTGCAACAAACTCAATAAGAGCAACCGGCCAAATGTCTGTTGAGGTCGCACTCTCACTTTCACGTCAGGCGACGTGCAGTCATATGACTTCTTTAATATCATCAGCACTCACTGGCCAAAAAGAGCCATGACATTCCACAAGTTCGGAACACACCGACCGGAAGCGAGTGAAATATGTCCTGCAGTGAAAACACGGTGGCAACACGAAGTAGAGACTGCCTTCAAGATATGGCATACAACACAGACGTCTTGGACTGAGCATCACAGGAGACTTGGTCCACCTCGGCTCCACAGTGCACAGCACGAACATCAATACCGACACCAAACGCAAAATAGCTCTTATCAACCGCTGTTTTTATGGGTTCAAGAAGCAATTAAGCAACATAGCCATCTCTCGGAAGACCAAGTTGCCTATGTATGAGAGCTTGATTATCCACGACTGGCTCTACGACGGAGAGGCGTAACACGGATGAAGAGGTTCTTGGTCTTTTCAAGAAAGAGGCCTATGGATCAAACGCCTAAGATGCCTAAGACTTGTCAACTGCCAACGAAGCTTGAGCCGGAAGAATGTTCGAGCCTGTGGGCCAACGTAACAGGGGACTTACGCGCACAAGGTGATTCGCACAAGTCAAGGGGGATCGAAACTGGAGACAGCGTTCTGGCTGGCGAAGTATGTTGAGTGAGACCCAGGTCCACTTGGGAGTGTAACACTCTGTGCTCGGAGATGTTACTGGGCTACCAGCGAAAGCCAGCACACTTAGACTTAGATACCCAATGCACTTCATTTGATTGCAACGACAAATGGGGACTGGACCAGATTTGAAAACCAGAAAACCCCAAGGGCGGGTACTCAACCAAGTGCGCCATCCAGCCGCAATGCCCGCGATTTACTTTTCAAAAAAAATTTCATGCGAATGCTGGTCGCGGCTGCGATTTATGAAGCAAACACGGAGTCCTATATTTAGTGGTACCACTTCTTATATTGCACACACTAGATATCAAGAACAGCGCTTAACGGACAACGAGAGATCAGAATTATTTACAAAAAGACCATTTTTAAAGCGGCTTGATCGAGTAACTTTTCAGTGTTTACAACAGGAAGAACAGAAGAGATAGCATTAGCCTAGGAAAGTGTTGTTCAATGTAGACTCCTTTGTTTTTTTATTACCGGTTTTCCTATGCCCGGACAGCCTTGTTTGCCTCTAAAGACCATCTACAGGTGATTGGCTTGCAAACCCCGGCAAGTCTCTCACATATGCACATAATCTTCGCGTACAGACGGACATATCGACGCGCCTGCATTTCTGGAAATATTCCCAATCAACTCCAATCCATGTCACCTCAGGTCTGTAACTCTTTTCCGAATCCCAATACATCGTGCCAGCTCTGACCACAGAGAGCCCATCAACAGTGATGCCACTTCGCAATGAAGACAATCTTTCAACGAGTCAGTTTACTTATAAGACCCTAGTCAAGAGAGCCTCGAAAAAGTACAAACAAACAGTCGTCTGCTCCAAAGTCAGCCTCACCTTCAAAGTGAATTCCAAGACAACAAACCTCAACCCTGATGCAGTCAGTGACTTGAGAAAATCTGAATTTAATACCCCGACCGTCGTCTTTCATTCAACCTTCAGATCTCAGTTCACATCGCAATCTCCAGTCTGTCCATCTCCCGTCACAGAGACCGTCATCTGATTCACAGCGGAATTCACAGATACCCCGGGCAGTGACTCATGCCGTCATCAGCTCATAGATTCTCTGACGACCCCCAATCACAATCGATAGAAATCAACACCTGCATGCATGCATTCCCGAAATCCCATTGACAGGCGCACTTCCTGAAGTCATTAGCCGCCGCGGCAGTCGATTCCATTGACATTCACCGTCGACCGAGTGTTTCTGCCAGTCACCTTGGGATTTCGGAAGTCACACATCCTGCCTGCAACACACTTTCCCTGCTCCGGAATGCAGCGAGCGAGCAAACAAAGCGCCCCCGCCGAACGGCCTCAAAAACGGCGCGCCGCCGAACACATGATGTTTTCCGTTCCGTCTCGGGTTATCTTATCACTCAATCACACTGGGCAAACTCATTTGTGCAAATCTCACACGTACACACTCGATAGCAGATAAGCACACCTACGCAAGCACCGCGAGCGCAGAGCGGATTCAAATTCCAGCCCGATCGCCGACGACCTTCACCTTTGAAGTACGAGCATTTCGCTGCGGCGACACTGGGGATCCATCTCAGCCGCTGCCGCTGTTGACTTTCTTTTCGCAGAACACAGAACACCCGCGTGCCTGCCTGCGCCGGAATGGAATTTCGCAAGGCAAGTGGCATGTGGTTGCGTAACCTCGCAACGCGCTCGCTGTGTCGCAGCAGCGGCGGCGGGCGGCCTTTGGACCAGCGGCAGTGACACAAAGGCGTCTTGGAATTTTCGTGTGTTCAGACCTCGATAGCGGGCGCAATAAAAAGTCGAAAATTGGAGCACTTACGCACTTTCTCCCACAGACCGCCGAATGGGGGCCCCCTTTTGGGCTTTCTTCTCGACCCGCGCCACGCCAGCTTATCTCGGATGCTAATCGATGTTGCGTGAGACTTTCCCAGGGCATCTGCAGGGGAAAACGATTACGTTTCGCAAAAGCGGCTCCGCCTCGTGTAGAACAAACCACTTAGTGTTTTGACCTAAGCCCCGGCGGAGACGACGAGGGGCTCTAATTACAAGTCCTTTCGTGCGACTGTGACGACGGGTACCTGCTGTCGGCAGAGCAGCACCGTGTGCTGGAGTTCGCGGGTAATCCTTTCGTAAGGGTTTTTTCCGTGGAACGCCGCGTGGATGGAGAGGCGAGTGTTAATTAGTAATCCCCGCTCGGGTCTTTATTGTTCCTGTTCACGTGTTTGACGAAATGTTTTGGCCCCAGGTAGGCAGTGAACCGCCGCGCCGCCGGGGAACAGGTTACACGGAGTGTCCCTGAATGCCGCTTGGTGCTGGGCATTGTCAACTGTGAGAACGGAGCGAGTTTTACTTTTCGGCGGTGCTCCGTGGCAGATAACATGCGGCTTAGTGAAGTTAATTCGCTCGTTGGGCTGACTGATGAAATTGAAACGTGTTTTGTGTGACGAACGGGCGGGGGGACTTGTTGTGGCTTCGCGACCTTGTGATGGTGTTGCGGATGTTTCATCGTGGGAAGACGGGTTTCCGGGATGGGCGCGACATGGCCTGCAACTGGAGGAGGTCATGTGAAGTGAAGTGGTGGAGCTTTGACATCTTGGGTAATGGTGTAATGAGACGCGTGAGAAGAGAGCGGATTTCATTAATTCATCTCATAAGCATCTCCAGATGGCATGACCTGACTCTTTAAATGTGTCCCACAGAAGATTCTTTAAGAGGCTGTAAATAGTATCGTTGAGACATAAGAGACTGCATAACAAGAGTGCTCTTCAAAGTCTAGGCTGTAGCTTGGGGTTATCTTAAGAGCTGTTGAATTTTAAAGGCGGGTGGTTTAGTTGCTCACATGGCACAGATTTCCGACGCCATGGACTCAATAAACTTTCAATTGTAGTGCAAGTTGTTTCGTTAAGTTTCGTTCATTTAATCAATGAACACAAAGTGACTAAAATCGAAGAAACCAGCTGAGTAAATATACAGAAATCACACCCAGTGGCCACATACGGCATTTGCACCACTTTCGTTAAGTTTCGTTCATTAGATTGATGGACACTGAGGGACTGAAATCAAAGTAACCAGTCGAGAGGATGTACAGAAACGATACCCCGTGACAAAAATAGGCATTCTTGCTAGTTTCGTTAAGTTTCGTTCGAAACTAAAAAAAAATTAACCAGTCGAATGAACACACAGAAATGATGCTCTGTGGCCATAAAAGGCATTCTCGCCAGTTTCGTTCATTCAAGTGATGGACTCTAAAAGACACAATACCACAGTGTCGGCGAAGGATTTCTATAAGCATTCACAATTCCTTGCGACTATAGTTGATCGGTGATGTTGATCTCCGTTTTTTTGCTTAGGGCCGGCCATTGGGCCACTGCTGTTTCTCAAATTTCCACACCAAACACTGAGCTCTAGCCACTTCTATTGCCTCGTCTTCTAGTTTTTTCCTTATTTGAGGGTCGTCTTAAGGCCCATTCATATGAGGTCGCTACGAACTGCGAAAGCTCTGACAACTCATTCATATTGAGTTTTCTCCTTCGTTCGAAACTGTTCGAAAATACATGGATATCCAATAAGTTGATATTCGACTGCTGTGTTCTCTCAATACGGCAACAGATATAAGAGAGCATAGAGATGTTCGTCTGTCACCCCTATCCCAGCACAAAAACTGTCGTTATGGACCTTTACTCACGCATACTTCGTTATTTTCACGAACACTGATTGTTTCAAGATTTGGATCCGCTCCAAATTTTGAGATTTTATATTTGGCCTGATGGAAAGTCTGTGAAATGTTATTAAAAACGCTGTCCATCGAAATCAACTGGCAAGATATAAAGAAGTCGGTCTCTATAATACCTTGCCTCTGCACCGCAGCTACTTATGCTTAAAGAACACTACAATAGTCTCGAAGTGCTCACGGAAGACGCCTGCTACCCTGTTCACGCAATAGTCAGTATACAATGTGGATTTCTTCATCTACCACTACCAATTACGCTTGCCAATGTTTTCGGTCAGGAAGGCGTAAGTGTAAGGCCTTCTTCGGGGATAGAGCTGGATGTAGGTGCTCTTAGTCAACATTTTATTGAGACATCATGGATCTTGACAACAAGTTTAACTCTAATGGATTTTGACGGAGCCCCGAAGCTTGTCTTATATATGTCCGCGACCACCTTTTATTTATACCAGATCTTTATAGCATTGGAGATCATGCGTTCAATGTGGCTAAGCCAAATATAGGAATATCGGTCTTTAGTTTCTGGACTACTCGTTTAGTATTCCGATGCATACAGTAGGACTGACAGAGTTGATGTTTCAGAGAACATGGTGCTGGCTTTTGTTGAAAATCATTATTCGACGTCCGAACTAAAATACAATGACATGAAGGTAAGGAGCCAGAACAGATTTGGAAAAATTATACAGCTTGGATAGTCCTAGAAATAAGAGATAAGTCATACCACAGCTTGCAAGAACACTGAACCAAGGAAGACATTTCAAAAAAAAAACGTTGGAAATTTGTTTTGGGGATTTTCTCAGCTTTCTGCACATGATCTTCCAAAAGTCTGTTCAACTGCTTGCTTAAGCATACAATACATTGACGTGATTGGACGAACACATCTGCATCACACTCTGATCATCCCTGTCCTGCTCTATGGCGCAGAGACATGGACGCTATTGAAATCGGATGAAGAAGCTCTTGGTTGTTTTGAGAGAAAAGTTCTGCGTCTGATTTTGGTCCTATTTGCGTTGATGGCGTCTGGAGGAGAAGGTTCAACCACGAACTATACGGGCAGTACAGCGACATGAGCCTAGTTAGGCGTCTACGGATCCAACGCCTACGGGGGCTAGGTCATGTAGAGCGGATGGACACCACAGCTCCAGCCCAAAGAGTCTTCAAATCGGAACCTGTGGAGCAACACAACAGAGGATGCCTGCGGCTATGATGGCACACCCAAGTGGAGAAGGACCTCAACCAACTTCGTGTGAGCAGCTGGAGGCAGCTGCCGAAAGATTATGTTGGATGGAGAGGCATGTTGGTTGAGGACCAGGTCCAACCTGGTCTGTAGCGCTAATCAAAGAAGAAGTTCCTCTAAATGCTGACTAAATGACTTCCTGGACAGAGCAACATGCTCCACCCAGCTTTTAAATAAAAAAAATCAAACAAAAATAATTTCGTTAAACATACATATCAACTTCGTTCAATTTGAAAGTAAGGGTCAACACACAAACGACGATACTAGGCACTTTCACGACTTTCGTTAAGTTTCGTTCATTTTTGTTTCAGATTACAATGAAATGGAAATACTTATCGGAATGAAATGCATCGTTCTCTGCTTTAATCACGTCAGTTGATGTTGGAGTAATCACCTCTATCGCGATTTCCATCGTAATCGAAAATGGGTTACTAACTCCGAAAAATCAGAGAATTCATTCGTAGTAGAATCATAACAAAAAATCTGCTACAAATTTCGTGAAGGTTGCTATCACTGAATAGGAATGAAGAGGACCTTCGTGTGTTTTCCTAAGACAAGTTATTTACGTCAGGTGATGCTATTCTTTCGTAGTCCGTGTCGTGACTTCGAATTGTGGATTCTGTGATAGGGCTGAATAATCAAATTCTCAGAAACCATTGAAAGCTCTTTGAATTTGACGATGCTATATTGGTTTAGTGAAGTCATGTATTGGGCACGGCCTTACTTAGCTCGGCCTTTCTGGTCTTTCTTGTGACTACGGACTCCACGGAGAAGGTCGTTAAGGGCGTCAACAGTTAAGCTCTGGTTCAAAGAATCTTCAGCTGTAAGTAGTGACAAAATATAGCGAAATGCCTTTAAGGGGCGCAACGAAATCTGAGCTAGAGCCAGCTACACAACAGAGCTGTTCTTCTTAAGGCGCTACTGTCCGGGTTGAAACTCACACGCCTCTCCAGCTGGCACGATCTCCAGCCAGCTGCCTTCAAATTGGTTGATGTTCTTCTCCACTTGAGTCCGCCATCGCCTTAGTGGTGGTCCTCTATTGCATAGTCCCGCTGGTTCGGAGTTGAAGACACTTCACGCAAGAGTTCACAAAGAACAACTAACTCCCATGGTCTGCCGATTATCTAAACGATGATTCACAAGATTGGCCATTTCACTGACGCCTCATGTCAATTAACAAGCCATTTTCCATAAGCTCCCAAAACACAAAGAAATCTCCTCCATCACCGAACACATCCGCATTAGCGATCAGCACCCATTTTTCCTTGACAACTTGCCATCATCTCTGTACACATTGCTACGAATCGTAGCGCTTAGCCTGTTAGCCTGAGTGCGATCCAAAAATAAACACATTTCCCACAAACGAACATGCACCGACTTCAGTCAGTTTAATGCCGCTACACCACTCGACCATTCGTCAAAGGCACTCGCAACGTTTTCATCGTAAAACTTGACGAGGCCTTCCCTCCATCGAGCGTGACAAAGATCAAGAATCGTATGCCAATGCTATGCACGGTCATCTTGTTTATGACTCGCGCGATGCAGAATTAGAATCCCATTAGTCACACTCAGCCGACTTGGCACTGCCAATTCAAATCAATTGGAATTGGCGTTTAGGTTGGGTGGTGGTGGAGGCCATTATTATGGTAGGGCTGGGAAGTAGGGAAACTGGACGGAAAGACTTTGGACAGAGCGAGGGAAGGGACGACAATATGGTGGAGTATACTTTTCGAAGACGGAACTTTTAAGGGTGGGCAGTGTTGGGTGCGATGTGTGAGGAGTTTGAAGGTACTCGTCGCCGACTGTAATAGCGGCCAGGGCATCAACCAAGTCTCTGAGTTTGTAATTTGATCGTCCAAGCAATGGCTGTACCAGCAAAATGTCCACCAAACGCGTACTTAATAGACCTCCCCAGAGACACTAAGACGCCAGAGTTTGTTCAGCGAACACTACAAATGGTTTCTTCGAAGCCCCGCGCTTCCGCATGCTCAATGAGTAATGACCCCAGTCCGCGGACGTTTATTGGACGCTTGTCACTAAAAATCACAAGCTCCTCGGTCTTAAAAATCCACCGAGAGATTAATCAATTGTGCCCCACACTTCCACCGTTCACAGTCGATGACCAAGCACAGAGGCACCCCACTATCGACAATCCCCACAATCAAGCACCCTTCCAACGAGGAAGCATCGCGTCGCAAAAATTGATTGACATTCAAAATGAAAGACAATCACTGGATCTTCACCGAATTTCGTCATCACATCAGAAGCATCCATCAAACTCGAGGAAGCGGAAAGCTCTGCCGCATGGCGACAATCGGCAATTAACTGCGATGCTCCGTTGATTATCCAATCCATTCGGCGCGATTCACGTGAGAGGCCATTAAACGCGATTGAAAGCGAAATTCACCACAATTCTGCGTACAAATCTGAGCAGACTAGCGACCGAACGCGGTCCATTATGTCCACTTCGGGGGTCGTTAAAAAACATCTAGCGCCATTAGGAGCTGCCCATAAAACGTAACGATCTATAAACTATCAAAATGGCAGGTTGCAACATGCACCGTGGCCGGGTGAATGGAGGCGTCCAATGGGGGGAGCAATGAAAATGTCACCAAACATTGGGGGCTTTCGAAAATCCGATTGTACATTGATTCTGGCGAACGGGGACTGAGATGGTGGTGAGAAGGAGTGGACACTCTCGGGGAGTTGCGCCTAATTGCGATGTCATAAGTGGGTGGCGACCAGACGCCATTGGACTCGGACGCTGGAGTCGTTTCAGTGATCGATGCGATGACGAAATGGGTGTGTTAGGCAACTTGGCGGCAGTTAACTGAAACAGGTTGGCGGTCGATGCGAGTTATCGAGATTTTGTGAGTGGCGCTACTGATGGCGGTGATATAGTCATCTGCTAGACATCCGGCGCAATTTGAAACGTCTTTTGATCGGTAACTGAAGTGATCATGCGGGCAACTGATCCGTAGGCAGAGCCTGATCGTTAAGTCGAAGCAGTAGGCGCTGGAAGTGTATTTAAATCGTTGCAGTCTTCGGAATGAGCTGTGAAAGAAGACTCAAGCACGACGCCGGACTGAACGAGAAACACTTTGCTTAAGGATTGATGTATTTTAGAAGGTCTTTGGACTGAAAGATCGTTGATGTGAATTTTTCAGTACAGGACATGTGACATAGTGGGTCGGTTCTTACGCACACGAGCCTACAATGCCTAGGTACACCATCTTCCAGAGTTCCACCTCTTTCGTGACCATGGCAATCTACAAGGAGTACCGTCTGTCTAGAAAAATGCTTCTCAAACTTCTCTGTTCGAAATCGGTGCAACGCAACGGATTCCTTCCAGACGTGCAAACAAGAACAAACACCACTCAAAGGGCTGTTGCAGATGCCAGACTAAACGCCTAAAAGTCTATGAAACTATGTACGCCTTGATACGTACAAAATCAGATGTCGGCTAAAGGTCTGAGATCTCTCCAACATCCAATGGAGAACTACAAGAATCGGCGTCAATGGCCAAAGCAGGGGCAGTTTAGTAAAACCCCTCACAGAGTTCAGAAGCAGCGTTTAAAGAGATCGACTAAATGACAATAGTGTGGTGAATAAAACAAGTGTGGTGAATTTGTAGTGATATGGTGAATAAAGAGTGTAGTGAAGATTTTCAGCCCCACTAGGCACTGAGAGCCTGAAAATGCCGTCAATTCTACAAGAAAGCTGGCATCTCTGACATCCGGTATACAGTGGACTCTACTTAACTCGAATTTCGTTCATGAGGTGAGCATGCTAGAATTGCTTTTACACACTCCCAACAACAATCTGCAAAGAAAAATTAGTGGCACGTCTGCTAGCTCATTTTTGAGAACATTTCTTGTGTCCAATGAACTAACAGAGGTGTCAGTAGTATTTCTTTGTAGATTCGTTGAGGCATCTAGCTGGTTAGAGAAGGACAGCACAGAACGTATGGCATGAAGGACTGGACACGAGAAAGGAGAAACACATCCCCTATGGGTTCGCAATGGGTCTACACTTGACTTAAGACAAGGCTCCGTCTCGTCAGCCCACTGACCTCTCCTCAATTTTCCATACAAAAGCTCCCTCTGGAACACATTTTGATATCTCCTCACAACTCGACCTAGGGAATGTCCACTATCCACCCAAAAATCACCTTAACCCCTGAACAGTTTCATTCACTCGGAGAGCAACAAACCCTTCACAGCAAGCTTCAATTTTCTTCACACATTCCGTCTTAAAGCTTTGCTTACTTTCTAGCGATCGTCCCTTGACCGCATTTATCTCAGTATGCACAGCTGGCGTATGCCATCGTTCCAGACAAACTGCGGATGACATGTGTGAGTTGTGATTGACGTCAAGAAAATACCTTATTGCTGCGAAGGCTATTTGCTTTTCAAGTTCAGTCATGATGTGTGAGTCGACGTCATACTTGATTTGCCAATCAATCGTTGGGCATTTCTCACTTGTTGAAGGCAGTTTACGGAGAAGAACAAATAATCTTGGCACAGCTCATTTCGTTTGAGTCTCACAGGCGTTCTATTTAGGCTTCCACTCTCTGATTGACATGGCGCAGTTCCATTTGTACAGAGGTCGGTTGGTTGACGCCACATCTCACTTAGGTCCAGTTGGAACCGTTGTGATATTCATTTGCAACCGAATGTTCTGATGCTTTGCAACAAGTAAGCAACGCACGTCCCAGACACCACCTACCTTACAAACAAAACAACTGTCATGGGTCTTGAACAAAAAGAGTCACCTATGGCAGTTAGCGGCAGTTCTTTAAGTTATTGAGTCATGTGGCCAGCACAGCTGGAATTCAATGATCCTAAGCTCTAAACGAGGCAAAACAAAATTGCAGCTTAAGAGTGTCTCTCGAACGAAAAATGCCTCAATTTTGAAAATTCAAGGCGAACCCATTAAAAAAATAAACTCAAATTCGGCCATGATCTCATCATGAGGTAAGCAACACAGAGAGGCGTCCGCACTTCACGCACTTTCCTTATTTCCGTTTTACTATCCGAAGACTGTATCTTCCATCGGCACTGCTTCAGGTAAGCTGTTGGTAGGGATCCGCAGAGGAGTCTTAGGCAGATGCCCAGGATCGCTGGGTTCAATCGCAAGTGTCAATTGGAAGGTTCAACTAGTAAGAGCAGCATTCGGAGATGTTTATTGGTAGAGACCTACTGAAGCGCCTCTCAAGAGAAGAGGAGCTGTAGCCACTGGCACCAGTTATGTTAGATGATAGAAGCTCACATCAGATGAAGGTATTCTTAGCTAATTTTGAAAGTGAAAGCGGTAACAGCCAGAAACAATGTGATCTTCTTTGGTTGGCGAAAAGGTTCCTGGTTGGATATGGACTGGAACCCACAAGCTTCTCCAAAGAGCGCTACATCTATCTACAGATTCTTACGCCATGTTCATTGTGACAATTTTACACTTAGCTGCGGCATATTAGACGTGTGCATCATCTGTTGCGTTGAACTACAGCTTCGGAATCAGGCCGAAGACGAGTAGTTCATGCGCTTCACCAGTCGCCTTAATAATAATAATAATAATAATATGGGTGGCGCTACAGCCCATAGAGGGCCAGGGCCTAGCTTCACAGCAACCACTCGTCTTGTGCGTGCTATTGTTCTCTCACGAGTGGAAGGGACCTACAGTTTAATGCCGACTCCGAACGGCCAAGTTTGAGAAGCTTTTTCTAGACAGGAAATACTCTTTGAGCATTGTCAGTAACTCGAAAGAGGTGGGGTCGTGAAAATTATTCTTGTCGCTCAGAGCTGGAATCGAACCTACGACGTCGATGTTGGGGTCGACGCACATACCCACAACGCCACGGGCCACCCACCAGTCGCCTTAGCCACTGTATATGTAGATCCCTAGCTAGACTTATGCCATGGTACGGTTCGTCGTTGAATTTTCTTCTCTAGATTCTGTCAACGCAAGCAGCGCAAGAGATGGCACTCAAAAGACCAAGTAATCTGGAAGCTAATTGTCACCATTTTAATCGACAATTTGTGGAATATTTTGATAGGTAAGGGAAACCTCAGATTAGACACTGTGGTCCTAAAAAAACGAAGAGACAAGAGAGGCAGAGGTCAGCTTTATTATTTGACTGTCTTGACAAATTAAAGTGAATAACGATGAAAATGAACACAGAAATGAACAATTTTACAAAGCATTCGTGTCAAAGCGACATCTACCGCAAAAATATTGCATTACTTGCACCAGCGGAACGAAGAGTTTAAAGCGACGCCATCTGGACTTCAACAGTAGTTGCTGACACTTTTATCCACAACAGTCGGTTGTTATGCGTATAAAAGTTTACGAACAGAGATATGCACTTGGTAATAAAACACTATACGTAGGCACCTTTACTTTGAGATATTTCAAACGTTATAGAGAACAGATTAGACATTTTTTGACACCAGACATCGTCGCCGTAGAACTGTCCAACACACCTTGTTCTCCTTACACCATAATTCAGTATAAAACTTTACGAGCTCAGCAGGATGAGCATGTTTTGTAGTTATTACAAGGTATGCCAACTTTAATTTTAAAAGTGTGCAGAAGTGCATCATCAGCGCTCTGGTAGTTTCAACAGATTTTTGGTGCAAGACATTGGAGAGCATGTGGAGAAGCTGACTGTATTCTTGAATGTGCGTCGACAGTCAAATTTGACGCATTTTCTAGCACAGGTGCAGTTTTCAGGTGAAGAGGTAAACCTTGTAAGTATCTCCAATGAGTTAAGTCAAAAAGTTAGATTGTAGAAAAATTGAGGGTCAGCACTAGCAACCCTGTGGTACTCCATGTTCAAACAAGCATTGAAGACTGAATGGTCGCTCTAATTATTTTTAAGACAATGATTGCAAACTGAATCAGTTTTAGAGTCGTTGAAATAGTGCACACAGTCCTGTAAACTGTTAAAATGTGTTGTTCTACCAAAAGCAAGAAATCTGCCATTCTCTGAACTTATTTCGGGCATAAAACCAAAGACTGTCGAGAATTAAATATAAAGGATCACTAGTAAACTCATGAGCCCACGCACTTTACAGACGTCAAAGATGGATAAGAAATGCTCAATCACTCACAAAACCAAAATTCTTTCAAAGACCTTGTGATCGGAATACACCACCTCCACCTTTTCCACCAGATGTGTAAACATTTCCAATCCACGTGAGAAATTACTTCCCTAATGGCGCACCTCCCCTTCTCCGGTCTCTCCCTCTCAGATTCTGTTTCGGGCTGTGTGCTTAAATGTCTCAGCAAAAGCCACCACTTTTCCAGTCCGTGGCATAATTTGCATTCAACGAACACACCCATTCCGCCAGCCAGCCTTCACGTCATGGCATTTCGAACACCGCTAGAGAGAGAGTATCAGGTGACCGAGTGGTTGTTAAACGGTCTCCGGCGACACATGAAGACACATTTTTGATTGTCTTTATCTCCAAAATGTCATATTCGCTATCGCAGCAGATTAAATCGAAATCGGGTGTCGAAAATGTGTCACAGATTTGGACGATGACGAGGTCAGTTGAATAGCCACCTCTGATGACGCATCTCTGTCTCTCTCTCTACCTAAGGGTCCATCGGAACAATGTTAACATTTCCTGCGATCGTCGGATGGTCGGTTTACGTTGACTCCCACGATCGCACGTGTGTGGCGATCAAAAATTGGATCTTGTTCAAACACCAGCCAAGACACAGATTACAACTTCCTTTTGAAAAAAAAGAAAAAAAAATGAAAAACCATAAAAAAAAGAAAATCGCGATCACTCCGACAACAATCGCCTTCATGATCTACTTTCGATATCGTAAAATTGTTTGTAAGTCTTCCGAGAACACGGCAAAACTGAAAAGACATAAAAGCATATTTTTAGAAAGTAACCATTCGCAACGGTTGTGATGCCAGCGGCAGAGCGGCGGTGCCGGTGTCGTCGGCGGAGGCGGCGGCAACGTCCGTGCATCTGCATAAGCACGTTTCATCCAGTCGCCGCACCGCGCCGAGGGGTATCGCAGTAGTACGCATCCCTGAATTTTATTGCTTTTCTAATAATTCCACGGGACACAGGTAGAATTTCAAATTATCGCACTTATCCCGAGAAAACCGATGAGCTGAGTCTTGTTTATGTTTTGAGGTCCTTTTGCGTTGGGTTTTGAGATAATTTGTTGTGCGAAGGATTTTCCCCCGCAGGTAGGTGGAAAGTGTGTATTTCTCCTTGAATAATGGAAACGCTTGCTTTTGGGCGAACGGAGGTAAGCGGCGGACAAGTGTGTGGCATTCGTTTGTTTGGCTGGAAATTGTCCTTTTCGTTGAGAGAGTGTCACTGATTTTGGGAGGGAATTGTTTTTCTCTGTTTTTGGGTTAGTCGGTGACCACAAGTGCGAAGAGGTTTCTGAGCGAGGACAAGTGGCAGCTTTGTTCGAAGTCGCAGAAGTGATTAGGTGGGTGAAAGGACACTTTTTAGAGGTGCTTGTTGTTCGAGGAGATAGGCGAGAGACCTTTTTTTTCGGGGTGCAAGCGATAAACAACCGCGCTTGATTGAAAATGCCGATTCATTGTTTCTGAGTAAGTTTCTTTAGGAATCGACTTACTCATCAGACCAACGACGCATGAAGAATGTGAGCCTGAGTCCTTCCATCGGAGACAATCCTGGGCACGCTGCTTCCAGTCATCAAGGCCAAGCTGTCTTACATCAGCAATGACATCGTCTTTGTACCGGTGGTTCGATTTTCAGGAATCGATGGGGTGACTAATTCCTATTTTCACTAAAATAATTGGTCTCTGATAGAACCGCCGATTCTGAGCCTTATTACACGTGATCACGTGTCACAAGTACGTGATACACTTCACCAACTTTAAGCGCCTCCGTCTTAATTACCACCGCATGTTGGTTGAGGCCAAGGTACACCCCGGCCTGTATCGCCAATCAAAGAAGAAGAAGTCTTAATTACATATGAATGAATACACGTGATCTTCCTAATAATTCACGAGTGAATGTAGTGAGCATGATCATAAAGGTACGTGATCACGTAGGTTCGTGTAACTGACACTAAAAATGAGATCGTTCAATTGCATTGGAATCGGTTTCGTCTTGTTAAAAACAGAGTTCAGAGCAAAGATTGATCCTGGTAAGCAAATTATGCATAAATTCACGGGTAATTCGATTCCCGTGAAATTAAATCACAGAGTACGTGTCGCGTCGTGTATTATTTTTTGTACACTGGCTAATTTTGAGTACATTATGCGAAATTTTGGGAGCAGCTAGCTATGAAGTATAAGTTCTTCACTTTCTCCAAAAATAAAATCCTGTTCAAAATTAGAACCTTCTAGATACACGATTTCACGGTTTGGGCTGAGCAGTGTCTGTCAGCAAAACTTATCATTTTCTTAAGTAAGTAAATGTCGCTTAGCGTTAAATGTAGCAACGCTCAATCGATGCAGCGCAGTTGACTACATTATTGGAGGCATCTTCAATCAACAGTCAATGTTGGTGTCATTTTTAGGAGCGATGCTGTTTCTTAAGGGTCAGCATTGACAACCCTGTGGTACACCATGTTCAATTAAGCATTGAAGAGTGAGTGGCTATTCTCGCTATTTTAAAAAGACGAGATAGCAGTCAGGTATCAGGTTTTGAGACACAAACCCCACACCGTTCTGTCAACTGTCAGAATTTGTTTTTTAACCACAACCAATGAATTGAATCCTAGGAGATCAGCTTAGCGTTAAATGTAGCAACTGGCGTCGATGAAATTTCGTATCATTTCCCTAGTTTCAGAATAGGAGACCGTGGCGGTCACACTGTTAAGCAACAGCAAGGACCATGCAGGCATTAGGACTCGGAATTCTTTGAACTATGCTTCCATAGACCTGTTCATTAAATTCAAACCACCGATGCGTAGCCCAAAATTTTATTGCAGTCTCTCTCTCTCGGCTCCCAGAACTTCACAGAAAACTGAATAATGGTGACCTAATATTTTTTTAATTTCTTGATTCCAAAAGGGAGAAGTGTGAAAGGCCATTATATGCTTTTAATTGCCTGCAGTTGGACAAGTCTCAAGTAAATGTTAATCAAAAATTGACTCAAACACCAGAGAGACAGCGCAACAGCCACCTGGTTGATTTTTCTTTGAATTTATAGTTCTCATCGCTGTGGAAAGTGACGAGACAAAATGTGACTACTATTTGCCAACTCACACCTTGATCAATGAAATGTTCTAAATTCAAACAACTTAACAAAGAGTTCGAGAGACTCTAAGGTTGACCTCATGTTGATTTATTATGGCTTTACAACGTGAGTGGCTATAAAATTGGATCAAGCCAAGGACTCCCTTAGAATAATTTGGTGAAAGGGGGATTGCATCCATGTTGAGCTAAATGTTGCCCTTAGTCTGAACGTTTTCTCAAATTCAAAAGAACTAAGAATAACTTGAGTCGAGAATAAGAAATGGGGACGAGTAATGATTCCCCTTAAGAAGCAAGGTTCAACAGAAGGCACGACATTTAAAAAAAAAATGGTTCCAAACACGTGTGTGCCCCAGTTCAGAACTTGCAACATCAAAATATTCGATTAGTTCAGACCGCCAGTCAGCGCAATGTTTTCGTACATTGATACACAGAGACGTTTAAGAAAGCGAACTCAAGAGAATATTGCAGCCGTTATAGCAGAACCTTAAAGTTGACATCAGGGTGATCTTCGACTGTCCACTCTTAACACAAAGATGTTTTGTTAGAAGTTTACCAGATCCAGATGGTGGAAGGATTTCAACTGAATGTGTTTCGTTCGTTTGTTTCAAAATTTCAATCAGTGGGTGCAAAATCACTTGTATTCTCTGGTCTTTCGGAAACGTGGTTAACGAAGAGGGTCTTTTTTGGCTCAAAAGCTGTCAATAAAAAAAAAATGCGTCAAAAATTGTTTTCAGAGGCAGTGCCAGCCAACTAGTAGTAACTTCAAGTTGAGGAGACATCTCTAAATCAGACGTCAACGCAATCTCAGTTAGTATCATTCATTTGGCGAGAGGGCTTCTCAGGAATTGTATACCTTTCTTATCGAAACTAGACACTACCTTTTCCATACCCTAAAAGACATATGAACGAAAGCGGACACATTTTTGTACCTAGTCAATTTTTGAAGCCCACTTCATAAACACTTGAAAAAGTACATTAGAATTTTGGAATTAATGTTTTGAAATCTGTTGAAATGAACAGAATACGAAAGAGAAAATGACAACAGTCTATTGGCTTGACATTGACAGCAGTTTAGTCTTTAATGGAACATTTTACTTAAAGACGTTGGGTTAGAAGCTTACCAGATGCAGATAGCGAATTAAAGAATTAAAACTGAATGCGTTCTGTATGCATCTAAATGTCGGTCAATGGCTCCAGAATCACTGGTGTTGGAACTGCCGGCATTGTGACCAACGATGGGGCACATTATTGGTTCAAAATAGTGGCAAATATTGTTTCAAAAATTAAGGCTGTGTCCAACTAGAAGTAGCTTTAAATTCAAGAGAACATAAACCATCCCACTTCAACTCGTTAAAGTATGCAAACGCTTTCTCAGGAATGTACTGTATGTCTTGTCGAAACTGTGTAGGTTTTTCCTCATCGCGTTAAGACATATGCATAAAGGTGCATCAACATTTCCAGTAAATCGTTGGCTATACTCATCCCTAGAGACCAAATGAAGGTATTTAATTTTTGCAGACCTGTGTACACAGGTTATGGAGTCGTATTACAAGCGCCAAAATATGGGCAATGGCATTAATGTTTCATGATTTCTAAAAACTGCTTTTGTGCTTCGTTTGAATTGTTGATCCTTGTGGTTCATGAGTATACACACATTTGCTACTAAATTAAACGAAATTATTTGCTTCGATAATACGACTTCTTGTTGTGCATTGAAAGGAAAGCAAAAGGAAAACCGTGCAGGATCCCTAAGTCAAAGTGTCACTGGATAACAGAATGTGTTCGAGTTAGAGGGAGTTCGACTTGAACAGTGGTTTTATATGGAAAATTGAGTCGAGTGCAGAAATAAGCAAAGAGCTGCAGTTAGATTTTTACCTTAAATACCCAACATTCTCTCAGGAAGCAAAAAAATAAAAACACTCCAAACCTCTTAGTTATGATTGACGATTTGTACAGGCAACCAGCTGGATCGTGTTCGAAAGATGTATTGAAAGGCATTAAGTCCTCTCCCATTCATTCTGAAGCTAGGGAAGATTGCAATTGTGGGTCCCAACCAACAAGGGGTTAAAAGACTCAATGCAGTAAAGTTCAACAGCGGATATTGTGTGCATTAAGATCAAGAAACGACTACTTTTACGAACCTGACAGATGATTTTTAAATATGAGTATATGTACACAGTTTGCCTATTTTCTACGCAATCTTACTTCAGTCAAGTGTTTGGAAGAAACCACAAGCATTCAATAGAATTGTTTGTGTCGGCGAACATTTTGCAAATACCCGCTAAATCAAGAAGGAATTGGATATCTCTCATTGGATGTGACTGATTTCTGATTGAGATTCTATCTCTAAAGTACTAGTTGTTACATCGGAGACAATAGAATAAGTCAAGCAGCCACCGAAAATCAAAGATTACAGAAAATTAGTTTCATTGCTGAGACGGGTTTCAAAAAACATGAAAGAAAAATTAGAAGTGAAAATTATCCGAAAAAATGACATCTGTCAAAAGACATGCCAAAAATATGTCACAATTTAAACTAAAAAAAATCTCGAATGGAAGTCTTGAGCCACTCACAATGGAGGTTTGTGGACCTAATCTTACATCAAAACGATCGAAGCGTACTCAAAAACATGGTCTTCGTCACTTATAAAGTGACACAATGTCTTCTGTTAACTTTGACCAACTGTCATCTACGCGCATCGAGCGGGATTCATCTTGCAATTTGCGAAACTTGTGTTTGCAGGGCGATACACTTCATTTCCATTTTACGAAAAATGCGTCAACACTGACACGATGGGGAGACAATAAACCCGACGAGGGAGCACACACAAACGTATCAAAATACGCCAAAATGCAACTATGGATAGTCCTTGACAAATGAAGCCACGAAACCTACCAAGTAGTCAAGTCCACGTTCAAAATTATCAAATTTAAGTGACGTCAAAGCATTCGAATGTCTTTATCTCCCAAGAAATGACTACGCACTTGAGGCGACGTTGTAAATCCTCCACAAACGAACGAAAATCGTACATGACATCCCGAGAAATAAATAGAAAGCACTTGTCAAGATAATGTCGCAAATCATCCTATCGGACTTAACATTCAGAACGCATCCACCGCCAAGACTGACAGCAGACGTCATTGAGAGCTCTTTATTAAAACTTGACACTTGACTTCAGCTACAGTCGGACAAATCTTAGAAATTCCTCAAACCACAATTTTGACACTCGCTCTCTCCCCTTGTGGCATTTAAACGACTGTCACCGCGTCAGAAAGTCGAGAATTCCGATGGTAGTCTCTTGAACGCACCCATCCAATTGCCAATGTCGACGGACCTGTCACTGTCATTCCGAGGGAATTTGTTTTGACATCGCTGCGACGAATGTTTACCCCAAACTGTCAGCAAATTGAATTTAATTTTCTATTATTCAACGGGCCAGTCACTGATGCAATGTGTCACGCCGTCAGACTTGACTCCCCCTCCTGGCCCAATAAATCAAGCCAACTTATCTGCGACGGAGCGGTGTACATTTTAATCCCAGCACTGACACACACATTGTATTTACTGAAAAACCCACCAAAACGACCAATCTTACCTTTCACTATTTGTATCTCGTTTGATAATCCACTTGTGACAGAAAGTTTCAAATGAACAAAAGACAACTGCAGAAATATTGTTTTCGTGTGTCGCTGTGATGGGGTGGGGGGGTTTTTTTTCGGTTGGTTTGTACACTTAGCGGGTAAGGGATAGCACGGAAGAAAATTAGCACTTTGCGTCCTGGACGACAGACGTCACGCACTCCAGATGCACTTGATATTGCGCGTCGCACTACAGCACGGGAGATTTTTTTAATTTTTAATTAAGACCAGCCCCGGTGCACATTTAATTTACATAATTTTCTCACACATTGCTGGGGGACACGCCGCCGAGATCTATTTCACTTACAGGCGAACCCAGGCGCACAATCGACAGAAAAACAACAAAAAATAAAATAAAACTGAAACTGGATTGGACTGCCGTGGCGTGGCGTGGTAAAGCTAAGCACTCGAACGAAGCACACGAAAAACAAAAAAAAAACGAAATTTTTAAAAAGAAAAACTCATAAAAAAAAAATAAATAATAAAACCGTCGAAACAAGTTGTTTCTTCTGCGGCTAGCGGATAGCTGAACGGACAGAATGTGCTCGTTCTCGGTATCTTTTCGATTCACTGCACCGTTAATATGGACTCAACCCGACTCGACTCGACTCGATTGACTGTAAGAAGGGGGGTCGGTCGCGCGCACTACATCAGACGAGAGAAGACTATTGCTGCTGCTGCTGCACCACACGAAAATTTTATTTTTTTCTATTCACGTTTTCTCTGGCTGAGCTTTGCCTGTGAAAAGCCAGCACCACCTTCGCCTCCTGCGACGAAGAAGCACTCACTCGCTGAAGCACAGATATCCGCGTACACTTCACAACAAGTTTGCGATGATTTTCTAGTTGAACCGTTTTTCTGCCGCATCCGCGCGAGAGATGCCAGAATGGATTTTGGATTTGTTTTCAAAATCACTTGCACTGCACTGTAGGGTGTTTTGTGCTGGACAGTTTGAGGTGTGTTTTTAGCGCGTGTTCCGAACCGATCCGAGAGACGATCTTGTTATGCTGTTCGCGTCCGCGCAACTGTTGATTTTGGCCAGAGAGGAAAATTCAAAAACCCCGTCTTCGTTGGACTTCCACTTCTTCTGCTTCTCCTTCCACCACTACACACGACTGGGCAGAGCAGAGAGAACGAACCGAGCACCGAGTAGACGAATAAAAGATACAGCAATCGAACCGCGAATGAATGCTGTCCGCGTGCGTCCAGTCCGCGATCGATGAAGAGAGGTTTCGCGCGACACACGAGTAAACCCACGACCAGAGCACGACACGAACTCTTCGTATCTGTTGGATGTTGTGCTTGTGCACGATGGTTCGTCAGAGAGAGAGCGCGAGAGGCTGCTCTCACCAACACAGCGGCGAGCCGATCTCACCCACACACTCACCCCACCTCATCGCAGAATCACCGTGCGAGGAGGACACGGGGAAAATTACTCGTGTTTGCCATAAAAAAAGTGTATCTGCTTATCCGTGAGCGCGGCAGGTAGGGAAGGTGCCACAAGTAGGGACCGCGAGAGAGAGAGACACACACACACCGAGACCGAGTGAAGTGGTGTTGGTTACAGGCTAGGAATGTCGTGTAGAGTGGTTTTGTGGCGAGTGGGTTTTCTGTGTTTTTTTTCTTCTTCTCTTCTCGTTCCCCCTTGATTTTGCCCACCAGTGTTGTCTTGCGAGATTCTGTGCTGGTTACGAATTTATGTTTCGATTCTAGATCGCCATTGAACGGGGGAGAATGGCTGTTAAATTGATAAGACAATGCGACGGTCGCCGTAGACTCTCACTTTGCATCTGAACTGTCAAGGTTTTGCGGTTTTGCGTGCAAAGTTAAGAGCTGATTATCATCGGCTCACATTTCGCATTGAGATACAGTGAGAAAGGCTGGCCGGGACGTGAGCTGGGGCAGCCCCAACAGCAGCTGACTGGCTGGTCTTGTAGTTCGTTGTGTTCAACTGAGCCCCCGAACATGTGTGTTGAAAATGCTCTAATCAAATGTGGATGGCTGATGTTGCTTGTGCTGTAAGATCACTCGGGCTATCAAGTGAAGTTGTGGAACATTTAATTTTGGGCTGGATGGTTATGGATTGACGGTGGATTGGGGCATTTGGTGGTTAGTTTGGAAGGAGAGTGAAAATGTAAATGATTCCATCGGGATGTGAGAGATTGTGAAGCCCTTCTGAACTTTCAGCATTGAAGTCGATTGCCGCAGCGATTCTAGGCCCTCAAAATTTGCACAAATTGCCAAAACCGTACCTGGTTCCAAGCACCCATCGGATCGACAATGGATGATAGGCTTGGCCGGTCAATTCAAGATCTGTTCAAATGTGCTCTCAAAACTTGCAAGGCTCTCAAAAATGGCAGCTGACATCTCGAAGCGCACATTCTTGTCGCTAGATCTTAAAGAGTATTTTCGGCAATTCTGAACAGACCTTTAACAGATGACGTAGGCGGCCTCTCACTAAAATGGGAAAAAATCGGGATAGAGTTTCGAAAAAGGCTTAAGCTTTAAGTTAAGCATTCGAACAGACACAGAAATGATTCACTGAGAGTGACATTTTCTCAGTTGAGTTTCGTTAAGTTTCGTTAAGTTTCATCACGTTTCGTTAAGTTTCGTTAAATTGGCATAATGTTTACTTACTTAAGTGGAAACAAAGACAATCACTTTTGTTTTTGAATTTGGTCATGTTTTTGCTACTTTTCGGTCGGATGTAAATGATATGTGATAGCCATGGCATAAAGTTGTAAGCCACGTCAACTCTTGCTAAAACAGTAGCAGTCACAACACTAGCTCCAGGTCCACATCAGACTGTCCCTTTTAATTCCACCTTAGGTGGCAAAGACTTTAAGAACAATTCCATCCGCCGAAGGAGATGTTCACCCAAGAGATCACACAATCCAAATGTAGTTTTTTTATTGGATCTGGCAGTGTGGCTGCGCTCTCTCGAAAGATCAGGCACAAATTATATAAGACCTTGATCATCCCTGTCCTGCCGTACGGGGCGGAAGCCTGGACTATCTTAAGAGCGGATGAAGACGCACTTGGTCTCTTCGAGAGAAAAGTTCTGCGTTCAATCTTTGGTCCTGTTTGCGTTGAAGGTTCCTGAAGAAGAAGAGTCAACCACGAACTGTACGGGCTGTACAGCGACATGAGTCTAGTCAGGCGTCTACGGACTCAACGCCTAAGATGGCTAGGACATGTAGAGCGCATGGACAACACTGCTCCAACCCGAAGAGTCTTCGACTCCGAACCAGTGGGACAACGCAATAGAGGACGACCACGAAGCCGATGGCGCACTCAAGTGGAGAAGGACCTCAACTAACTTGGAGTGCGATTTTGGAGGCAGCTGGCTAAAGAACGTGCCAGCTGGAGAGGATTGTTGACCGAGGCCCAGGTTCACCCCGGACTGTAGCGCCACAAGAAAAAGAAGAAGAATAGGCAATATCTAAGTGCCTTATACCCTCTGTAAATCAAATTGGTTCCATAAACGAACACAATCTCATTTGAATCTCATTCGCACATCGCCATCCCACAATGACCCTGAAGAACACAAAAAAAAAGTAAAACAAAAAGCTCAGAGGAATATCGACGGATAATTGATTTCCTTTTACTGCAAACATGTCGTATCGGCTTTCACTCGGTCCAGCAATTCAGACTATTTTGTAGTCAACCCACGAACGATTAAGGTTATTAATGATAATTGACGAGGAAGAAGACCGATGACTGATGGGTTTCCATGTGGGCTACTGCACGCAGTGAAAGTAACTAATTGTGTCTGTTTGCTAAATGGGGTGGTGGATCGTCAATTCAAATTCCATTTAAGGTGGTTTTTGTTTTCTTCAAAAAACAAATATTATGCCATTAAATGGTCACAGTGGGCAAGGTCACAATTTGGGAATAACGTGCATCCGCTTTATGTGGTGGTGCTCATGCTCAGACCTGCCATGGGTCCCAGGGATGATAAGTGAGTAAGGCCCCCAATTGAATCTGGGCCCATTTTGAGAGTAGTATTGAGATGTTAGCCTTTTGGAACCTCCCAGCCGGTTTGTCAAATTCAAGGGAAGACTAGTGAGCTGCAGATCGAAGTGCACGATCCGTTTGTGAAGGCCATTCGTCGCAAGCAACTATTCAATCGTATGATCGGATTCAAGTTTCTGAAAAAATGTATCCTCTTGTATCGCAAAACGTGCACCGACTTTGGAGACCTTGGAAACTGGACTCGAACCAGACATCAGCTAGGGAATGTGCCTTCGTCCACTTTCTTCAATCTGGTACAAGAGAGAATGCGCCGTGGGCAGCTCGTAAACACTGCCTACTTGGCTCAATATCATTGCCAGAGTCTAGAGGTTGAAGCTTTCATGGCGATTGACCAAGAGGCGCTCAAGATAGACTGTAGGTTAGTGACCTCCACCTCGGAGCACAAGTGAACACCACAGAACTCTAGAATCGTCCCTAAAACCACCGATCTGTCGGAAGAACAACTCCTGGTCCGATATACCAAATTCATGTTCTTGTTCAGCCAGTGCTGCTGTACGGAGTCGAACGCTGTTATTGAAGAAGATCTGAGGGTTATATGGGTCTATCTGTGAGGAAGGAGATTTTTTCTACTTGCTCTACTTGCTGAACCAAGATGTGGAAGTAGTTCGGAAAATAAAAGCCCGTCGACTACACTGTTCGGCCACATCGACAGCACGGACAACTGTGATCCAATGATGCTCTACGAACCCAGGACGTATAGTTTGAGAGGAAGACTCCGATATGAGGACCAAATTAAAATTTTCACACGCAAGGTAGCCTGAAGGCAGGAGTCGGAGAAAGTCAAAGATTAATCACAATTCTTGGGCTCATGTTACCCATACGTCGTCGACATTGACGTAAAATGATGTTCTTATTGGCGGCCATGGCGTTGTCTCGGTGTCTTTGAGTCGACTCAGTCACAGCACTTTAACATAGGCGTCTAGGTTACAATTCCGTTACGACCAAAATCATCTTCACTATCCACCCTTTTCGCAGTCACTGACAATGCTCAAAGAGTATAAATGTAAAGCTTCTCAAACTTGACCGTTCGGAGTCAGGTTCCTTCCGCCTTCCACTCGTGAATGACTCTAGTTGACACATGGTCGATCTAAAGTGTTTCTATCTTCATACCTTATTCTCTCTCTAGCATGCGCATATAATTCTGTGTCACAGGCAATGACCAGTTCAAACTGAAATCATTATTTGATGTCGATAATGCCAGGGTCTCATGGAGTGCTGCAACATTTCAGTAAAGCTGCAGAAAGCACACAGAGAAAGCTTTGATTTTAAGAAATTTAAGAGGGTGGTCGATCAATAACACATGTATGATGTTGTCAGCGTCTTGTGAAGTCTCGTGTAGCCACACTTCTTCTTCTTCTTGTAGCGCTACAGTTCGGGGTGAACCTGGGCGTCAGTCAACCATCATCTCCAGCTGGCACGTTCTTTAGCCAGCTGCCTCCAAAATCGCACTCCAAGTTGGTTGAGGTCCTTCTCCACTTGAGTGCGCCATCGGTAGTCCTTTACTACCTCGAAGTTGTAGCTGCCTATGGTGACGTTCTGGCCGAGTCGTCGATGTTGTGTGTTCTTTCTTGATGACAAGCGAACGCTTCATTGACGGCTCGCTGAGTTCGGCCGTGATTGGCCGATATTGCCTGTTATTGTATTAAAAATAAAAATGTTGGGCATCCACGTCTGCCTCACAATTGTGTTGGCTCAGCGACGGATTGAACCCGGACACTCGGCGACGTAAAATTACAGCGTTTCCACCTACTTCTTTACCAGCTACTTGTTGTATTTCTCAAGGTGCAACTGCATGCCGTCTTTGAACAATGGCCTTGAAAATATACTCCGTGTGAGTTCACTGCAAAATAAGAGACGCAGCTGGTGCTCTACAAATTCGTTTAATCCATTTGAACATTTTTAAACGAAGAAACTGAGTTCAATAACTTATATACAGCACTTAGCTTAAAGCTATTAAATCTAAAAATATTTCGACCTGATTTTGCACATTGACCAGCAGGAATCTGCAACTTTTTATACGATGGGTAGCTACATTCATTTTAGCACACTGTACTCTTTAGAGAAACCTGCAAATTCTAGAAACTACACCTACTTTAGTTTTAAGGGTGTCCTAGACTGCTTACTTGGCTGAGTCACAACCTGAGCGAGGTACTACTGCTTCTACTGATTATGGTGAATCTAGAAGAAACCAACTCAATAAAACCCACAAATTTGTACGTAAACTACCGTCCTGAGGAACGATTCAAATTGCTTTACTATGTCCTCAAGCGATCAATTATGCATACGTTAGAGGTCTCTTAGAACTTTCGGCGGTTCATAAATAAAACACTAAATACGGCTTTATTAAGATTGCACTGTAGTTTCCTCTTCGGGTACGGGTCGTAGAATATACCCGAGGTAAGGCATGCCTTAGCATGCCCGATCCACAAAAAAGGAGACCCCTTTGACTGCGCCAACTATCGGGGGATCAGCCTCCTTAACATCGCCTACAAGATCTTCTCTGCCGTTCTGTGTGAGCGCCTGAAACCAGTCGTCAACAACATGATAGGTCCCTATCAGTGCGGTTTCAGGCCTGGGAAGTCCACTATCGATCAAATGTTCACATTACGGCAGATCCTGGAGAAGACTCAAGAGATGCAGATCGACACCCACCACCTATTTGTCGATTTCAAGGCCGCATATGACAGCGTGCATAGAGACGAGCTATACAACGCCATGTCTAGTTTTGACATTCCTGCCAAACTCGTCAGATTGTGCAGGATGACGATGGAGAAATCTCGCTGCTCCATCAAGAGACCTTCAATGTCAAAAAAGGTTTTAGGCAAGGCGACGCGCTGTCATGTGACTTTTTCAACATTGTACTTGAGAAGGTCGTGCAAAACTCAAACGTAAATACCCGAGGCACGATCTTCCAAAAGTCCGTTCAACTGCTAGCATACGCGGACGACATTGACGTGATTGGCCGAACTCAGCGAGCCGTCAATGAAGCGTTTGCTGGTATTCAAACGGAGGCGTCAAAAATGGGTATCGACGACTCGGTCAGAACGTCACCATAGGCAGCTACAACTTCCAGGTAGGTACGAACAACATCAGTACCGAGATTAAACGCAGAATAGCTCTTGCCAACCGTTTGGGCTCAAGAGGTAATTGAGTAGTAGAGCCCTCTCTCGGAGGACCAAGCTCACCTTGATCATCCCTGTCCTGCTGTATGGCGCGGAAGCTTGGACCATCTCAAGAGCGGATGAAGACGCACTTGGTTTTGCGTTCAATCTTTGGTCCTGTTTGCGTTGAAGGTTCCTGGAGAGGAAGATTCAACCACGAACTGTACGGGCTGTACAGCGACATGAGTCTAGTCAGGCGTCTACGGAATCAACGCCTAAGATGGCTAGGACATGTTGACCGCATGGACAACACTGCTCCAGCCCGAAGAGTCTTCGACTCCGAACCAGTGGGACAACGCAATAGAGGACGACCACGAAGCCGATGGAGCACTCAAGTGGAGAAGGACCTCAACCAACTTGGAGTGCGAAATTGGAGGCAGCTGGCTAAGGATCGCACCAGCTGGAGAGGAATGTTGACCGAGGTTTACCCCGGACTGTAGCGCCACACGAAGAAGAAGAAGGCATGCCTGTCGTAAAAGGTGACTAAAATCCTGAGCTAAAAGCTAATGGTTTAAGAAATAACTTACTTGGTTTCAGGCTCGCAGACAAAGGAATTAAGGCCCAAACCCATAGAATCCGGTGCTTACGTTGCGTGTTGTCAAAAAATTGACAACTCATAAGATCTAATAAGAGGAAGCGAGACAACGAGTGTGGGCTATATGTGGAATGCATCAGAATGGATGAAGTTGGCGAACTTTTAACTTTTCTTCCGTTTGACAGTTTAGTCTCACATGTGTGTATCATTTTACTCTCATGGTCGTGTGGGATTGTATGAATGTCCACATATTTCGGACGCAACGCACGTATTTCATTAGACACCGCTTTGCAGTCCGGCAAATACGATTTTTGTGGATGTCAAGTGCAACGCACGCAGCGGATTCTATGGGTTTGGGCCTTTAGTTCGGCAATCATTCCATCCCCCAGACATAGTTACTTCTTCAGCAGGCTTGCAGGCGGCTTAAGCCAGCGCACCACTTCCAGGTGTCTATGTCGCGAGAGAAGGATGCCTTAAACTGTAAGTGCCTTATCTTATTATAGATATTGCACAATAAGTCTTCGGCTTTATGACAATGGCTGCCAGTCCCGGGATGTTATGGGATCCTACTGGTAGCTTGACCGGAGGCTATAGTCTGGTGCCACGGGAGATCAGGCTTCTGCCCGTGAGACCCGCATAGGTCTCATCCTGATCGCTTGAGGTTGTCCACCAAGTGGGAGCGTCGTGGTGGTTGTGGTTTAACACCCAAAGTCGAGGAGAGTAGTGGGGATATACCTGCATGTCTGGGAGTTGAACCTGTCTATTAAGGCTATGGACATTTGCGACTCTCCGACGTGAAATTTATTGATCCAAGTCTATGTGGAGTTGCAGAGAAAAACCGGGTGCGACGAGTGTTAGAGTAGCTGAGGTGTTAGATGGGCCTCGCCACCCTACCAAGGTGGAGAAGTACGGCCATAAGCTTATTTATAAATTTGGAACTTGAGATTCCTACTGAAGGCGTCTGGTGCAGCATCGTAAAATGGTCCAAAGATTAAATATCTTCGTGATATGAGCCTAAAGCCAGGAGATCACGTAAAACACTTATTACCTGTAGTTCCGTGTTGGAAGGGGTCCGCCGAGAGATTAATTCGCTGCTGGTGGTCCGCCTATGCTCAAGGGTTGAGAAACTATGCCTTAGACAATCCGGTGTTAGAACAAGTCCGATTTACTGTATATGAGGGGTGAGTGCGACTTCTCTTTCCCTCTGAGTTGTGGGAATAAGAGTAGTAGCCAAAAAATGCCCACATCTGATATAATTGAGCATCACGAAGAACCTGGAAGAACCGACCCAACGACTGATATTTTCATTCTAATTGCCAGACGAGCGGCCACTTTGGCAATTATAGAAGTCTCGCAGTCAGTTTACGTCAATTGATCACGATATGCTAGGACCCGGATCCAGTCACATAACGCGCAATGTAGAAGCAGATAAACTTGCCAGAAAAGGAGCCGAAACCGACTCACCCCAGGCAATAGTATGCATCAAACCAGGTCTTGCAAATGTCAAGAAGGAAGCTAACCACCTGCGATGCTCCTACCACACGGGTGACTCTACCCAAGTTCAACAGTGCAAGAACCGACAGACTTCTTCGGAGTAACAACAATTTGCTGCCATTGATAGCTGGAGCACTAATTGTAAGTAGGCACCACAAGAAGAAAAAACGTCATATGAACAGCCTGCGATCATGAGAAAAGTACTCAGCACAATTAGCCTCTGCACGCTGGCCAAACATTTCTTTCCATGACTTGTGGGGTTTGATGGGCGCCCCATAGAATGTTTTTTGCAGAAGCTGCATGAATGAAGAGGAGGAAGAAAACACTCATCACCTGCTCTGCTCCTGTAGTGCTCTGGTTAGTCTTAGGTTCCTACACCTCGAGACCTACTACTTCAGCGGCCTCAATCAGCATAGGCCAGCTAAATCGCTTCACTAGAAGCACCAACTGGTTTCAATGTTAGGAGAAGTCAATCAGCGTGTGACTGCCCTTAGCAGTCAGCCACTACAACCTAACCTAACCTAACCTATGGGACCAAACAAAAACCTAAGTAAACTGCCTTTTATCAGAATAGCTGAGCAGCACATCAATGTGACGGGTACGAAGATGGTTTAAGTTAAGACCTTCCTCCAACAGCAATGCGTCAAACTGGGCCTATGTCTACCAACCTTTTTGGTAGGAACTACAAGTGAAGAAGAAGGAGGGAGACCACACCACTTCGTGGTGTCTCCCGATACCAATAGGGAAGCATTCTAAATCTTGTCATAGAAGGCTGTAGCAGGTTTTAAAAGTAGAAAATATCTAATTCGCAATGCTTAACAATGGACTTTTTCGGCCTAAATGTGAGCTCAATTCAAGATAAGCGAGCAGACTACAAAGAGTCTTCCGGTCAAACCTGAGCTGACTAGGAGTCTTATAGTCTCAGTCCCCTGTCGTCATTCTCCGTCTCACTTAGCTTGGAGTGAGTAAGAGTGATCGGGCTTAGAATGCCATCCAAATTGATGACTTACATCTTCATTTCTTCCTCTTCACGTGGTGAGGTGTGTATCAAACAACAAGCCTCTTCACCGATAGCAGTCGTTTGGTACTTGTCACCAGTTAGGTTAGGTAAGGTTATTAGGCTGTCAGTGTAATTGTCAACACAATTAGACTATTGTGATATCCAGAATCAGACTGGATCTATCACTGTTCGACAACTTTTGTGATAGTGACGTTAGTTTGATTCCAAATGCAAGTGTTGGCACGACCAGATTTAAGGGCCAGATAAGAGCGCATTAACTTCGCTTTTATTGGGACTCGAACTGGGGACCCCAACAACCAAGGGCAAGCACTCAACCTGCTTCTACATCCAGCTGTACTCTCCAGGTACGAGCATCGAATGGGTTGAGGTCCTTCTGCATTTGTGTCAAACATCACGGACCTTCTCTCCGGCTTTGACTCACAGTCCTCGTCTGTCTTAGTCAACCCAGGCAGTACTTACATTCTTCCAGTTTTAGGCAGTCCTGGCCTTGACTCACAGTCCTCGTCTGTCTTAGTCAACCCAGGCAGTACTTACATTCTTCCAGTTTTAGGCAGTACGTGTACGGGGGCTTGCCTAGACTTAAAACAAAACTCTAATAGACACAGGCGGCCTCAAGTCAACATAAGAAATTGAATGAAAACACAGTAATTTCACGTCCTGGCCAAAAAAAACATTTCGTTCAGTTTCGTTAAGCTTCGTTAAGTTTCGTTAAGTTTAGTTAATCTTTGCCCATTCGAATGGGTGCGACAAAAAGTGCTCCCAACCTACTCTGCATACTCGGTACATAAATAACAGTGTTAGAATTTCGCATACCTTTCCTGAAGCAATTTGTGATACTTTAAAATCCGACGATGGCTACTCATCGTTGCTTTTTGGCAAGAGCTTAAGTTCCCTTAAATCAATTGTATTTGTATCTTCATACTTTTGTACGTGCCATGCAGTTTCTTTCCTCCAATTACCACCGAACAAGCGGAATTTCCCCGCCCGAAGTCATCCTTCAAACCATCTTCACCATGCCCTCCCACACCAGTCACATCTTCAGCAACCACATAAATGCCAACGAAACAAAAGCAAAACACAATCCAACTGTTTCCATTCGCGCAGCCTTCCCGATCGTCATAGACCACAGATCAACAACCTCCAGAGGTCATTACATCCTCCTTTCCTGGATGTTCTGTGCACTTTACTTGGAACAACAACCTCTAACCCACTAGTTTCTCTTTCAACCCACATAACGTTGCTGCCTGTTCTGGAGACGATGGCGATTGTATGTGTCTGTGTGTGGATGAAGGGAAACAAGAACACACAAAATAGATCCTCCTTAGACCAAGAACCGCAGATCACTCGGCAGAAAACTGCTCCGCGACTCCAAGTGAACCACTTTAGGTTCCTCACCTCGGCACCAACCGCGAACACGGCGAAACCAACGAAAAAACGAGCACAAACGGCACTCTCTCGGCCTCCGAGGACTGTGTAGGGTATACCCACGACTTTGTTCCTGGATAAGGATCACACCACCATCCACCGGCCACCGGCCACCTCCGTGTCTTCTCGATGACTCTTACCTTTGGGCCGACGTGTAGTCCTGTGTGGCTGTGTGTGACCACATCACCTTCGTTTAACACTTTTCCTCATCTTCGCCTTCGCCTCGGCCGAATTCGATTCGGTTTTCGGGCGTCCGCTGTGCAGTGCTTTCCACGAACGGATGAAAATGAGAATTGAATTCGTGGTCAGCTGCATAGGTGGACTGCATCTCTCTGTTCCCCCATTCGCTGGCCAGTTCGAGAGCTCTTCTAGGTTCTACTTAGCCACCACCATCGCCGCCGCCATCGTGATGACCATCGCCGCTTGCGTTGTTGGGCTCTTGGTCGGGTCGCTGTTGTCGTCGTCGTCGTCGTCATCATTAAACAATGGACACGACACCGGTTTATTTATTAGTAGAGTTGTATCTGATTCCTCGTTCGCTCGCTTTATTGTTGTTTTAGTCGTCTCTTGTTCTATGCTTCCCCCAGCTCTTCCTTTTCGCTGGTCTTCCGTGGTGTGCTGTGCTGTGCTGAGCCGTGCCGTGGTGTGGTGTGTTTCTCTGTCGCCTTTTTTTCCATTTTGTTTTGGTTTGCCGTGCAGTTTTGTGATTATTCCATTTGGAGCAGGTTTGCTTGAAGTGTGCGTTGGCGAGGAGAACAGGTAGCGGTAGGTGCCCATGGGAGAGCGATGTTTATTTTGTCCGTTTCCTCGTTCGCATTTCTTTCTTTCCCATCGCTCTCACCGGCTGTGGCTGTGTGCGTCGGAGAGCGGCAGTGCGCGAGACTTCCCATAAAGAGAGCGAGCCATAAATAAGATTTCGAACGACCTACAGTTTAGAGGGTCTCTGCTCACAGGTAGATTGGCCACAGGTTGGACGGGCGATTTATGCGAAAAATTTTGAAATATATGACAAGCGAGTGGCTTCTTGGCTTGCGGCGGACTGGACTCCATCGAGATCGGAAGATTTTCTTAATTTGCGACACAAATTCTTGTCGCATCTGATCGGCCGCCGCCGCCGTCGGTTTATCACCGTCTCTGTTGATTTCCCACGGTTTAGTTGACTCTGAAATTAGCAAAGTCGCCTCCCGATTGATTCCGGAATTCAAGCCGGTCCGCGGCGGGTGTGTGGATCGAGGGGGGGATGGAAGCCGGCCAGCAAACGTGTTCTTTTGACACTCCGTCGCGACTGTGACTGGCATTAGATCATCTCGTGAGCACCGCATCCCACCATGGGCTGGGCCTTTGCGTTCTGCTTCATTTGGAGAGGCACATGACTCATAAATCACAGAATCTCACTTGTATCGCCGGGATCGAGCGAGCGATTCGATTTGCTGGCCCGTCTCGACTGACTCATCGGAAGTCGGTGCGCCAAAACCGAGGTGCGAAAGACGGGACGTGATCTACACATGCTGCTGTCGGTGTCGGTGCCGGTGCCAGAGCTGGTGTTTCTTATTCATAACCGTCGCCCTGTTCGGGGAGCAGAAATGGCTTGTTTGCCTAAACACATGACGCAATGCGGTTATGCGAGCGTTCGAGCGTTCGATTGTTTGATTTGCTTTATGGGACATCTTCCCGTTCGAAGCGACGAATATCTTATTGATTGTGACAGGTTGACCTGGAATCGGAGATTCCTCCGTCGCCCAGTGGATGGAGACCCAGCAGAGGAGAATGTCCGGATTTGAATAATGTATGCATGTGGGGATGGAATTGCCACAAAATGGAATGGCCGCGGCAGCGTGTCTAGTCGTTCGCAAGGCGACAACGGTTTTCTGCCCTGAAGTTGGCGGTACACGTGAATTGGGGGCTTACGACATGTTTGTTTTCTTTGTTGCTGCGTGCAAATGCTTTGCCCACGTAAAGTAACTTACTGAAACTTTATGGGTACGGACCACATTATATTTCTTGGGTAGGAAAGTCAGAGAAGTGATTCAAGACATCAATGATGAAAGCTTGCAAAGATCGTTGGAAATCTGTTCACCTAGCCTGGCCTTCTGAATCTGAGCGAGAGCACAGAAGGTGGAGATAGTGTCGGCTGCTCTCTTAGACCGATTTTACAGACGTTAAAAAAATCTTCGACTCAATGAGGAATGGTTAGCTAGAACAGGAGCAAGCATGCCATTGGATAATAATCAGGACACCCTACCCCCAACTTCAAGACCAACAACACATTGTTACATTCAGATGAACTAGAACCTTGCAGAACCTCGAGGCTAATCTGGTCTTCAGTAAATACAGAAGAAGTAAGTACACGCCTAAAATTAGGAACGAATTAAGTGAGTAATGTTGTGGGCATTATTGACGGTGATTACCAAAAGAGGGGTAGCATCTACAAGGACTCCCTCCGGAGCTGCAGAGACGAAGTGTAGGTACATAAGTAGGTGGTTCGTGTGGACTGGCTATGCAAGGTTTTCACATTCCTGCCGAACACCAGAGGCTGAACAGAATAATGGTGGAGAACTTTCGCTGCTCCATCAAGGTGAGTAATGAAATCACTGTCAATCAATGAAAAGGTCTTACACAAGTCGACGCAGTGTCCCGTGTCTACTTTAATATCATCCTGGAGATGCAGAGGTCCGTTCAGTTGCTAGCATTCGCACCCTAACCGCCAAATTATCGTAAGTGACATTTGAAGCATAAATGAGTTAATAGGCGTGTTTTTTTGACTGGTTAGTACTCAGCTAAGTAAGATTTTACACGGGAAGCAAAAACAAAAGAACTTACTTAGTTTAAACTACTTAGTTAAACTTCACTGTCATCACTGACTAGGACGCGTTGGACAAACTCATTCATAGATGGCACCAGAGACAATTATTTGTTTATTAATATATTACTCGATTATTTAACACTTGTAAGTGCTCACTTGTTGACGTTATTTGTGCAAATTTATAAAATATTAAATCATTCATATTGCATGTTTGGCTATCCATTATATTATAATTTTCTGTGCTCTTGAGAATTAAATATCACTTTTTTGACATTAGAGTATTTTG
This sequence comes from Eristalis arbustorum, assembly GCA_916610145.1. Classification (NCBI taxonomy): domain Eukaryota; kingdom Metazoa; phylum Arthropoda; class Insecta; order Diptera; family Syrphidae; genus Eristalis; species Eristalis arbustorum. Next base: position 5,140,029 of record OU744319.1, read on the forward strand.
ACATCTAATGCAATGGACGTAAGCACACGTACCAACTTTCGGAAGAAAAAGTTAGCTCAGCAAAAAAGCGTTTTATTGAGAATCATTACTATGCTGAGTACTGAGTAGTCTAAAAAAACACGCCTAATGATGCAGTTTGATAGTTCATTCGATAGCTCATTTTTCTGCATCACTGGTTTGAATAAGGCATTTCTATTTTAAATTACAAAGACAACAAAATGTATCGTAAGCTCGGAAAAAAAAACAAAGAAGGCTTTGTCGCTTACGATAATTTGGCGCGATATGTGGACAACGTTGACCCGATTGACAGAACTCAGCAACCCATCAATAAGGCGTTTGCTGACATAAAGACGGAATCCACTACAAGGGGTCTGGTGACGAACGAAGGTCAAACGAACTATAGACTGTTTGAAGAAAGGACATACAACACCGATGTCTTGTACAAAGCATCGCAAGGGACTTCGTCCACCTCGATATCAAACGCAGAATAACACTTCCCAACCGCTGTTTCTATGGACTCATGAGGCAATTGAACAACAAAGCCCTCTAGACCTCTGGAAGTTGACTCTGAATATAACCTTGAACATCTCCGTCTTGCTCAACGGCGTAGAGGGCATGGAATCTATTAAAAGCGGATGAGGATGTTCTTGGTCTTTTCGAGAGAAAAGCTCTTTGCGTCATATTTGCGTTGATGTCCGTCTAGACGAGCATCTAGAGGGTGATTTTTTAAAAACTATAGAAAAGTTTTAAAAAAGAAAACACATACAATTCAGAAAAATGCATGAAATCTTAATTTGAATCGATAGTACGGTCTATATAATTTAATGTTTGAAGATTATTTCATGCAAATGTCGACCTTGACTGCTCCTCAAATGGTCCATTTGCTTGGTCCACTTTTGGCATACCCTTCCAACATTTCGGCCGGTATCTCACGAATAAATGCTTCAATGTTGTCATCCAATGCGTCAATTGAAGCGGGCTTGTCTGTATAGACATGAGCTTTAATATAGCCCCACAAAAAATAGTCTAAAGGCGTTAAATCGCATGATCTAGGCGGCTAATTGACCGGTCCCGAATGTGAAATAAAATGTTCACCGAACTCGTCTTTCAATAAGTCCATTGTTGCGCGTGATGTGTGGCATGTGGCACCGTCTTGTTGAAACCACATGTCATGCAAGTCCAGCTCTTGCAGTTTGAGCAAAAAAAAGTTGGATATCACCTCACAGTAGCGCTCACCATTCATAGTTACGTTACGGATCGCATCATCTTTGAAGAAGTACGGTCCAATGATGCCACCAACCCATAAACCGCACGAAACTGTGACTTTTTCTCGATACATTGGTAGCTCTTGCAGTGCTTCTGGCTGATATTCACTTCAAAATCGACAATTCTGCTTATTTACATACCCATTGAGCCAAAAATGAGCTTCGTCGCTGAACACAATGAACAAGAAAAAGCGCGCGATGAACTTTCTTAACAGAGCACGCATTTTGATTTGTAAAATTCAATAATTTGCAAGCGTTGTTCCTTTGTAAGACGATTCATGGTTAAATTAGAGACCAAACTGAAGATGTTTGACAGTGAAACAAAACACTAAACGTGAGTCAGCTGCTTAAACCAGTGTTGCCCAAAGGATAATAGCTACAAAATCACCCTTTATGTGCACGAGTTACTGCGGTCATTGACAATAAACAGTGTCTTCTGGCAACTTTTGCTCAAATAATTCCTATAGAACTCATTTGAACATCGGATTACTGTCGCTGTGAGTGAATTGACTACGTGGAGAGAGACCAAAATTGATTTTTGGTGTTCCAAGTTTATTTTCCAGGAAAATAAATATCTCTCCAGACAAGCAATTGTGTGTCGTCGCGATTACTTAACGCTTTTACTGGACGCGTTGAGGCATTACTGTGGCACCCTCAACATGGAAGACTCACCGTCACTTCATAATTTCAGAATTCGTTTGCAGGTGCATATTTTAACCGTGTTACCATTTAAAATTAACTTTTTTATTTCCAGATCTAGATTCTAAAATGAAAATAATATAAAAAGAGGAAAGTACTCAAAGGGAAATAATAATCTCTTGTCTCCCGTGATGTTGACGAGCTGACAGAATAGTAATCAAACATAGCGTACATGCGCAATGTGCATTCCAATCTGTAATATGTCATTCTTGTGTGGCTTCAGATATCCACTAGACACCTGATTTATGTATTTCATCATAACTAAATTTGGCTTTACTCCATAAGACCGTGTATGTCTTCAATAAAACATCCTTTTCATAGTTTCCTTTGAATTTCGACGTCTGTCAACTAAAAGTCATAAGCAGCCACCATCAAATATAGAATCAAACAAGCCCCCTGTTTCTGTTCATATTGTACAAAATTACAGTTATTTGTCATGCGCATTTGAATTTGTGCCGATCACAAGCATTGTTTGCCCGATCCACAAGAAAGGAGACCACTTTGGCTGCGCCAATTATCGGGGGATAAGTCTCCTTAACATCGCCTACAAGATCTTATCTGCCGTACTGTGTCATTCGTCAACAACTTGGTCGGTCCATACCAGTGTGGGTTTAGGCCAGGAAAATCCACCATCTACCAAATATTCACACTTCGGCAGATTTTGGAGAAAACCCAGGAGCAACAAATCGATACCCACCACCAGTTCATCGATTTTAAGGCCGCGTATGATAGCATTTATAGAGACGAGCTATACAGAGCAATGTCTGGTTTTGGCATCCCTAACAAACTCGTCCGTTTGTGTAGGATGACGATGGAGAATGCACGCTGCTCCATCAAGGTCGGTAAAGACCTAACCGAGACCTTTGATGTCAAAAAAGGATTCAGACAAGGCGACGCGCTGTCATGCGACTTTTTCAACATCGTTCTTGAAAGAATTGTTCAAAACTCGAACGCCAACACCAGAGGAACAATATTTCAAAAGTCCGCCAACTTCTCGCATATGCCGACGATATTGATTTTATCGGAAGAACGCAGCGTGATGTCAATGGCGCTTTTGGGAGTATTGCAACGAAGGCCGCGAAGATGGGTTTAGCAGTAAACGAGGGTAAGACCAAGTATATGCTGTCAACGAGAAAGGACACCCAACACCGACGTCTCGGTCAGAACGTCACGGCAGACAGATACAACTTTAAGGAAGTTAAAGACTTTGTCTACCTAGGAACCGCTATCAACTCAGACAAACGAAGAATAACTCTTGCCAATCGGTGCTTCTTTGGGCTAAGAAAGCAATTGGTGAACAAAGCCCTCTCTCGAACAACCAACGTAACGCTTTACAAGACCTTAATCGTCCCAGTCCTGCTATATGGCGCGGAGGCATGGACTCTGTCAAAAGCGTACGAATCAGCTCTTGGTTGCTTCGAGAGGAAAATTCTTCGGGTGATTTTCGGTCCCGTCTGCATAGATGGTGAGTGGAGGAGGAGATACAACGACGAACTATACGGGCTGTTCAGCGACATCGACTTAGCCAGGAGAGTGAAGATCCAACGATTGAGATGGCTGGGTCATGTAGAGCGGATGGAAACCAATGCTCCGGCCCGAAAAGTCTTCGAATCCACCCAAGTGGGACGGCGCAGTAGAGGAAGACCGCGACTCAGGTGGCGCACGCAAGTGGAAAGGGACCTCAACCAACTATGCGTGCGAAACTGGAGACAGCTAGCTAAAGATCGAGCTGGCTGGAGACGCTTGTTGGTTGAGGCCCAGGTCCACCCCGGACTGTAGCGCCACCTTAAGTAAGTAAGTAAGTAAGTAAGTCAAGAATCAGGTTTGCCTTAGACCGCAATTTGTATTATCAGCATTTCCTACGCTGCTCCATACGTACTCCTAAACAGATTATCGCCAGTTACCGTAAGATTCTATCAGAAGCAGCAGCTTTGTTTTACCTCTGTATCGATATTGTTTACGTGAAGGTAGTGCAGGTCGAGATCGAACGAAATTCTTGTCCATCATCGTCCAGATTGAGTGTATCATTCTGCCTGACATCAGTATCTGGCTCTTAATGGCCGTTAAAAGTCTGTAAAAATGATTCCTCTGATCCTCCGTATGGCCTGTTGGTGTCAGACTACTCCAATAAATCTTGACAGCGCCTCCAATCTTCTTCGACTGCTTGTGACACCAAACTTGCAGAAGTTTCTGGCAGACTGTCCCCGTTGTCTATACTGACGGTAGATTTGCGATGTCAAGCTGCTTTTTAAAAAGTCATTCTGTGTGCTTTTTCCCAGTTTGATTTATTCCAACCTCAGCTCATCTCATCTCAAACGCCAAGTGCAACCAGCTCCACGTTGTCCACCTCCTCCATCACCGCCGGCGCCAAAGTCAAACACGTGAGCCCCCACAACTTGGCATTCTCAAGCGATACCCGGCACCCACATTCCAGCCAAAGCCCGCCCCTAATAGACCGGCATTTCCCACACCCCATCGCCAGTCCGAGTCGGCTGGCATAATTTATTATCCATCACCCTCCCCATAAGTCTCCCCGTCCGCACCAAGACAAATCATGTACTGTCTGCGCACACCGGCCATCCAATAGATCGCGCCCCTCGCCCGGCTCAGCCCAGCCGATAAATCGCAACGACAGCTGAAACTCTAGCCGCTAGAGTGTAGACCGTATCCGCGGCAATTAATGCTCTCATTAACATATTGAATATTTATCGCAAATATTTATCGGCGCGAAATGCGACTCATAGCGGTATCCGCGCGGCTCGCTCCGTCCGTGCTCGTGTGGGTCTCGCTGTGCGAAGCCGAGAACCGAAGAATGGATTTCGAATGCAAAGCCGGCCTGTTAAGCCGTTCGTTTTCGCGAGGTTAAAGGCCCCCAGACGGATTCGCGAAGATTTATGTCATCACACGAAGAAGAACCAAAAAAAAAACCCGCACGCAACTCAAACTCGTAGCCACAAGCGATATGACCCTCGCCTCGGTTCCAAAGCGAAGCACTTTCTATTAGCACTTAGCCGATGGAAGGGGCCCGCTCGATGGAGTGCCAATCGAAATACCAAAAATAAACACCAGCCGATGGAGTGCCAAAAATATGCCCAAGCACATGGGACGGACGGGCTGGCTCATCGTCCTAGAATAGCATCGGCCATCTGCAGGCGATGGAAAGGGAATCTGTGCTGTCGATGGACACCCATAAGCGGCTGTGAGTGAACCTCAAGTGCGCGCCGATAATGGTTCCATGGCTCCGTGGGGAGATGTGTCTGTTTACGGCCCAATTAGTGGGGTGGGCTGCTGGCCAACGATGCCAAAAGCCTGCAACTCAAACTCCAAATCAAACTCAAGCGCGATGCTAATGAGATGTGAAAGCGCCAATCGAGACGCTGGAGTGGGCCAGATCAGAATGGATGAGTGATGCTGAGGAGTTGTGGCTTATGATTGATTGCCAGTTGAGAATATTCCGTGGGTACGGCTTCTGGGGAAAGGTTATGGTTGCGTTGCGTTGCGTCGCGGAGACCTAATTTCGTGGAGATAAAGTAAAGTGATCTGGGGAAGTGAAGGTGATGCTTGTGTTGTCAAATTCAGCTTATACAGAAAATGCTATATCTAATGGCGGTAAGATTGATAAGATCGGGGGAGTTTCCACGCATGACAGCAGCGCTTCTTTTTGGTTTACAGGAGAGCTTTTCAAGGCTGGGGGCAATGTACTGGTTGGGAGCATGCACCAAATCCTTTGTCGAATTTGGGAAGACGAAAGCATGCCCAACGACTGGAATATCAGCTCCATATGCCCCATCCACAAAAAACGCGATCCTACCACCTGCAAAAACTATAGAGGTATATCTCTGCTTACCGTCGCCTAAAAGATCGTATCAAGCGTACTGTGTGAACTCCTAAAGCCGTTTTGCACCGCACTAATCGGTTAAAGTGCGATGGCCGAATTCGGGATCCCGGGAAAAGTGATCCAGTTGTGTCGCACCACGCCAACACATACGCAATGCACCGTGCAGTTCGGTTCAAAAACCTCTGAACCATTCGAAACCTGCACCGGATTTCGGCAAGGGGATGCGCTGTCGTGTGATTTCTTCAATTTGGTACTGGAAAAGATAGTTACAATTTCGAAAGAGTTTGTCTACCTCGAGGCAAACGTAAACTCCACGAACGACATTGTAGTGGGGATCCGACGCAGAATCGCCTTTGGCAACCGATGCTACTTCGGTTTGTCAAAACAACTGGGCTCGAAACTCCTGACTCGAAGGACCAAAGCCATGCTCAACAAAACCCTTATTCTACCAGTCCTACTTTATGGAGCCGAAAGCTGGATAATGAGCAGGACTGCAGAGCTGATACTTGGTGCTTTCGAAAGAAAAATTCTACATCGGGTATTTGGTCCCATGTGCTTGGAGGAGAAGACGCAATCGCGAACTCTACCAGCTGTATCAGCATGTGGATATAGTCCGGAAGGTAAAAATCCGTCAACTAAACTGGCTCGGCCACATCGAGCGAATGGACAACAACGCTCCAGCAAAGAGGGTCTTCGAATCCGAGCCTCCTGGTTCGAGAAGGAGAGGCAGACCGAATCTCCGGTACAGAGATCGAGTCATCGCGGATGACTGGAAGCAGCGTGCCCAGGACCGTCACCAATGGAAGGCAGCATTTACTCAGGCTCGGACCCTTCATGGGTCGTCTGCAAAAAAAGTGGTCTCTAGCGCATCTCCCACTGCAGCCTTGATGAAGGTGGTTCAACGTGAGCCACGAATAGGTCTTGCTCTTGGCTGAATTAGGAAAGGAATCTAATTGGATATTTCCGGATGGGCCCAAGACAGGTCTGGTTCTGGCACCTTCGAGGAGGCGACGCTAGAACTCACCACTAAATTTTCGTCGGCTTTCCGAGCTAAAACGTATGTGATCCAAATGGCCACGATTGTGAACTTTGAAGAACAGGTGGAAGAGGCGGAATATTTGTGTCTATAGCGACAACCAAGCAAAGCCTTACTCCACGCTTCAAAATTTGATCGATCCTGCCCCATCACGAGAGAGAGAGAGAGAGAGGGAGAGAGAGAGAGAGAGAGAGAGAGAGAGAGAGAGAGAGAGAGAGAGAGAGAGAGAGAGAGAGAGAGAAATTTCCGATGAATTTGATAGATATAGAGCAGAGGAGGTACTCTTTTAGGACTGGATCCTGCGGTGGGATTACATGCGTCCTTGTGAGATATCATCGATGGTTGGGAATCTTGAGGGGACAACTGAATGTCACATGATTTTTCAGGATATACTAGAATCCGCAGATATTTAAGAACAATATGAACAGGTTCTCCTATCCCTCTCTCCCTCTATACCTTCGCACCGTGCGGCCCCGTTCCTCCGAAAGACCAAGGAACCAATGTAGGTTGCTGCCGTGGTACAGTGTACCACTTTTTGAGTGTAGTCTCAAAAAACACATTGAATCTGAGATTAGTGAGAGCACGTATGCATGTAAGTTCGTCTTGTATTTGATGTTAATAAATCCTGTATCGCTGTGGCAAGGCATTTTTAAACAAAAAGCAAACTTCTCCAACTGGCACCATCTCTAGCTGGGTGTGTTATGGGTGGCGCTAGAGCTCGTAGAGGGTCAGGGCCTTGCTTCTTAGTAACCACTCGTGTTGTGCGTGCTATTGTTCTTTCACGAGTGGAAGGGACCTACAGTTTTATGCCGACTTCGAACGGGCAAGTTTGAGAAGCTTTTTCTAGACAGATGTACTCCTTGAGTATTGTCAGTGATTCGAAAGAGGTGGGGCCGCGCCAATAATTTTTGTCGCACAGAGCAGGAATCGAGCCTACGACGTCGAGGTTGGGGTCGACGCACATACCCACAACGCCACGAGCCACCCTAGCTGTGTTATTCACGATAATCGAGGCACTTCAGACCCTGGAACAAATTTCGCCTCCGATATCTTCTTCCACTTAGGTCGCGGATATCGTACTCTTCACCAGAATATACAAAATCGCCTCACTGCTGTGGCGCCCTATATTACAGCTAACTACCAGTGCGAAATTTCTGGGTCTCACGATCGATAGCAAGCTAAAGTGAAAGCTCAACACCCAGGAAAGAGTCAGAAAAGCCTCTTCTGCCCTTCTTAGCTGCCAAAAAGCCATTGGATTAAAATGGGGCCTACAACCATGCATCGCTCACTGGACTTACACCTCTATCGTCAGACCGACACTTCTGTATGGAGTCTCAGTTTAGTGGACAGCTCTAAACAAGGCTATCAACTGCAAGGCACTCAACCGAGTACAAAGACTGGACTGCCTGTACATCAGCGGTGCACTGAGAAGTACCCCGGGCTATCTTCGAGAAGAAATTCTCTATCAGCACTCCTTCCAGATCGGACAGGATGTCTGACAGGCTAACGTTGGAAGATATTTCCACAGATGGGTCAAAGACAAGCGAAGGGGTGGGTGCGGAAGTCTATTCCAAAGATCTCAACATTGCTATCTCTTTGAAGCTCCCTGATCACTGTGATTAAAGAGGCGTTGTCATGACTCAAAAACTACGTGACATCAAAAAGGGATCTCACTATCTGGTCCTGATAGTCAGGCCACTATAAAATCGCTGTTCAATGCCATGTCTTACTCAAAAACATCCCTTAATTGCAGGCTGTCTCTTAACGAGATGGCTGAGCATTTTAACATTCACCTCATGTGGGTGCCGGGACACTGTGACATACCAGGAAACTGCAAAGCCGATGAACTCGCCAGGTGTGGTACAACCTCATCTCTATCAATAGGAGGGTACCACCTTCCATGCCGATCGCTACAGCTTACACTCTTCTTAAGATCTGCACAACTAAAACCACTAATGACAAATGGCTAGGAGGCATAACCTGCCTTAAAACAAACGAAATCTGACCATCACCTAACCTAAAACTGTCACTCGGTCTACTTAGCCTCAGCATGCACTCATTAGGGACTCTCATAGGAGTCATAACCGGGCACTGTGCAATTGGCACTCATGCTCGCAGGATGGGTGCCCCAAGCTGCATGGATGAAGAGGAGGAAGAAAATACTTATCACCTTCTCTGCTCCTGCAGTGCTCTTGCCAGTCGTAGGTTCCTGCACCTAGGAGCCCACTACTTCAGCGGCCGCATTGAGCTAAATAGCGCCAGCATAGACCAGCTAAATCGCTTGACTAGAAGCACCAACTGGTTCCAGTGTTAAGAGAAGTCAATCCGCGTGGTATCACAATGGGCCTACTCTGGCCTAAGTGTGACAGCCCTTAGCAGTCAGCCACTACAACCTAACCCACCTAATCTAACCTAGGGCGCTTGTCCATCACCCAACAAGCCCCTCCAGCCAGTACGATCTCTCGTCAGATGTCTCCAGTTTTACACATCAAACACCGGCTTAGGTGCCCCTTGTGTGACTTGTGGGCGACAGCTTGTACGCGAAAGTTTTCTGTTACGTTGTCCCATAGGCTCAGAGTCGATCATTCTTCGGGCCGAAGCTAAGATGTTCACACGCTCTACATAGCATAGCAATCTTAGGCGTTGGATCTGTAGAGTCCTGGCTAGACACATGTACACTTCGTGGTTGAACCTTCTTCTCCAAATGCCACCATCGGCAACAGAAGCAAAGATCCTACGCTGAAATGTTCTCTCAGAAAGATCGCGTACCTCTTCATCCGCCTTGAATATAGTCCATTCCTCGGCGTCGTACAGCAGGACTGGGATGATCAAGAGAGTGAGGTTGATCGTCCAGAGGTCCCACTAAATTGCCTTATGAGCCCATAGAAACAGCGGTAGGCAAGATTTATTGTGCGTTTGATCTTGGCGCTGATCTTTTTTGTACTAGCATGACGTTGTATAGCTCGTCTCAACCAACGCTGTCATATGCGGTCTTGAAGTGAATAGGAGTTGCGTCTACAAGTAGAAGGACCAGCTTTGGCCCGTTGTCCACAATTTAACTCATCTGTCAGCCTTAGTCTCACTGAATCACTCCTCCCTTTCCATCCACCAAGCGACATTCCATCAGCGATTTTCGCTGTGTTTCTTTCCAGATAAGTCACTCTGATGATTTCAACGACCTCAGTCTATTTCTGTCTTCCAGCTCGATCTTACTGGCAACTCTCAAGATTGAACAGCAGATCACGATCCTCCGGTTGGTGTAACGACCTCATGACCCTGGTACCAGTGACTTAGTCTCCGATAAAATCCCCAACGACCACGGCCCTATTCAAAGCACGAGCCCGAGAGACTTTTCCATTTCGACAGCGCTGATCGCGCGATCGGCGCGACTTGACTTGTCAACAGCATGCTTCGTCATCCGCAAGGCACCGGGCACCGGGCAACAACCACTACATGCTGCACAGCATACGCGCTCGCATACATGCCACAGTCCCACTGAGACCAACAATTAATGACTTCACATTTCCGCGGAACACTAAATCCCCAACCAGTTCCACAATAAAAGTCCATGTATCTACTAGCCCGTCCAATTAATTACGCGCGAACCAAGGAACACCAGAACGGCAGAGCACCACTAAGTGCCCCATCTCGGCGTGCACGAGCAACTGGGACGACGCGACGATGGCGATGACGGTGACGGTGACGATGACTACGGCAAGGGCGAGTAGCGTGGTGGACCGACCGGACCGAAATAAAATGTTCGTCATTTGCCTACGAGTGTGGTGTGTTCGGCGCGAATCTGGGTAAATCTAAAATTGAAATTTATGTCACAGTTCCTTGCGACAAGGGACTCCGAGTCGGAGTGCAAGTCCAAGAGGCCCATCTCCACCCCCACCACGCCTGCAGGGAGCTGCTGCAACTATGGACTCTGGCCCATGGACGCTCATCAGAATTCGGTGCACGTACACGCTGGGTGCGCGCACATGGCTGACCAACTCAATCGGAGAGTCCGCTGGAGGGCCTGTGCGTCCCGCGTGCACAGTGGAGTGAGTCAACCGCTCGGCCGGGTTCTATGAATATGCACATTTGCACACATGTCAAGCGATCGCAGATTGCCTGTTTATTACAGGCGCGGGGCACCGGGAGAGCTCCTCACTCCCTGGCGAGGAAATTAATATGTGCCGCGTGTTGGACGCACGCAAGTGGGGGCCCGCGCACAAAGATGGTGTTAACTAGACAATGCATCTTTATTTGTGGGCAGCTGCGGCTTTTTCTATGCGCGCAGCGTTTCCATTGGGCCTCCAAATGTGGATTTAGGGCAGATGGACAGTTGAATGGAGGGAATTAGTGCACGTAATGCACCTTCACTTTTATGGCAAGGCAGCGATGGAGTTGTTTGCTATCCGTGGAAGTGGAATATGCCTAGTCTGGCTGGACGGACAGACATGACGCGCTATCTTTGGTCATGGCCGGACGGAGGGGCTTGTGAGTGTGCGCTGAGGAATGGCTTCTGGTTGCGGCCAAGAACTCTGGATACGGTGATCTGTTTCAGTGCGATGTCAAGGCCGCAATGATGGGCGAGCAGATGGCACAAATAAATTATGATCACTTGGAGAGGTTGACACAAGCGAGTTGACTGGGGGTCGTTGGCTTTTGTAAGATCGTTGCCGGCGGTTCGAGACTTGGATTGCAATTTCGTTACTTACTGTTGTGGGTATGTGCCTCGAGCCCAACCTGGACGTCGTAGGTTCTCTCTGTGCGACAAAAATAATTTTTACGGCCCCACCTCTTTCGAGTCACTGAAAATGCTCTGGACTACTCCTGTCTAGGAAGAGCTTCTCAAACTTGGCTGTTCGGATTCGACATAAAACTGTAAGTCCCTTCCACTCGTGAGAGAACAAAATCACGCACAACAAGAGTGGTTGCTGAGAAGCTAGGCCCTGGCCCTCTACGGGCTGTAGCGTAGCGCTATTGTCCGACGTGGAGCCGGACCTCAACTTAAAGCATCTCCAGTCAGCTCTTTAGCTAGCTGTCTCCAGTTTTTGTTGCATGCGCCACTAGAGTAGTAATTGTTGGATCTTTACACTTCTGGCCTAAGTCGATGTCGCTGAACAGCTAGTACTTCTTCTTTGCGTGACGCTACAGTCCGGTGTGGACCTAGGCCGAAGTCAGCATTAATCTCCAACTAGCGCGATCTTGGACTAGTCGTCTTCAGTTTGATTAAGATCTCTTTCCAGCTAGTTACGCCATCGGAAGTGAGGTCTTCCTCTATCGCATTGTCCCTCAGGGTTGGCCTCGAAACGAGCCGAGAGGTTAGTGTCCATTATCTCTACATGTCCTAACCAGCTGAGTCGAGATACTCGAATTCGTTTGACTAGGCCCAAGTCGTTGTACAGCTCGTAGAGTTCGTCGTTCAGTCTTCTTCTCCAAACTCCTTCTTCGCAAACGGGACCGAATATAATTCGAAGGATTTTCCTTTCGAAACGACCAAGCATCTCTTCGTCCTCATTTGACGTTGTCCATGCTTCTGCGCCATGCACCAGGACTGGGACTATCAAGGTCTTATATGGAGACAGCTTGGTTTTCCGAGACAGGGCCTTATTTTTCGATTGCCGCCTAAGTCCAAAGACACAGCCATTGGCCAGGGTTATCCTTCGTTTTATTACAGCGGTGATGTTATTTCCAGAGTTTATTGCAGAGCATAGATAGATAAAGTCTTTAACTACATCGAAGCTGTAACTGTCCATTGTGACACTTTGTCTAAGATGTCCTTGTTTTGTAGACAGCATGTACTCACCTTCATTCACCGCAAGACCCAACTTAGTCGCTTCCTTTTCGTTGCTCGCACATGCCCCACAGACAGCCCATTGAGTTCTTCCGGTGATGTCGATGTCATCAGCATATGCCAGGAGTTACAGAGATTTGTGGAAGACCATGCCTCTGGTGTTGACGTTTGAGTTCCGCACAATCTTCTCGAGAATGATGTTAAATAAATCGCATGACAGTGCGTCGCCTTGTCCAAATCCATTTCTGACATCAAATGTCGCGGTATAATCTGTACCTTGACGGAGCAACGGGCGTTGTCCATCGTTATTCTGCAAAGACGGAGGAATTTTGCAGAGATGCTGTATAGCTCGTCTCTATAAGTACTGTCATACGCGGCCTTAAAGACGATGAATAGATGGTGGTTATCGACTTGAAACTGCTGGGTCTTTCCCAAGATCTGTCGTAATGTGAGTATTTGGTCAATAGTGGATTTCGCTGGCCTGTGACCAATCAGGCTGTTGACGTATGGTTCCAGACGCTTACATAAGACGGTAGATCTGTAATTGGAGCATTGCAGGGGTCTCCTTATCCTCACAGGACAATTTTAATGTCAACTAGGGTAAACCCATGTGACTTCTTCAACATCATACTTGAGAAGATCGTGCGAAGTTTAAACGTAAACACCCGAGGCACGATATTCCAAAAGTCCGTTCAACTGCTTACGGACGACATTGACGTGATTTGACGAACACAGCGAGCCGTCGATGAGGCGTTTTCTGGCATTGAAGAGGAAGCGGCTAAAATGGGTTTAGCGGTAAATCAAGGCAAAACAAAGTACATGCTGTCATCACGAAAGGACGCACAACATCGACGTCTCGGACAGAGCGTCATATTGGGCAGCAGAAACTTTGAGGTAGTCAAGGACTTCGTCTACCTAGGCTCCGGAGTAAATAGGGACAACAACACCAGTACCGAGATCAAGCGCAGAATTACTCTTGGCAATCGATGCATCTTTGGACTCAAGAGGCAATTGAGTAACAGAGCCATCACTCGAAACTCCAAGTTGACCTTGTATAAAACCCCGATCACTCCAGTCCTGCTCTATGGCGCAGAGACATGGACGCTATTGAAAGCGGATGAAGAAGCTCTTGGTTGTTTTGAGAGAAAAGTTCTGAGTACCATCTTTGGTTCTGTTTGCGTTGATGGCGTTTGGAGGAGAAGATTCAGCGACATGCACCTAGTTAAGCGTCTTCGGATCCAACGCTTAAGATAGCTAGGTCATGTAGAGCGGATGGATGCCACAGCTACGGCCCGAAGAATCTTCGATACTGAGCCTTTGTGACAGCGCACAGAGGACGTCCTCGCACGAGATGGCACACACAAGTAGAAAAGGACCTCAACCAATTTGGTATGCGCAGCTAGAGGCAGCTGACGAAAAATCGTGCTGGCATGTTGGTTGAGACCTAGGTCCACCCCAGACTGTAGCGCGACTCAAAGAAAAAGGGTAAACTAACCAGGGCTTGGTTCGTACTTATGTTTTGTTCAAGGGCTCATAGAAGCTGTCTTTGGTATCGTCATCTTTCTCCTCTGTGGGGGTACGTGCGAATGTAAGGCTGATGCTGGAGAATTTAGCCTTGATGCTAATTGTTGTGAGGCGCTCATTCGCAGGCCGGAACGATAATATTTCTTGGATAAGACTGCTCGCCTTGCCTAAAGACAGATTCCCACCGAAGATCTGCTTTTGTTGCCAGTAGTAGTAATCACCGTAGTATGCTTGTCATCGTCTTTCTGCCAATTCTATCCCATGGCAATTATTGAATGGCGGTTATATATGCATATATGCTTTGTAGCAGTCTAAGGCTTTCACTAGTTGTTCGGCTGCAAGTGATCAATAAAGGTACATTTCAATCCAGGTACATATCCGAAAACCGTTGTCCTTACTTTCTTTGCATAGTTCGTCATCAGTTATTCCGGCTGCAACTCACTAGATGGAGAGAACACTTTGCGACTGCCTTAATCCACGGAATGTTTTCGAGCTCTAATTAGTACTCGGTCGCAACAAATGCCAGAAGTCGCACCGGACCTCCCATTAAAAGCGAAATAATAACAGCAATCAAGTCCCTCAAGAAAAACAAAGCAGTGGGTATTGATGGCATCCCTGCGGAATTATTTTAAGCTGCGCCGAATGTAACAGCAGTCTTGCTGCATCCGGTGATATACAAAGCTTGGGATAACGAACGATTCCCGCAGGAGTGAAAAGCGGGATGATCATCAAGCTTCCAAAAAGGGAAACCTTATGGATCTGCGTTCTTCCAGAAGTACCCAATTATAGCTCGAATAGTTCTGGAAAAGCATTTAAATTCAACTCTCGGTGTCGAACAGGCGGGTTTCCGAGCTGGATCCTCCTGCATCGACCACATAAACACCCTACGGATCATTTTTAAACATTGCGTTGACTATAGGTCTCCGCTACAACTATTGTTCATCGACTTCGAGAAGGCCTTCGATAGCTTGAATCGAGATGATATCTGGTCGGCCTTGCGCAGGAGAGGTATTCCGGAAAATCTTAAGTAGTAAGTGTCATGTCTTGCACAAGGTGAGTTATCAGATTGAGGTCCAAAGTGGAGTCCGTCAAGGGTGCATACTGTCAAAACTATCGTTTCTAGTGGTTATCAGCGACATACTCCGTGCAGCATTGATGGACGCAATTTATGGCATTCCATGGACTATGACATCTTATCTTAAACACCTAGACTACGCTGATGATGTTCGTCTCCTTTCCCACCGGGTAATGGATCTTCATTTGATGGCCCATAATCTAGAAGCAGAGGCAAACAATGTGGGGCTCAAAATAAACACGACAAAAACTAAAGCCCTTAGCAATTCTGACAACCGCGCCCAACTGAACATTGCCGGACAGGAAGTCGAGAAAGTTAACAGCTTTCTATATTTAGGAAGTGTGGTCTTGGCTAATTGCAGTGGCACCGAACTGGACGTGAGCAACAGAATCGGGAGGGCTAAAGCTGCGTCCGGAACGCTATCCACGATCTGGAAAAGCAATGTCATCAGCTTAAGAACTAAGCTGCGACTGTTCCGCTCCAACGTAGAATCGGTGCTGCCATATGGATGCAGTACCTGGAAAGTGGACACCATTACCACGCGAAAGCTGCAATCTTTCGTAAACAGTTGTTTAAGCAACATCCTTAGGATTTTTTGGCCGAACCGTATCTCTAACGAACAATTGTACCTGAGAACTGGCCAAGAACCGCGAACCTATAAACATCGCAAGACGAAGGAGAAAGTGGGAGTGGATTGGACACACCGTACGGCGTGAAGACAATTCCATTGCGAAGTACGCCATGCAGTGGAATGAGCTAACGCTGGCAGGCAGAACAGCGGGACGCCCTAGGCAAACATGGTGCAGAACAGTTGAAAAGGAATCGAGTTCTTTAGGACCTTGCAGAAATTCGAATGTGATGGCGCGCAGGCGTGGTTGACGCCCTATGCCCCTCGAGGGGTTAAAGGACTTTAGTAAGTATTCCGGCCATTTCTCAGGCTTGTTGGTGAACAATTTTTGCAGGTCCACCGATGTGACAACGCCCAACCTTGAAAGTTATTTCCTCTTTCGTAACCCTTAGGACAAGAGATAGCATTTGTATGGTTTGCAGGTTGAGTTCGGGTTAACTACACTTACTTACTTACTTACTTGTCTGGCCGACAACCCATGAAGGATCCGAGCCTGAGCATGTGCTACCTTCCATAGCTGACGGTCCTAGACACGCTGCTTCCAGTTCATCAAAGCCAAGATGTGTTACATCCACGATGACTTGGTCTCTACACCGGAGGTTCGCTACGCAGTTTTGCTTAGCCTCCAGCTTTCAGCATCATAAAGCAGGACTGGGAAAATAAGAGACTTGTTGAGCATGACTTTGGTCCTTCGAGTCAGGAGTCTTGACTCCAAATGAACTTTAACCAGTACTCAATGGCTACCACTTGGAAGTAAAATAAGCACATTTGATGTGAAGGAAACAACACTGGGTGTCGCCAGGTTCACGCCAATCAGTGCCTGCCCAACACCCTGACCACATTTTGGATTGAAATGTTGTTACTGAACAGATTTGTAGGTATTGCACTAAGGGTCTAGGTTTGAATTCAGACAGACGTCTCTTCCTCTCTTTTTGCCACATATTGATCGTTTTTTTTGTCTTTTGACAGTCCATTTCCTCTGCTGTTGTTGATTGCCTACTTTGACGGATCTGCAAGCACAATTCACACTCATCCACACCGTTGCTTGCAACCATTTCCACACCCACTGCCACCGTTGCGTCACTGCGAACGTTGATTGACTGTCTGCCTGACATCTGCTCCTCATGATGTCATCATAGCTGAAAAACACGTGCTGCGCATTCCTTGTCTTGTGTGCATGTATGAAGTTGTCAAAATCGAGATGACAGTTTCTGTTGAAACTGACACAAAGAATGCGCTCGCTTTGGAATGCCAGCAATGTCCGCAGTCGTCGTCGGCTGTTGATGCGAACTGGTGTATGGATAACAGGATTCCTAGATAGCGCCGTTATCATTCCGCTAGAAACAACACACAACTTTCTTTGAAGACGTCACATTGACATGCCAAAACGTCACCCGGCTGTTGTCGAGGCGAAATCCGACGAAAGTTAGCTATTTCGCGTTTATTGATCGCAGCCCATTCTTCCTCGAATTACCACTCCATGTTCACACGTCTGCTGTTGCCAAACACACACACAGGGCAAACGAACGAGAGTTTTCCGCCCGCCCAAGCGACGTCTGCAATCTGGCACGGCATCAGCTCTAATTCCTGCCTTCCTTCGGACAAATTATCCCAAAAACAAAGCTAAATGCATCCTATTGTCATCCAATTGCGCGCTCAACAGTTGTAGAAATTGGCTGCACGATTGCACGAAAAGAAAGTAAACTCCGCTCCAGAGGTGCACGCTACCCCGCAGCCGCACCGTCTGTCAGTCGCCCAGAGAGATGAGCTCTTATTAAGGTATCTGCTCGTTTCGATGGCTCCTCTGGAGAGGTTCGCTGGCGAACAAGAGAGACTTAATAACTCCCTCGGCGGGGGCAGTTAATTTCTAATAACGCTCCGCCGGGCCGCCGCGACTCCTCCGAATCTGCGACGGAACTCATTGTCCGCGCACCGTATGGCCGGTACGTCGATCGTGTTGGCACAAAGGGATGGAACAGCGCACGGAAACGAAGGCACGTTTCTCCTGGTGAAATTGGAGTAAAGTGGTTCATTTCGCTTGTCGAGCATGAACCCGAGCTGCTTTTTTGTTCGCATTCTTCCTCGTTTTTTTTTTTTTTTTTGGCAAGCGAAGCACGCAAACGATTTAGAACCGGCCATTGTGTCGTTCACAGGTTTTCGCTTTCGATGGGAACCTCGCGCACAGATGCAACACGACTCCGGCTGGGAGGGGAAACCTTAATCCCTGCTGCCTCTAATGTGGCAAGAATACGCAAGCCAATTATGCATTAATTGGAATCAAATTTCGGTAGTTCGCCGCGCATTGACAGCGCTGCGGAAGTGCTTAATCCGCTGACAGCTGTCGAGATTGCGGTGACGTGAGTGTCAGCGTGCGTGTGTGGCTTAATTGAATCGCGGACAGAGTTGTGCGTGGCGGCATTCAGCGCAGCTTACGCTGGACGTGTGATTCGGGAAAGCATAAACAAAACGACGCTTTAACCGGATTACGTACGCACTGCGCAGTGCACAGTGACAGCTCACACCACACAGCGGGGCGTTACTAGACACTTTCACGGCGTTACACGGCGCTTTTGTTTCGGCAATCGCTGGCCATTACAGTCGCGTGTTTAGGCCCAGAAAAATCAATCAGCATTAATCCTAGAGCCGGTTGCGAAAGAGCGCGCCCGTCCGTTAATGTGCGCAGATCATGAGATGCGGCGTTGAGGCATCGTGGAAACACGATTTACGAGAGAACCCACTAATGGGACACATTTTTGCAATGGACCGCCGAACCGCTGGAAGGAAGAGCTAAACGGTTGCGCAACACGAAGAAGGTCAGTGGTAAGTTCATGACAGTAATGACAGTAATTAATCAACGGCCAGCAGAAGCTGACTGGTGAGACGCCCGTATGCGACGAGTCGTTCTTGTAACCGTTAACATTTGGCTTAATCGTTTTCGGTTGCGTCGGGAGAGGTGATGATGCAACCGCCTACATGAGATGTGGTGGCGTTTGAAGAGGGTTTGTAGACCAAGGCCGGGCTGGGAGAGAAGGTGCGGACCGGGTGCATCGCTGGCAGTGACATCTGATATGGGTGGACACCCCACTGCGTTGGATAGGCCTTGCGTGGTGGATCGGTTGAACTTGGACTTCATGGTCGCCTAGGAAGATGAAGACTTTCGATTGTTTAACCTTGAGATGCGCTCGAAGACAGTGGGTTCTTTGGGTGCGGTGATGCGTGTAAATGTCTGACAGAAGGTTATCGCTTTTCAGTGATTTCAAATGACTGCATTGAGTTGTTTTCTAGACAGACATAAACATTGTACACGTCTGTAAGGTCTGGTACGGGTCAGAGGATTTTTTGAAAGTGATCTGGTGTCGTTCTTTCTCTTCCACGCAGTTGAGCTAAGGTACATGCCAAGTAGCTTGGTCTTGAACCACTGTTGCTTTTGCTGCACATTCATAGACGCATTGTTGGCATTTCGCTGTACACTGCATACAATCTGTGGACATGTAGGGCGCATGGACAACACGACAGTTGGTCACCGTAATAAAGGACGCACTCAAGAATACCTTTGCCTCATCCGAACGAATGTCTGTTAAAGGGGATGACTGCAGACATCAGTGACACTTAGGCCAATATAGGCCCATTGTGATGCCACGCTTACATATTGACTAACTCTAACATGTGGAACCCGTTGCCGCTGGTGACAAAGCGATTCAGCATAGCTGTCTCATTCTCCGAACATTAGAAAGAGCTGGATGCGAGGTCATTGCCTATGTCGATGATTAGGAATTGCTTGCAAACAGCTATCACCAAATTAGACTAATGATTGCGGTCTTAGTGTTAATCCGAAAAAACATACATAGTCCTCTACAACAGGCATTACAATAACGCCGAGGGGAACGTTTCACTAAAATTTACACTTTTAGATCGCTGATTACGTTCGAAGTGATCTGTTCCCTTGTCGGTAAGGTGAATGCGTTTTGAGGCCATCGTAGAAAACGTTCGAAATGAATCGTCCCATACCAACTTTGGCATTTCTTAAACGCAGCAAATTCATTGCGTATCTGGGTGTTTGTCGTGAAGAAGAGAGTGTAAATGACTTCGAGCTCGGATTTATCTTCGTTTTGCTGCCAATAGAACGAATAAAATTGTGAGCTTTCAAAAAAAAACTTCATCAATTCTTGTAGTTCGCCTATTTCTGTTAGAAGCTGATTCTTATTTTTTTGGGTTGCTCAATTTAAATTTGAGATTGTTTCCAGCATTAATTGCTGTCACTTATCACAACACATGTGTTTTTCGAATTCGAAATAGCCATCGGTAAGGTAGTCTGCCCCCCGTTTTTCACGATGCATATGGCAAATGAACGTGAATCGAGCGAGTGAAGGGAATCTCAAATACGCCGTTTGTCACGATAGGGGTGAATATTCCTGTAAGCAATATTTTTGGTGCGAGAGGAGGCTTAGGAACATAATTCTGGACACGAAGCTTAGCTGAAAACCTACTATCCAAGTCTAAAAAAAACCTGCAGGCTCTATACTGCTGTAAAAAGCTGTACGGTGTAAATTAGGGACGGGTCAACTCGAGTTGAAAATCGAGCCAACCCGAGTTACGTCCAAACCGAGTTGAACTGAGATAAATTTATTTCGAGTTGCTGAAACTAAAATGAAACGAATAAATGAACATCAAATCTGTGAACAATTCAGCACGGTGTTAAAACACAACTCGGTTGACTCGGTTCATCGCCTTGGTTTGGTCATGGATGCAGCAGTGTTTTATGCGGCGGAATTTTGCTGGTACCTAAAGGTGTGATGCGTGTTATTCTTGCGCAGGCTCAAGAGGCAATGGAGTTACAGAGCCATCTCTCGAAACACCAAGCTGACTTTATATAACACTCTAATCATCCCTGCCCTACTCTATGGCGCAGAGACATGGACGCTATTGAAAGCGGATGAAGAAGCTCTTGGTTGTTTTGAGAGAAAAATTCTGCGTGCTATCTTTGGTCCTCCTTGCGTTGATGGTTTCTGGAGGAGAAGATTCAACCACGAACTGTACGGGCTGTACAGCGGCATGCACCTAGTTAAACGTCTTCGTATCCAACGCTTAATATGCCTAGGTCATGTTGAGCGGATGGAGATCACAGCCCCGTCCCGAACAGTCTTCGATACCGAGATATTGGGACAGCGTAACAGAGGGCGTCCTCGAAAGAGATGGCGCCCACGAGCTGGTGTGCGCAGCTGGGGAAAAAATCGTGCTGGCTGGAGAGGCATGTTGGGTGAGGCCCAGCTCCACCCTGGACTGTAGCGCCAATCAAAGAGAAGAAGAAATGTGTGATGCCTTTGTGCTTGACAAAAAGGGTTGTATTTTCAATAGTTTTTCAAACCAATTGCGTTGAGAGTATGATACAGAAAATATTTGTATGCACATTCTTTTATAGTAAATGTTGATTGTGGTTATGTGTAATACCAGACTAACCCAAGTTTGGTGTTGAGTTTGACCGTTAAAAAACGGATATTTTTTGAATTGGGTGAAACGGAGTTAGACAACAACAACAGCTGAGCTTCGAGTTGCAACTCATTTCGCTTCAATTCCATCTCGAGTCAACTCGAGTTAAGAAAGTTTCGGGTTGGGTGTGGTTCACTGGCTATTTATATCAGTTAGTCAGACTCATCCCACTTTACGCTCTGTATCGCTCAATGGGTGTATGCTCAGCTTGTGCGAGAACGATGAATTACCTCCATAGCCATAGCCGCCCCCCGATTGACCTCTTCATTAGATAAGTCGCTGCCAGCAGGCAATTAGATTGAAATCGCTGCTTATTTGGAAACAAGTCAGCTGCGGACATTCAACTATCGTTTACAAATTCGGATCTCTTCCACTGAACTGGACCTTGCGACACCTATGCTCACCTTTGAGAAGAATTTCTCAACCAGTGTACCCTCTAGATCTTATTGAATGCCTGAACACCAGACGCTGGACAATCGTCCGTGAATTTTCGCAGATAGATCGAAGATGGTCGAAGGAGAAGATGTGGGAGACTACTCTGTATCTGAATTTCCAATTGTCATAGCGTATTTCAGGCGTAAACCATACAAATTAAGAAAGCTCTGTCTCGACAAAAACGACTAGTACTAGGCACATATGTCGTCTGTTCGGAGAGCCTGGCAACTCCAGGACGTCCCTCAAATTGGTGTCTTCAACGGTTTGCATTGCAACATCGCCCGCGGAGTTCACGTCAGTTCCAGTTCCAGACTAGAAAAAAGGAGCAATTGATTCTATGCAAATGCAGTCACATTTCTTCTCCCAGATTCAGCTACTTAGGCGCACTAATTTCAAGGACATGACTGGCAAGTTGTAACAATTCTTATTGTTGTTGGCACATACACCTCCTGATCACTCCTCACTATTTTTTCGGTCATGTTGCTTTCAATACGAACATGTATGTTTGCATGTAGTTATTAATAGAAGCTGCTAGACTCCGACAGGCTTTATTAACAAATCTAGCATTTCTGTATAATTTGTTGTCCGTGCTGGTTGACGATTCTGACTGTTTCCTCCTTAAAATTTCCTTTTATATTGGTTGGACACCACATCAGTGATGTCTTCGTTCTGTTGAATTAACGAAAGATGAGATAGTTGTTGGTGGCAGTTTAATTAATCTTTCGGCAATCAACACTGCCTCCGGTGGGCTTCTTTGTTGTTCTGCTTCTCTTAGTTGTATGCATCTCAGCTTCAGACCCACGTATTCATTGTTGGAAACGTATGGGTCTTCGAAACCCGTATCTTCTTTGCTCCGATAACCCCTTCACTTGATCTAATTAGAACGTAAGTACCACTTATATTTTTCAAGGTCTAAATGATCCACTATTCTCAAGAAGTACTTCTTTGCAGTATGTACTCTTCTTCTTCTTATGGCGCCACAGTCCGGGTCTCAGCCAACAAGCCTCTCCAGATGGCACGATTCTTAGCCAGCTGCCTCCAATTTCGCTCTCCAAGTTGTTTCAGGTCTCCACGTCTCCACTTGAGTGCGCCATCGGCTTTGTGGTTGTCGTCTATAGCGTTGTCCCACTGGTTCGGAATCCAAGACACTTCGGACTGCAGCAGTGTTGTCCATGCGCTCAACATGGCCTAGCCTTCCTAAGCGCTGAATCCGTAGACGCCTGACTAGACTCATGTCCCTCTACAGCCCGTACTTCTCCTCCAGAAACCTTCGACGCAAACAGAACCAAGGATTGAACGAAGAACTTTTCTCTCGAAGAGACCAAGTGCGTCTTCATCCGCTCTCTAGATAGTCCAGGCTTCTGCGCCATAGAGCAGGACAGGGATGTTCAAGGTCTTACATAATGTTAGCTTCGTCCTTCGAAAGAGGGCTCTACTACTCAATTGCATCTTGAGCCCAAAGAAACAGCGGTAGCAGTAGATATACACTTTCTAGAATTTTAATCGTTCCCTCTTGTCTTGTTGCTCTTAGTGAAGGTTGATCTTCTGTTTGTTCGTAATGAAGACACTGGAGGAACAACTGCGAACTGGAGGCTCCTGCTTCCGATAGCAACTTTGTCGGCAACGGAGACCTATCTTTACTTGATATAGACTTAGCCTTTCCTTCTAGGTACGTTTGATGTGCCCGTACCTTGACTCGAAGTGGCAAAAATAGTTGTCAACGAAGTATGGATGCTTGGGATTGGCTTGATTCGAATCTTCAGTGTACGTTATTAATTTAAAAGTTCGTCCAGTACTTCCCAGCTGCTTGAGTCACTTCTTTAATTATTCTTGACCCTCCATCCTTTTTAAAATTCGTCCATAGTCTGTGAACTTCTTTTGTCATCCATGCTCTTTCGTCAAATTCTTCACTTCATGTTCAAATAGTCTCCTCTGAAACATTACACTTCAACTGTTCTTGCAATTCCAACTTAATTCGGCTAATCCGGCTCGAAGGACCAATTAAATGTGAACTCAAGTGCCTCACATAATGTGACACTCAAACAGGCTTGGATCAATGACAGAACTAAGTAAGACTAGTATTAATCTTCTCGACTTCCTCAAAAGCTCTAAATCGTTGGTGGATTAGGATCTAAGATCTGGCCTTTCACGGCAGTCAGCCACTCTAACCTAATCCATGACGTTGGCGATGTACCTGTCAGTCTTAAAGACTTCCTGCCCGCATTTTCTCAATCTTTGGCCTTGACAAACATGTGACAACAAAGTTATCTTCCCATCTGCACTCCACAAGGCTCACAATGATCGGCCCAAAGTTTCAAGAGACGTGTCATTTCCAAGAGCTCCAGTCGCTCTCGTGAAATATATCCACAAACAAGAACCGGTGAAGACTGTTCACCTTGTGGGACTTCATACAGCACAGACAGACACACACAGTCCGAAGAGGGCTCTCCACATGGTATTCCTGGCTGAGTATCCCCTTAAGGTTATTCACTACGTAACGTGACACCAATTTTTTTTGTTTTCACCAAAAAATTCGACCTTGCAGGTCGTCGTCGCGCACAAAAGAACTCACTTCAACGCCAAGAGCTACCGCCAAAGCGTATTCGATTACCCTGTCACAACGGCGGCAACTGAGGCTACACTCTCGAGTGCTGCGCCCTCAAGAGGTTCCCTCCGAAAGCTCTCCACTGCATATCAACGTGCTTCGATCACCTTATTCCTCAATTAAGTGTCCGCTCATAAATCATTCGATCGGTGTGGTGGTCGTCTCCCCCGGTAGTCGTGCACTCGCCCGCCGCGCCGCCTGCATTTGCTATTCGATTTCAATGGAATGGGACCCGGTGAAGTGAACTGCCTGGATAATTGGGAAGGCTTCCCGGTGTACGACGACGATGACGATCCAACCGGACGCCAAGCGATCAGGCCGATGGATTGCGAACTGCTGCTGGCTGGCACACAGCGAACGTGTATGCGTGTGGGCGACACTGGGTGCGTCTCGGTGTTGTGCGCAATATGTTCAGCAGGAGCCGCCACCCGGCTGCCCCACGCAGCATCGCACCCATCGAGTGAGCCAAGAGAGAAAGAAAATGGCTGAAGGACGCAAAAGGCCGTTCGGATTGGATTTCAGTGTTTACGTGACGGTGTTGGGTCGGTGTCCTTCTTTTTTACACCGTGTAACTGTATCTGACAAGCTGGGGATGTGTTGCTCGCTGGGGATGTTTGTTTTGTCGATTGCTGGGCTCTCCGTCAGCCGATAACTCACGCGGCCATATGTTGCGTAAATTCCTGGCAGGGAACAGATCACGAGGCGGACGAGGAATCGATCGGAGCACAAGCTGTTGGCGGACGGAATGGCATATGCTTCGTCAAAGTGCCTGGCCGGCTATGAGTAATGAGAGAGGAATTTCGCAAGTTCACTGGAATTTGTGTTCTTTGTGGAAGAGGGACGTGCTTGACGTTGCGTTGGACGATGGAAGATGGACTGTACGTTGGAGTTTATATTCACAGAATGTGCGGGTGGACCAGGAGGGAGGCCGTTTTAACGTAGTCCATGTGTGTTCTTGGATTAATGCTAAGCAAGCCGATCTCTTTGCTATGCATGTCAACGGCATTGCTGTCGTCGCTGTAGTCGATCGTGTCTGGTGACAGGACAGGATGGAATGCGCTGCAAAATGAAGAACATGTGAAGGCGATTAGATAAATTCAGAAGGGTCGTCAATTTGCTGGCCCAAAAGAATGCGATGACAATGTTGATCCTACCTTGGTAACCAGCCGCCAATAAATGGTCTAATTTTCTGGTGAGGAGCTAGACAGGAAAATTCAAGAACCTTAAAGGACACGTTATCACTTCAAGTAACATGACCCGTAGATCAGCAATTTGACGAAAAGCGCAAGTAGATCTGTATCGTCAGGAAATTTGTTTAAGGTATCGACACTGAACCAACGTCTAGAGCCGTTAGTGTGTAGTTAGTGTCGCACGAATGCTAGTAAGTGCATGAGTATACTTTTGGCACGCTTGCATTATGCTTGGGCATTGACGTCAGTCACTGTTGCAGAGAGAAGCTGCTCAAAGCCTGAGCGAACATTCACCTCTAAGGAGGATACATTTTACTGCATGAACGTCTTTGACGTGTGCTCATGGAAGGTCATCATTTTTAATACACTAAGAAAACAATGACCCACAAGAAAGGCGATCCCTTTGACTGCGCCAACTATTGGGGGATAAGTCTCCTTAACATCGCCTACAAAATCTTCTCTGCCGTTCTGTGTGAGCGCCTGCAACCATTCGTCAACAATCGGAAAGTTCCCTATCAGTGCGGTTTCAGGCTAGGGAAGTCCACCACCGATCAAATCTTCACATTATGGCAGATCCTCGAAAAAACCCAAGAGATGCAGATCGACATCCACCACCTATTTGTCGATTTCAAGGTCGCAATGACAGCGTGCGTAGAGACGAGCTATAAAACGTCATTTCTAGTTTTGACATCCCTGCCAAGCTCATCAGGTTGTGCAGGATGACGATGGAGAACTCTCGCTGCTCCATCAAGGTCGGTAACGAACTCACTGAGACCTTCAATGTCAAAAAAGGCTTTAGGCAAGGCGACGCGCTGTCATGTGATTTCTTCAACATCGTCCTGGAGAAGATCGTGCGAAACTCACATGCCAACTGTAGAGGCACGATATTCCAGAAGTCCGTTCAACTGCTAGCATACGCCGACGATATTGACGTGACTGGCCGATCTCAGCGAGCCGTCAATGGAGCGTTTGCTTGTATTCAAACGGAGGCGGCAAAAATGGGTTTAGCGGTAAACCAGGGCAAAACAAAGTATATGCTGTCATCAAGAAAGGACACACAACATCGACGACTCGGTCAGAACGTCACCATAGGCAGCTACAACTTGAGGTGGTAAAGGACTTCATCTACCTTGGCTTCCAAGTTAATAGTACGGACAACATCAGTACCGAGATTAAACGCAGAATAGCTCTTGCCAACCGCTGTTTCTTTGGACTCAAGAGGTAATTGAGTAGTAGAGCCCTCTCTCGGAGGACCACGCTAACATTATATAAGACCTTGATCATCCTTGTCCTGCTCTATGGCGCGGAAGCCTGGACTACCTCGAGAACGGATGAAGACGCACTTGGTCTCTTCGAGAGAAAAGTTCTGCGTTCAATCTTTGGTCCTGTTTCCGTTGAAGGTTTCTGGAGAAGAAGATTCAACCACGAACTTTACGGGCTGTACAGTGACATAAGTCTAGGGATTCAACGCCTAAGATGGCTAGGCCATGATGAGGGCATGGGCAACACTGCACCAGCCCGAAGAGTCTTCGACTCCCAACCAATGGGACAACGCTATAGACGACGACCACGAAACCGATGGCGCACTCAAGTGGAGAAAGACCTCAACCACCTTGGAGTGCGAAATTGGAGGCAGCTGGCTAAGGATCGTGCCAGCTGGAGAGGCTTGCTGGCTGATGCCCAGATTCACCCCGGACTGTAGCGCCATAAGAAGAAGAAGGTAACAATGGCCCAACGTCTTTTTGTTAAAATGAGCCGCGGGTATACATCGCTATGTAGATAAAATTGCCTTAGGAGTATTGTAAGGTAATTTAATAACCAGGTGATCAATAATACTCGACCACTATACACCGGTTTTCAAAAATGCGGCTGAGATACCGGTAGATTTTTCAAAATTATTAAAAAACAACAATAAAGTACATCACCCTAAAGGATCAGCGACTATCTGACTCAAGGAGTCTCACTCAGACACTCAGTAGGATGTCATGGAACGTTTGGGAAATGTTGGAAGAATTTATAAATTTCAAATTCTCAGTCAGCGATGCCAGGCAGCTGTTTTCCCAGTAAAAAAACCTTGTGAAATATTCACAAATATTAAGAAACAACTTCGATTGACGCTCTAAATCTAGCAATGGACTGGTAGATCGATCGAGCCACACTGCCTGCGCAAGCAATCGGAAATTATATAATTTATCAAAAAGCCATATGAAATGGGCTGAGTGAAAAGGACAAAAAAAAAACACGTCAGATTTGGCAATAAGTCCATGAGGTTACAGAGCGATCTCTCTGCTAGCCACCTCTACCATTAAAGACGAAGTAAGATTCAGCTTCATCTTTTAATTTTCTCAGAAACGTCATTTCAAGCTCGTGATGGAAAAGACGGAGAGGCAAGAATGATTTCCGAAAGTCTTCGCAAAGGGGCACACTTACCCAATGGATTTAAATTGCAAACTGAAGCTCTGTGGGACAAATCCGAACCACAAGTATTTGAGTCATTGATGGTACTGATTCTGCTAATAATTGGTAAGAGCTTATGAGGGCCCTAATATCGCCAAAAGTTCGACTTAAACTGAACCATGATAAACGGAAATTCCGTCCGCCTGAATAAAACGAGTTAACTTCTGTTATACCACTATCAAGTTAATCTATTCATACCTTACTAACCGGACCCAAGCTATTTTATATATAACTCAAAACGGTCGTCCTTTTACACTGTTCCCAAGTGAGTACCTCAAGGATCTATTATCGGTCCGTTATTATTTTCAATGTGCATTAATGATCTTCGTTTGATGATATTCAAATCTATCTAAGTTTTCCTCTGAGTACAGTTGAAGATTCATTTGCCAAACTAAACGACGATATGTGTTCGATTACAAACTGGGCTGAAGAAAATGCTCTCATGCTCAATCCTGACAAAACCAATGTCATTCTATTCTCAAAACACCATCCTCCCCTTTCTAACTTTTCTTCCAAGGAATTTAACTCTGTTGTCGTCGAATATGTCCGGTGAGAGGAAATTAGCAAATGTATACTCCCTATGAGTGTCAAACTAAAACTTGCCAAAGCCGCCGTAGTGCATCTGTTAACCTACTAGTTGTTCGCTGACTGTGGTAATGCACGGTGTGTTTTTAACCTTCGAGGACTTGTTCATGTCTCGGAACAATGTCCAGACTCTTGTGAATTAGAAGCATTTTTAAAAGACAAAGAATCTTCATGAAAAAAATGACTTCCTGTCGTTCGAGTCGTAATATAACGTTGAAACCTTCAGTATATACATGTTTAACATCGCACAGGCAGTTCTTCATTCATGCTGTACACCTATGGAGTCATCTACAGTACGGTCAAAGACCGAGCCCAGACACTTTTACTCAGGCTGTTTTTCACAACTCGTTAACTCTTAAAAATAATAAACAAAACTCTTAAATTCAATCGTGAAATATAAAAATGCCACAATCACTTTATGGATTTAAACAATGTTATACCTTAAGGTCTGTTAAATAAAAGATATTTCCTTTACAACAGAATGAAATGAAAAAAAAATAAATAAAGGAGCAACATCGAGACGAAACTCTAACGCTCGTGGTTTGGACTGTTCTCCTGATTTGGACTCAATCTGCTCAAGCGGATGTAGCAACTTTTCTGTAAAAAAAATTATAATTTTAGGAAAGCCCTAGTTGAATCTCAGTAACGTTCGCCCGACCTACATGGAAGGAGAACCACTTAACTGCGCCACAAATCGATATGTCTCCGTAACATAGAGCAACAAATCTTCTCTGCCATCTTGCGTGGAAGCCTACAAAGCTGAGTGGTCTTTATAATTGGGGCTACAGTCTGGGGATGTGTTCAAGCGACCAAATATTCTGTTGTAGATCTTAGCAAAGCCTTAAGTAATCCACATGGAAACAAGGAACTTATTCATCGACTGTAAGGGCTTATATATAACAGCGTGTATAGGGATGAACCTCTCTGTGTACTTTAAAGTTCACCTCTTCTTGAACATATGCTTCTATGTTAGCAATAAAACTAATAATAATGTGGGTGGCGCTATAGCCCGTAGGGGGCCAGGGCCTAGCTTCTCAGCAACCACTCGTGTTGTGCGTACTATTGTTGTCCCATGAATGGAAGGGACCTACAGTTTAATGCCGAATCCGAACGGCCAAGTTTGAGAAGCTTTTTCTAGACAGGAAATACTCTTGGAGCATTGTCAATGACTCGAAAGAAGTGGGGTCGTGAAAATTGTTTTCGTCGCACAGAGCAGGAATCGTACCTACGACGCCGAGGTTGGGGTGGACGCACATACCCACAACGCCAAGGGCCACCACTATGTTAGCAATGGTAATTTAAAATAACGTGTGGTAAGGTTATGTTATTGGGCTGCTAGCGAAATTGCCAACACACTTAAGCCCGTTGGTCCTTTGTGATACCCAGTGCCGTTAATTTGATCCGAACGTGAAATGGTGACTGGACTAGATGTTAAGCATGTTAACTTTGCTTTCACTAGGATTCAAACCTGGGACCCAACTGCTCCACCTAGCCGTAAGAATAACAAGCACAGAAAGGACTGCAGTATTAGTACGCTGCGGAATGAAACACCGGCTATGTGCATCAGGTCCGTAATGACTTTCCGACTACCTGACAGGCATCATTCTTGCTGACAAGGAACTCATCAACATAAGTAATCTTCGTATTTGCAGACTTTATGACGTTTAGTAAAAATCATTTCAGATAGCGTGGCTGACGTGTGTACACACTAGTAAGCCGTTCTGCCGCGAATGTTAAAATGTGCACAAGTACAGATCCAACGGTGTCCTCCTGGTGTCCAGGTTCAAGCAATAAAAAGAGCTGCTTACAAAATAAGGCTACTCTACTACTACTCCACGACAAGAATGCTACTTCAAACGGAAGCTACGATCCGACAAATGCTTGCTAATTCCAATCTTCTCGCCATGCCTCCAGATTTTGGAGTGAATGGAGTTCATTGGCATTTTCCCAAATCCCCATTCCTTGCAATCATTGAGTTTTTGCTGGCGTCAAAGGCATTCAGATACCATTCCATCGAAAAAGCAGCTTCGTAACTCAACAACCTTCATCACATCCCCCGTCAACATCAAACTTGTTTGACTCCGACCGCCATCAATATACATGTGTCCAATGCAGTGCAAAACGTGCTTGGACTACCTCCAGCCATCCCTGCAACACATTTCTGACAACCACCTCACGACGCTGACCACTCCCGGCCGCCCAGACACGTTGCCTCCAAAAGTGGTGCCACCACGACTCCGCATGAATCTAAAACAAATCTGACTCCATTTACGTCAAAGTGCCAGGCAACCCAATCGCATCGCATTCCAAACCATTCCAAAACGATGTTGATTTGCAAATCTCCTCCGCGCACCGCAACGCAATGCATCAGCCAGCTTCGGGTGTCCGCGCACCGCGTTCCAGCACCAAATCAATGCCAAATCCTTTCTTTTAATCGGCAATTAACGTCACTCTATCAGCTCGCATGTTCCCCTCTCACACTCACACACAAGCAGAAGGGTTCCACGAGGTAATTTTTCAATTTCCATGTGACCATGGGGCAACAGGTGAGACAATCGGATATTTGATGACACATCGGAACGTTAAAATTTATTACCGCTGTGCTGCGAGCGAGCACTGGTCGTACATAGATAGCGCTGGATGCGCGCCGCGCCACGCCGCAACGTACAACAGCGCCCGTCGGGTCTAGCAGGCTCGGTCACCAGCGCGTCGCGTTTCATTTCAGCTCGAGGCGCAAGAGATTACTCACAGCGTGTGGGTAGCTCGCGAATTGAATGACTGCATGGACGATTATCAATTAGGCATTCATGGCATGTCTAGGGACCACTAGTAAAAGCAACAACAACCAGCGATCGAAAAAACGAACGCTTCGATTCGTAATAAATGTGTGTGAGCTCACCAGCTCACCGGCTCACCAGCAGCAGCAGCCAGTGCTTGGCAGCGTTACATGAGCCTTGAGACGTCAGTTGCACCACACACCGGTCTGCGTGGAGAGCCTACCGAATGCGATGCGGGTGATGGTGGAACCTAATGAGGAGGAGGTCTTGTGTGCGAGTGACCAGCCCACAATGGTTCTGGGAACTGGGTTAGAAGCGTCAGCCCCGTCGTCGCTGGCCGAAGGCTGTTTTGTAAAGGGTCCCGAACCGACGCCAAATGGGCTTGTAAGATGCGCATAAAGAGGTACTAACGAAGCTCAATTAACTTTCGCTGATTGGATCGGCTGCGGCTTAATTGATCGGTTGGGCGTTGCTCGGCTGCTGGCCATTTCTGCGAATGGTTGTTAAGAAAATTACGGCTTTTTGGTGATATTGCAGTTGCATTTAATTGGTGATGTTGATTGAGACACTGTTCGAACAAATTACGGATTTCAGATGCAATTTGCTGGTTTGACGAGGCAGTGTATTGCGTAGATCTGTCATGTAGTCGGTAATGCAGTTCGGGAATGGGGATTTGGTGCAGACTAGAGATTTCTATCGTGTCTCGGTTCCAAGAAATTGCTGGAAGGAGAGAAAAAAGAGGAACAAATAGAGGACCGAGCCTTGGTTAGAGTCTGGGCATTGGATCAGCTACGAGGGCTCGGCTTATCAAGAAGAGATCATTACCAGTGGTACGTTCTACCAAAAACGTAGCCTTAATTTCACACCACAGCACTGATACCGAAAGTGAGGTGTGTTGTTGAGGTGTCTCTAAATCCAACCCGCGTAGTTCAGGAAGGACATTAGTTTCTTAATATTCTTTGCAGAACTCTCATCAAGTGAGTTGAAAAAGGGCCAACCAAGCATTCGCTGTCTGCTTCTGACAAAGGCCGTGCTGCTGCAGATGAAATGTGGTAAGGTCTCTCTCTTGGCAGTGATGTTGCAACTGCGACAGTGTGTGATGTGTGCCAGTATCCGGCTGAACGCCAACAATGTATATATTGTATGTCGAGTTCGCCGAAGAAGATCGTTTTTTTGGGTAGGTTACACTCAGGCTACATTTTCTTGATGTAGCACAGTAAGTCAATCTGGCCCATCTGAATGCCTAGAGATATTAGCCTTGGCTGCTCTGCAACCGACCAATCAACTACATATCCTTGCCGAGGTCACGACAGATCCTTCGCCCGCATTCTCATTTAGTGGGATGTCGTTGTGATCTAGAAGTCCTCTAATGAAGATGGCTCGCCTCTGTTTTCATCTACAAGCTAAGAGTGTGTAATAAAGCTGGCAATAGCTTTGACAGCAGTTTGGCTGTCTCTGTGAGCCTGACGGTGCTGTGTTCTTGATGGTGCATTACCGTCAGAGGGCGCCTGTATGCTATTCTGTATGTACCTCATGAGTTTTGTGATATTGTATTTTTTAAGAGCCTGTCACCATACCTGTGGGCCATATGTTCAAATCGGCCAAACTACCGCTGTGTACATTTATAGGATCAATTTTGATCGGAGGCCCCACTTTTTTCCTCAAGTTCTTCTACAGGAGTAGAGCGCTATACATGACTTCTTATAGTACGTTTAAACTGCACCTAAATCGAATATTTAGGCTAATTTCAACATTTCAGCGAAAATGCGATCAGTGAAGACTTGTTTGAGGTATAACGTAACAGTCATATTATATATGTATATTTACGGATTGCCAGGCAACATATAAGTCCCTGACATCGTTCTCTACAAACTGGAAGGCAGTCATAAACTGTCGCACATCCCTCGAAGATACATCCGAGCAGATTCAAATTCCCTGTGATGGGTACCGGGCGATAGAGACATAATCGACACTTCGGAACACTTGCCAAATCACCAAACAAATCTGTCCTAGTCTTGAACCAAAATGATCTAACAGTTTGATCGCCCTAAAAAGATCAGCTCTGTAGTGGGTATAGTCTCCGAAGACAGCCGATTTGGCATGCACGCAAAAAAAAGATTCTCTAAAGACTTTTGTTTAATTATTTCTGCAGAATTTGCCTTGATGAAAAGAGGAGGAAAGTGTACAGCACCTTTTCCGCAGCTGCCCTGCACTCGGCTCGACTAGGAAAGCCCCGCTGGACTCTTAAATTGTTGACAACTTAAGCGACCGTAGTGAAACACTAGTTAGATCCATATTGGACATCATTGACAAATCTGACTGACTGCCGTAGTAACCACGCCGCCGCCTCAATCTCTTTCTGTTAATCCACGTCAGTACTACTAAGGGCCTCGGGGATTAGACTGTCAAAGCCGTTTGTTAATTTAAGTAGAAGGACCTTACTTACTTACTTATTAGGCAGACCTATGAAGGATCCGAGCCTGAGCAATTGCTGCCTTCCATCGGTGACGGTCCTGGGCACGCTGCTTCCAGTCACCAAGGCCAAGCTGTCTTACATCCGCGATGACTTGGTCTTTGTACCGGCGGTTCGGTCTTCTTCTCCTTCTCGAACCAGGAGGCTCGGATTCGAAGACCCTCTTTGCTGGAGCGTTGTTGTCCATTCGCTCGATGTGGCCGAGCCAGTGTAGTCGACGGATTTTTGCCTTCCAGACTACATCCACATCCTTGTACAGCCCGTAGAGTTCGCGATTGTGTCTTCTCCTCCATTCGCCTTCCTCGCAGACGGGACCATATATCCGACGTAGAATTTTTCTTTCGAAGGCACCAAGAATCAGCTCTGCAGCCTTAGTAGTAGGACCTATAGTCTGTAAAGTGCTGTACTAGCTCACTGGGAAAGGGGTCTAAATTGGTATTGTGTCACCATAAGCCTTAGATTTTCAGCAGCCAGACTCACTGAGCCTGATGGCGTATAGATCAAGGAGTAGTAGATGTAGCACTACGGTGAGGGTGTCTGTTGGTATCGACCACAGAGCGCATGTGACGCCGAAGCATGCTGTTTTTTGAACCCTGTTGAGTTTTGGTATATTGTATTTTTTTTTCCGAGGGCTGGCCACGGTACAAGTGATCCGCATGCCAGAATCGGCCGAACTACCTCTGTGGACATCCATAGGAAAAATTTGGATTGCCGGCCCCACCTTTTGCTGAAGGTTGTACCACAGGCGTAGAAGGCTATGCACGCCTTCTTAACACGCTGGTCTACGTTTATCTTCCAGCTAAATTTTAAGTTTAGTGTAACGCATGGGTACTTGACGCTGGTGAATATAGTGAGGGAAAAAGTTGGGAATAGTTGGTTCTTTTGGTAAAGCAACATTTCCGCTAGGATCCTTGCCGACCGAGTCTCCCAGAAACTCTCTGTAAGCTTCGACGCCGCCTGCACAAGCCATCGAAGAAGCATGGAGTCGTTGTCAAGAAGCCCCCAAAGAAGCTGCCACTGATGTGCTGGGTTTTACGACTTGACTCATGTCAAAGGAGGTCTACAAGGCAACGCTGCCTAGAACAACGAGGGCTGTCGGGAAGAAAATGGACAACTCGTAGTAGAGTCGCAGTCGATACTGAGAATGTGGAAAGATCACTTCTGTAGACTGTTAAGCGGCGATGAGGACCAAAATACCGCTGTCAGGCAGAATGTTCAACTCAATCTGGACGATGACAGACGAGAATTCCGTCCCCCCGACTTAGACGAGGCCAAGCTACCAATATCAAGACTGAAGTCTAACAAGGCTGCTGGAGCGGACGGTCCGTCCGCTGAAATATTTAAGGTAGCTGGAGATGATCTGGTAGGGTGCATGCACCAGCTCAACTGTTAGATATGGTCTGAGGAAAGCATGCCCGACGTGTGGAATCTCAGTACCGTTTGCCCGATCCACAAAAAATGAGACCCCTCTGACTGCCACTGACAACTATCGAGGGATCAGTCTCCTTAACATCGCGTATAAGATCTTCTCTGCAGTTTTGTGCACCCGCCTGAAGCCGTTCATTATTAATCAGATAGGTCCGTATCAGTGTGACTTCAGGCCAGGAAAGTCCACAATAGACCAGATCCTCACACTACGACAGATCCTGCAAAAGTCCCAAGAAATGCAAATCGGCAATCGATCACAAATGTTCGTCGATTTCAAGGCCGCATATGACTGCATGCATAGATACGATACGAGCTATATTGATATTCCTGCCAAACTCGTCACTGTGCAGGATGACGATGGAGAACTTTCGCTACTCCATCAAGGTCGGTAACGAACTCACCGAGACCTCCAATGTCAAAAAAGGTTTTAGACAAGGCGACGCGCTATCATGTGACTTCTTCAACATCGTACTTGAGAAGATCGTGCGAAACTCAAACGTAAACACCGAGCCACGATCTTCCAAAAGTCCGTTCAACTGCTTGCTTACGCGGACGACATTGACGTGATTGGACGAACACAGCGAGCCGTCAATGAGGCGTTTGCTAACATAGAGACGGAAGCGGCTAAAATGGGTCTGGCGGTGAATGAGGGCAAAATGAAGTATATGCTGTCCTCAGAAAAGGACATACAACCACGACGTCTTGGACAGAGCGTCACAATGGGCAGCTATAACTTCGAGGTAGTCAAGGACTTGAGTTAGCTCGGCTCCGGAGTAAACTGTACAAATAACATCAGTACCGAGATCAAGCGTAGAATAACTCTTCCCAAACGCTTTTTCTTTGGGCTCAAGAGGCAATCGAGTTATAGAGCCGTCTCTCGAAGAACCAAGTTGACTCTATATAAGACACTGTCCTGCATCCCAGTCCTGCTATACGGCACGGAGGCATGGACAATGTTGTTCATCACAATAAGCCACTTTTTTTTTCAAATTCATTTTTATTTCAATATTCATGATAAACTTACATACTAGACAAAAATGCTTAAAAACTAGTTGGACGCACAATGTTTCTTACTTCTAACTTACTGGCCCTAGGCGGGCACTCTAAGCAAACTTAAACTTAAGCTTTGTCTTTCGACTTTAAGTAACATTTCATTGGTTTGATGAACAGCATAACAACAACGGACTAATAATTAAGAGAAGAACAAAAAATACAATAAGCACAACAAGCCACAGGAGAGGGAAGATGACACCGCCCTGTGGTGCAACTCGGTTAGCATGAAGTCAAACTCGAGCTGACTCGGTTCAAGTTCTAAAGATTCTGAAAGGGACCACGTCCATGTTTCGATTAATTTCTTCAGCAGACTCGGACTGGAGTGTTCTTTTTTCAGGATTTTCTTTAGTCTAGGAGAATTTTTTTAAGGTTTCAATAGGTTTACTTTTTAGACTCCCTGGTAGACTTTTTGCATATTTTAAGGCTCTGGGACTTGATGTCACGCACATAGCTCGTCTCCGACTCAGTTGTACCAACCTTCACCCACACACGCTGATGTCATCCCGACTTCAAGATCACACCGAATACTTGACACTCACGACACGTCCGCTGTCATCTGGGCAGCCTCTCGTCGCCACCCAGATGACGTGCGCGTCCATAGGATCACGCTCATTGACCGCATCCGTGATCCTTCACCGCTTCACCGCACAATTCAAGATCAACTGGCTTCAATCGCTGAAATGCCTCCGAGCTGATTAAATAGATGTGCCTGCCATCGAGGCCCTCGATAGACGAGGACTTAATTGATTTAATTTCTACTCCATCCGACAATCGACATCCAGTTGAACGACGACCGCACCGCACTCGAAAAACAAACAAGAACCGACCAATCACGCGTGTTGATGGATGGCCGAGTGCCATTACTCAATGCCCTGACAAGTCAAGGCTCTTAGCCTTGCTCTGTCTATTCAATTAGATTCTCGAGCGGCGAAAGACAATCCGCACAAGCGTGTGTGCTTGCGGTCGACTGGCTGACTGGTCACGCTGAGTCACACTCGAGACTCAGATTGAACACATGATCGGCTAACGGCCGTTGGAATTCGAGACCGAAGCTCACTGACCCACAGACCATAACCGAGAGACCCAACGCCCCGGTCCCGGTCGTGTTCACCGAGCGAAGACAAAGTGCGCACGGAAGGCGAATAAATTAAGACGCAGCGGCCTTCCCCAGAAGACGATGCTGCTGCCGCTCCGGCTGCAGCTGCCACCGCCTCTGCCGCTGCAGCCGTTGATGATGATTAATCGTGCGAAGCGACAAATAAACACCGCAAAAAGTTGAAAATAATCCGAAAAGTTCGCGTATTTGTCGGATGCAGACGTGCGTGGCGCTGGCGTGCGGCAAGGTGCCCGCTCGAGGCGTCGGATGCATCGCCGCGTGGAGGGTTCTGGCTTTAGTCATCGCCTGGAGCGTTTGAAATCAATCCGGTGTGTTACGGTGTTTGGGCGTTGCACCAGAAACAATGTCGGGCTCGAAACCGGCTTCGTAACCGAGTGCCCGGTCGTGGCCGTGGATGACTCAGGGCCCACGTATGCGAGGCAATCAAGGAAATTCCACCTTTTCGGAGCTTGGCTTGTGTCCCGTTGCGATAAATCAGGCAGTGATCTACCCTAATGCACTCGCTGTTGATCGGTGCATAGATTCCACTGCAATCGCCGTCGAGAGGACGCTTTAGTGGGAGCCGATGACTGACTGAAAGTGAGAGGGTTGTGCGATGAGTGGGTTAATTAACAGCGCAGCTGACGGGGAACTCGTGCATTGATTGCAGGAAATCAGCATCGCACAAGTGTGCGCAGACCTTAATTGCATCGGGATCGTTAAGTCCGGGAAGCAGCTAGAACACCTCGGTGGTCCTCCATTTGGCGAACTCGTTACATCATCTTGATAGCGGCTGGCATCACCTCTTACCGCGGCATGAGTCAGCAGTCACATAAATCGGAGTCGTTCCGCGCAGGCAAGCTGGTTGATGTTTGATCGTTGAATGGAATGCAGTGAGGTTGGCATTTACTTTTGATGGGGGAATGAATTTATTTGAAGATGCCGTCAAGTGATGCCTTCTGAGTGCCAATATTTCGCAAAATTAAAAGTTGGGCCCACTGCGTCTTCGATTCCTTGACTGTGGAAGTGAGGCCGTAAATAAGAGCCTTCGCTGCTTCGTTGTATACTCGGACAATCTTCTTTAGAAGTCTTAAGACTATACGGCAGCTTCTATTCCTAGCTTAGGCACATATCAAGCCTATGAACCATGGCGTGTCTGATTTTGAACAATGGTTGCCTTCCATCTCCGACTGCCGAACAAGTTGTATTGCATTTGCAATGTCTTAACCTAACTTTGTGCCTATGATTCAGTCTTCGTCTCCTTCTCGACCAGGAGGCTCTGATTGAAGTACCCTCTTGGCTCGTTGTGACCGAGACAGAGCAGTCGATTTTTGCCCTAAGTTAGGCTAGGAAGTGTGATAGGTGACGATCACTTCTACTTGGAGGCCAAGGGACCCATTGTGAACCCCTTCATTTGGGAAGAAGACAAGTCTCCTAACCTATCATGTCGTGTTGAGATTGAAACCACACCGTGCTCTTTATGGACATGTCCTCAGTATCTGTAAAGAATTTGTGGCCGAGAAGCTAGGCTCCGATTTTGAAGAGCCGAGCAGTGGCAAAGCAGATGTTAGGTCGCCCGGTTTCGTCCTCGATTCCAGAGATCACTGAATACCTGGTCTCATCTCCGAAGCATTGTTCCGATCGATCGGTGTCCTGTGGTCACTCCAACGAGCACAAGGATCGAGTTTCAGTCTAACGCCAGAAGCTTTTTGTTTTGTCGATATTATGCTCTGGCCACGTTGATCTTGTCGTCTGACAGTCGATTCTTGCAAGACAAGACAGTGTGATGGCTTATTTTAATGGTGTGTAATATCTGATAAATAGCACTGGTCTGTCTTCGCAGTGACGTGCCCGATTCGCTGATGTCCATTTCAGATCCCTGAGTAACCAATTCGTCCGCTCTAATGTTTGCTTTCCTGCCAGACTCTTTGTACAGCTCGTAGTGCTCACAGACATGTCCATAGATCCGAGGATAGAGACAAAGGGGCTTATCCTCCAACTAACAACTTCATACAGCACAGCTAAAAAAAAGGAGCGATTTGTAGGGCATGTCCAGATATCCAGATGTCACCATCTGTTCGGATAGTCAGGCCGCCATAAAATCCCTGGACAATGTCATGTTCTACTCTAAAACATCCCTTAATTGCAGGCTGTCTCTTAACGAGATGGCAGAGCATTTTAACATTCACCTCATGTGGGTGCCGGGACACTGTGACATACCAGGAAACTGCAAAGCCGACGAACTCGCTAGGTGTGGTACAACCTCATCCCTATCGATAGCAGGGGTACCGCCTTCCATGCCGATCGCTACAGCTTACCATCTTCTTAAGATCCACACAATTAAAACCACTAGTGACAAATGGCTAGGAGGCACCACCTGCCTTAAAACAAAAGAAATCTGGCCATCACTTAACCTAAAACGGTGACTCAGTCTACTTGGACTCAGCAAGCAGTCATTAAGGACCCTCATGGGAGTCATAACCGGGCACTGTGTAATTGGCACTCATGCTCGCAGGATGGGTGCCCCATTTTTGCAGAAGCTGCATGGATGAAGAGGAGGAAGAAAATACTCATCACCTTCTCTGCTCCTGTAGTGCTCTTGCCAGTCGTAGGTTCCTGCACCTAAGAGCCTACTACTTCAGCGGCCGTAACGAGCTAAAAAGTGCCAGCATTGGCCAACTAAATCGCTTCATTAGCAGCACCAACTGGTTCCAGCTCTGGCCTAAGTGTGACTGCCCTTAGCAGTCAGCCACTACTACATAACCTAACCTAACCTAGGGCATGTCCATTTGATTATTTCCCAAGAACCGAAGTAATACCAAGTATGCCAAGTGCGATTCTACGTCGGATCTCGCCTAAGACATCGTTTGTGAGTAGACAATGTAGACAAACTCCTCTTCAACCTCGAAATTGCAGCTGTCGATCGTGGTATTTTCTACCAAGTGGAGTGCGATTTGTTCAACGTATAATAATATGGGTGGCGCTACAGCCCGTAGAGGGCCTAGCTTCTCAGCAACCACTCGTGTTGTGCGTGCTATTGTTCTCTCACGAGTAGAAGGGACCTACAGTTTTACGCCGATTCCGAACGGCCAAGTTTAAGAAGCTTTTTCTCGACAGGAAATACTCTTTGAGCATTGTCAGTGACTCGAAAGAGGTGGGGCCGTAAAAATTATTTCTGTCGCTCAGAGCTGGAATCGAACCTACGACGTCGAGGTTGGGGTCGTCGCACGTACCCACAACGCCACGGACCACCTCTTGTTCAACGTGCATGCGGTTTAATCGCTGCCTACTAACGTCCCACTACGGCAACCCGCGACGATATCGGTGTCATCTGTGTAACCCAGTGGTTGAACTGACTTGTAAAAGATGGCCTCGCAGCATCGAATTGAATAAATTACATGGCAGCTCATCCCCTTGCCTAGAGCTGGCGCAAGTCTCAAAACGCTCGGAAGGCCTTCAACGGAACTGCATGGTGCATCGTCATGAGTTGGCGCGACACAATTGGATAACCTTTTCCGGGATCCCGAATTAGTCCATGCCATCGAATAGCTAGTTTGCTATTCTGGGTGCTGTCGTGTGCTTCTTTAAAATCGATAAAAAGTGTGTATGGATGTGAAAGTGACTAATGTTCTTTAAACGGGTGGGTTGTACTTCGTCCGAACTACAGTTAATTGAGTGCCTGCCCTTGGTTAGAGGAGTCGCCGGTTCGAATCCCAGTGATAGCAAAGTTAAAATGCTTTTATCTGCTTTTTGTTTTTATAAACTTAGCCACACTATCACTGGAGTTGTCGATCGGTGGTAGTAGTCTGACTATTCC
Source organism: Eristalis arbustorum (assembly GCA_916610145.1). Lineage (NCBI taxonomy): Eukaryota > Metazoa > Arthropoda > Insecta > Diptera > Syrphidae > Eristalis > Eristalis arbustorum. The sequence goes on from OU744319.1 coordinate 5,181,282, forward strand.
CCGGACTGCATTGACATTTTTTGAATTCCCAATGACTTCAACTGAATGCGGGTGACTTCAAGTGAATGGTAAAGACTTCAAAGTGACTTCAGTGAATGCAATATCAGTCGATAGACTTGCATTCAATTGATTTCAAATCAAAGGACTGGTCGTATGGATTGATCCAATTAAGACTTGAGCTTTTGCTCATCGAGGATGTCATTGCGTTGAAGAGCCTTTTGGTAAAGGCCCGTTCATATGTTTCTTCTGCTCTTTATGCCTACCAAGAAGTATGACTCTGTGCTTTCATTTGCTGGAAAAGGATTGTTTTTGTCGCTCATATTGGTTTTGGTTTTCGCTATCTCTATAAACGGCATTTTAACCTCATTCCGTTGGCACTTATATTCGACGTAGGCATACCAGTGTCTCTCGCCCAGTTGTTCCTTTGCTCTCTTTCTTCGTGTGTTAAGACGTTTGATGGCTGGTACAATATGACATTTGACACTTAAGCTTGGAATCAGATTTCTATGATTTCATGTTCGATTTGGTTGACAGTTCGAATACACATTAATCGCCAATGAAACTTCGTTCTCTTTATTGCCATATATTGTGTATTGTTGCAGAGCTCGTAAATCGGTGGTCGTTATGAACTGTCATCTCTTGGATGCTGCGATTACCAATCATATAATAATGTGATATGGGTGGCACTACAGTCCACAGTGGTCTCAACAACCACTCGTGTTGTACATGCTAATGTTCTTTCACGAGCGGAAAGGACCTGCAGTTTTATGCCCACTTCGAACGGCCATGTTTGAGAAGCTTTTTCTAGACAGGAAATACTCTTTGAACATAGTCACTGACTCGAAAGAGGTGGCACCGTGAAAATTTGTCTGTCGCACAGAGCAGGAATCGAACCTACGACATCGAGTTTGGAGTGGACGCACATACCCACAACGCCACGGGCCATCACCATCAGCGATTACCAATGACTTCAAATAATACTTTACTAAGGACAGGCTCCGTAGAGTAGTCCCCCCATTCTAGAGCTGTAGATTTGTCCGTTGATTGCAGGGATTTAACTTATTCATCTTATTCTGCTGTGTGACCTCGTTGCAACTCGGGTAAGGCTGACTTGATTCCTAACCTTAATTTCCGGTCCCTGCGGACGACTGCCAGAATGAGTTGGGTAACCACAATTTTGTCAAGGCTTTGGTATACCTCACAACGGATGCTGTTGTGGTTATCGGGTGGAGAGACTGTATGTGAACTTGGCATCTCGTCAAGACCGATTAACACCTTTCCTGAGTTTGCAGACCCTAACTCAAGCGCAAGTACCCTTGATTCAAAGACAAAGGCAACCATTTTCAGGCTGTACAGGCGTTTAATGTGACTCAGTTAGGGTAGTAGATTGCTGTTTCTTTTTCGGTTCAAGCCAAATTCCTTGTAGTCCAATAATACTATGGCTTTTATTTACTGATTTTTCACCGTCATCTTCTCTCGTTAATGTTCTTTTGGATGGGTTCGTATGGTCATTACGTTTGGCTCTAAACGAACGTTTTCTTGTCCTATATCTGAACAATCTACTGCTACTCAAAATGGCAAATTTATATCACCATCAATAACTTCCTAATACGCATTTCAAAAATACTATCTTTTCGTATATTTCTGTCATTAGTTCTCGGTTCTCTTTATATTAATTCACATATATAACAACTTCTCCTAATTTATAACACCATTTAATGCACTCGTTCACTTTATTCAGCCCTCTACTGTTCATCATATGGTTCTGACAATTCGTTCTGTCACAAGTGACAATTCGATTCAACATCTCAAAAGGCAAATATACACATCAAAGTTCTTTCACTGTTGCTGTTTTTGTTTGACTCTCCTCCTCTTCATTCGTGTAAATTGCATGAGAAACTTATCACCAAACGAACTGCTATTAATGATCAGCACTTATCAATTATTATTCCCAAATGCTGCACCAAGGCATAAATGAATTTTAATCAGTTTTACAGTGTGACTGATGTGTGCGGTGGTGGCAGTGTTGTGGCAGGGACCGTGATGCGTAACGTTGATTCCGATCCAATTAGATAATTTGTCCTCGAATATTTTGTGAATACATTTCTTTGTGTTTCTAATCTTTAAAGCCCCTGCCCTGTAAATGGCCTCATTTACGCGAAAGATAATCTTGAAATCCTGGACGGGTATACCAGACGTCTCGCTTATTAAGGAGGTCGCTACTAAAGGTGAGCATGTTGACCTCTGTATTGAGTATTTAGCCGACAGGAAGCAGATATCACTTGAGGAGTCCAAGTACTTCTTTCACAACGTGGTCGATGAATATGTGGAGAGATTACTCAGCGAGAAGCTGGTGTGTAAAGCCGAGAATGTTCTCAAGAATGTGCACCGTAACGTGAAGTGTGCCTTTCTGCAGTACGGCTTTGAGTGTCAGAACGAAGAGGTGAAGGAGGTGATTGTTGATCACCTGAAGAAGCTAGACCCGATCGACTTCGAAGTGGAGATCTTGGAGTTATACTTTTATTACTGTGTTACCCTGGAGATAGAGGAGAACGCCGATTTGATGAGCGAATTTCACAATGAGGGCATGAAGCAGATCAGTCTGGAGAACTTCCTGCAGCTGTCGGAGGCGACGAGACGAAAGCTGATGGCTAAGCTGTACCTGGTCAATCGGGACGTGAATATTTTGGGCCGCATCAAGAAGCAGGATCTCTGGGACTGTCTGGTGGAGTCGCAAAACTTTTTGGAGCTTATCCGGTGGTATCATCTTTCTGCGGCCAGTGAGGGGGACAATGAATACTCCAATTGGCCAGTCGAGGCAGAAATGTTCGAATATGCTGTGAATAACCTCAAAGATCCGCCAGATACTCTCAGAAATCTCTTTGCCCGCGAGGGCTACATCTTCGCCGACGAGAAGTACGACGTTCAACTGGCGCTGAGGCGGATCTGCTCGTCGGAGAGCTTCAAGGCGAACAAGGAAGTCATAGAGAAGCTGCCCATTGGCAGGCACATCATGAAGGATCCCGGCCTCTACCCCATTCTGCTGCGTGACTTCGTTGCGACGCGCGAGATCGAGGAGATACGCGAAGCGGCTGTCCACGACAAGGAGTTCCTTGACCTCATACTCGCCCTCAAGTCCGAGGACATCGCGAATCGTCAGGGATTTCAGAAGATCTCGCAAGCAGTGCGCACCTACCTCGAATGCAAGAACGAACATTTCGTCGACCCTTTGCTATCATTTGTAGAATTTCTCATAAACGAATCCAACAGCGTGTCATCCCTTAATGCATTCCTTCATTCCAATCAGCACACGTACCTCACGTCGTTCGTGAAACGTCTGGAGTCCACGCCCACGGTCCCGTCGCCGTATGACTTCTTGAAGCGCTTCAAGAATCTGGACTTCCAGGAGATCTGCAGGGACTCGGGCAACGAAGAGGTGCCGTCATTCTCGAATTCAATGCTCTGCGAGAAGTACGCGAGGAAGTATCAGCTGAACTTCCTGCACTACCTGAAGCAGCAGAGGAGCTGCTATGCGGCCTACTTCTTCTTCGTGGAGCACCTGAAGAGCTACTCGCAGATCACCAAGGCGCAGCTGTTCACGTCCACGGAGACTGTTGCCGAATTGGCGCTACAGAACTCTGGCAATCCGGATCTGGTTGCCCACTGCATTGCGTTCAGTGAAATGCTTGGTTTCGACACACAGAACCTGAGGAGCTTCCTGAAGCTGTCGCGCATCGTGGACGACAAGGAGAACGCGAATCAGTTCTTCGGGTTCGGAGACCTGATCATCAACTGCGAGGCGCGCCTGGCAGAGAATCTGGAAAGGTTCCCGCTCAACGAGTACCAGGCGCTCATGCGAATCGCCGAGTGCAACCAGTTCAAGGTCTGGCCCGAGGCCATCATGGACAAGTACTGCAAAGCGAACGACTGGTGGAAGATTCTCGTGCTGGTGCAGTTCTTCGACATCCCCCTGGAGCAGGTGAAGAAAATTTGCCGTCGGTTTGCGTGCAAGGAAGTGGGGGAACACATGATCCGGGCACTGTCCTACGAACCCACCGCGGAGAAGGTGAAGCGACGCCCCAGCATATCGAGACAAAAGACTAGACAAGCCAAGTACGAGAATATGGTGAGCGCCGCATAGACACCAACCCGCTTGTGCCTCTCTGACTGCTTCCTCTCGTTTCAGCCCTCCACCACGTCGGCGGAGACCATGACATCCTCAATGAGCTCGTCAAACGATGCGAACGCCCTCTTCAAGGCCTCGCATCAGATCAAATTCCTCCACGAAAGCGACACCCTGGACATATTCGCGATTGTCCTGCTCAGCTCGAACAGTATTCCCGAGGAGAAGCTGCCCTCGGCGCCCGCCAAGGCGATCGAAATCATCCTGGACAACCATTCGTACTCGACGTCGGTCAATCTCATGAAGAGCGCCATCAAGTACGGCCTGCCGATCATGTCGCTGCTCTCGGCGACGGTCTGCTCGGTGAACATCGAGTGGAACTGGCTCATCTGGCTGGCTGTGCATACGGACTTCTGGACAAGGGCCCAGGAAATTGTGCTGAAGGACGTCAACGAGGTGGCCTGGGCGTTGATTGAGCACTGCGTCTGCGGCGGGTTTGTCCAGACGCTGAGCCACAGCTTTGACGTGTTCTACAAGGTAAGGGTGACCCTCTGGTGTGTCAAGCTATTCAACCTCTCCCTCTCTGCACAGGACTCGCCAATCTCGCACTTTACAAGATTCCTTCACGAGACGCATCAGCACCGGTTCACAGAGGACGTTCTCACGGAGCTGCGCATGTACCTCCTCGCCTGGAGCAACGACGAAATCGAGCTGCCTCTCAGCGAGAAGCCCCGCAAGGAGCCTCTCATGCTGCAGTCCATCCGACTGCTCATGCTCCACTTGACGGGTAACTTCGGCTCACGATTCCACCAGGAGAAGCTGCTCGCCGTGATCTGTCACTCGGGCATCAGTGACATCAGCGGGATCGTGGACTTCTGCCTGCTGAAGGAAGTCTTCACCATAATTCGACCCATTCTCTCCATAGACATCGACTTCCTGAGCCTGCTCAAGAAAGACAACGCGGAGTATGAGAAAATCCTCTCGTTCCTCCTCGACTCGAGGCGATACGACGAGGCCATCAAACTGTCCACGCTGTTGCACCTCCCCATCTGTGATATCGTCTACGCCAAGTGGATCGCCGAGGTCGAATCCGTGGACTCGGAGAGCTTGCACTTCCACCGGTACGAGGAGGAGATCCGAGAGCACAGCCTTCCGCCGGAGATCCTCGTGAACTTCTTCCTCTTCTCTGCCGGGCGGCTGCTGCAGCCGTGCCGCATGAAGTACGTTCTGCTCAAGAAGGCCCTCGACGTGATCAAGAAGAATCACCTGTTCCCCAACGAGTCCTTCGACCGCGACCAGATCGAGTACGAGATGATTCTGTGTTACTTGCAAATTCCCGAGGAGGACGTGGACAAGCTCGAGATCTACTACTCGGAGTACTTCGAGGAGATCATGCTGAAGGAGCGGTGCGTGCTGTACAAGTCGTTCATGGAGCTGAAGGAGCTGGCCGGCATCGAGGACCTCACAACCAGCCTGAAGACGGAGCTGTCCGAGAAGATGAAGCTCCGGCTGGCGATGCTGCTGAACAACCTCCTGGACGAGGGCGACATCGTGGAAGCGCTGCGACTGCAGGCCTTGTTCGAGTACCGCCCGATTGACCTGCACTTCATCGTCTTCTGCATGGCCCTGGCCGAGGGGCTGAGCACCATGCACGACATGTCCCCGGAGGAACGGCAGATTCTGACCGACATTGAGAAGAGTTCGTTCGCCAAATTCAACAAGCGCACGCTGGGCACGCTGCGGAACAGTGGTGGGTATTGTTGGCATCTCGTGTGATTGTTTGCTTCCATTTCAATGCATCGTAGGTCAAGGCTCGCCGTTCAGGCTCGGCGACCTGTCGGACAGCAGCTCGACCATGGAGCTGCTGGAGTTCGAGGAGATTCCGCCGAAGGAGAAGCAGGACACGCTGAACACGATCCAGGGCGTTGCGTCGAAGCTGAAGTTCGGCGTGAATCTGGGCAAGCGAATCGTGATGACGTACCGGGCGGCAATGTACCTCGAGCGGGAGTACATTGACGTGCTCCGGACGAAGGACAACTCCGTGCTGCTCAAGAAGGCCACCAGCGAGGACTGCCTGCACAAGCTGATGGTGGTCAGTGATATTTTCACCTCAACACACATGACGCCTATGGAAGTGAGTCTGGGAATCGGTGGTCCTCTGCGAACGCGTGTCTAACCTCCCCTCTGTGCATTCCAGATTGCTGAACACCTTGCCCTCGAGATATCCACGGCCGTCATCCGGCCGCGCTTCTACATCTTCGGCGTGGAGCAGCAGCCGAAGAGCGCCAACCAGTTCAAGAACAGCGTCCTGTGGGGCTTCAACCTCGACCGGGAGTTCCATCTGTTCCTGGAGCTCTGTCCCAACACGACGCTGCTTGGCAACAGCCTCCTGGAGTACTGCGACGCTCTGAAGACCTACAGGAAGTTCCAAGACGGAAAGCAGTACGAATCATCGAAGGTCTTCGAGAAGCTCTCCGAGATCATTCGGCTGTACGGCCTGCCGCACGTGATGGCCGGCACGACGCAGGTCCTCTCGCACAAGAAGCAGAACCTGATCTACGTGGAGCTCCTGATCAAGGCGCACCAGTGCTTTGTGCACGAGTGCTCGATGGAGGGCATTGCGAACGTCCTCAACCGGGCCAAGGCCCTGAACACGGTGCTGACAACGGCCAAGTCCTGGTCGCTAATCGTTCGGATGCTGATCGGCATCGCGAGGTACCGCGAGATGTTCTACTGCTTCGACTCGCTGATCCAGAACGAACACTTCGAATCGCTCCTGGGGCAGTTCGAAGAGGACAAGACCATCTGCCTGCGTCAGGCCATTCTCACGTACCTCCGCGAGTACTGCCCGAACAACAAGGAATACCTCAAGCTGGCCGGCTTGCATTTCTCCATGTACAAGGAGCTGGCCGAGATGTGGGAGCTCGACGGGAAGAACATGGTGGCCAAGGTGCTCACGCACACCCAAGTGGGTGAGCTCACCCCAGCGCAGGAGAAGATTGCCTCCTCGAACGCGACGTCGATTCCGAAGCTAAAGTGCTCCGCGGAGGTGACGAACATGCTCCAACAGGCTCTGGAGTTCTACACGCATGCGACGGAGAACTACCTGATGGACAACAAGCTGCTCCTGGCGCAGAAAAGCGTCTCCATGGCAGAGCTGGTGGCCATGCAAATTGACTTGTCGCATAAAGGCGCGTCGCTGGGCAGCTGTGTGTCAGTGCTGGGTGTGTTGTCGCGGGAAGACTTCCGGGAACTCGTTCACACTGAACTGCGGTATGTATCAAGCACCCATTGATGTGATTAGTTTCAATTTCCCCTCTCCTCCACACAGAGTGCCCCAAGCGATGATCCTGAGTCGAGCCTACTCGCAGGAGATCAACTGGTCCGAGGCTATTCTCTTCCAGTACGTGATCCTCGAGCGGAAGCCCTATCTTGTCGAATATCAGAACCAGTTGCCCCTCACCGACACGATCATTGACAACGTGGTCAAAGGGTGAGTCCGTGCGAATCTTCTCTCATTCATCACTCATCATCATGATTCCACTTCCTTGCAGTTTTCAATTGTTTGCTCAAAGTAACGCCACAACCCGGCCAATGGAGGAGAACCTCTGTGCGCTGATCGATTTTGTGAAGTCTGTCGCGTTGAAATACAAGCTGGCTTCGCTGCTGAATCTGAAGGCGACCGTAATGGCGCTACTCAATGAACCCACAATCCATTACCTGAAGGACACCAACTACGGGCGCAACGAGGGATTCATGCCGGACGTCTGACTGCGGCGGAGAAGCGTGTGTTCATGTGTGTTATCCATTTACATTTATGTTTTAAGTACAGTTCTCTTTATTTTCCCGTAAGCAATGTATTGTCTTCTAGTTAACTATTTTCTAATGCGCAATACTTTTATAAATATATACATGTTGTTATACTGTTTTCTCTATTTGTTCACTTGATTTTATTCGTGGTTGAGGAGAGAGATGTCCGACTTGTGGTGTTGATGAACAGGCATTTGAGTTATGGGGACCTCGTGGCAGCGCAGCGGCGCCCTCTGGTTAACCTCTTCTGCAGCCGCTTAGAGGTGAACCAATGTATGCAGCGACTCCTTGCCCGGGGGCTTAAACCAGGACCCGGTCCTCCAGGTTCGGGGGTTTCGCGTGGGGTTCGAGACGGCAACAAGCCTCGGATACGGATGACACTACTGCTGACAACGATTTTCGGTTCTGCACGTGGAATGTGAGCTCACTTAACAGACCACGTGCAGCCGATGAACTTGCGGAGGCCCTAGAAGCCTATAAGGCTGACATCACCGCCATCCATTAGGTGCGATGGGATGGGCCGGGCAAAAAGAGGATGAAAAACTGCGACATCTACTACGGTGATTGCAGCAGAGAGAGGCGCTTATTTGGATGTGGATTTATTGTTCGAGGCAGACTTAGGCGAAAAGTCTTAAGCTTTGCCTGTAAAAGCGAACGCCTCACAACAATCCGCATCAAGGCAACATTCGGCAACACCAGCCTAATTTGCGCCCACGCCCCAACGGAGGACAAAGACGATGATAGCAAGAATGACTTCTATGATCTCCTAGAAAGAACATACGATCAATGCCCCAGCTACGACACCAAGATCGTTCTAGGAGATTTCAACGCACAGCTGGGCAAGGAAGAAATCTTTGCTAGAGTCGTCGGTAAACACAGCCTACACGACAACACGTCCGACAATGGACTCAGGCTGATGGACTTCGTGACGGGGCGAAACCTCACTGTAGCCAGCACGCGGTTCCCTCACCTCAACATTCACAAAGGGACCTGGCGGTCCCCTGATCAATCAACCGTCAACCAGATTGATCACATTGCGATCGAAGTCAGACACTCCTCCAGTGTCCTCGATGTCCGCACGTTCCGAGGAGCCAACATCGACTCGGACCATTTCCTTGTTGTAGCCAAGGTAAGGATGAGGATATCGAGGGAAGTACGGAATATAGACAGGGCACTACCGTATGACGTCGGAAAAGCTACAATCGCATTCGACCGCTAGGAACTTTGCCGACCGAGTCTCCCTGAAACTGTCTGAAAGTTCGACGCTGCCTGCACATTCAATAGAAGAAGAATGGAAACAATGTCAAAGAGCCATCAATGAAGTTGCCACTGATGTGCTGGGTTTCACGACACCACCTAGAAGGAACCCATGGTTTGACGCATGCAGCCAAGCAGGAGGCCTACAAGCAACGCTGCATCGAACAACGAGAGCTGTTCGTGATCTCTACGAACAGAAGAGAAGGGAAGAGCACCGGCTTACAAAAAGAAAAAGAAAGAGCATGAGAAGCGCGCGGTCGTGGAGATGGAGAGGTGTTACGACAGAAAGGAGGTTCGAAAGTTTTACCAAAAGATAAAACAAGTATCAGGAAGATACAGACCTCGGACCGAAGCCTGCAGGGATGAAAATGGACAACTAGTAGTAGAATCGCAGTCGATGCACAGAATTTGCAAAAAAATCATTTCTGTATTCCGCTGTCAGGCAGAATGTTTCACTCAATCTGGACGATGATGAACACGAATTCCGTCCCCCCGATCTAGACGAAGTCAAGGTAGCGATCTAGACTGAAGTCGAACAAAGCTGCTGGAGCGGACGGATTGCTCGCGGAACTGCTTAAAGCAACTGGAGATGATCTGGTTGGGCACATGCACCAGCTCATCTGTAAGATATGGTCGGAGGAAAGCATGCCGCCTCGTGGAATCTCAGCGTCGTCTGTCCGGTTCACAAGAAAGGAGGCCCCTTTGACTGCGCCAACTTTCAAAGGATCAGCCTCATCAACATCGCTTACAAGACACTCTCTGCCGTTCCGTCTGAACGCCTGACACCCTTTGTAAGCCTGATAGGTCCTTATCGGCGCGGTTTCAAGCCTGGAAGGTCACCGTCCACCAAGTCTTCACACTTCGGCAGATCCTGGAAAAGACTCAAAAGTCTTGACACCACCTATTTGTCGATTTCAAGGCCGCATATGACAGCGTGAATAGAGACGAGCTATACAGCGCCATGTCTGGTTTTGACATTCATGCCAAACTCGTCCGTCTTTGCAGGATGACGATGGAGAACGCCCGATGCTCCGTCAAGGTCGCATCCCGATTGTACCGAGACCTTTGATGTCAGAAAAGGATTTAGACAAGGCGACGCACTACCGTGCGACTCTTTTAACTTAATTCTGGATGTCAACACTAGAGGCACCAGAGGCACGATCTTCCACAAATCTGTGCAACTGCTCGCATATGCTAATGACATTGACATCATCGGGGGAACGCAACGGTCTGTCAGTGGGGGCGTTTGTGAGCATCGACAAGAAAGCGGCCAAGATGGGGCTAGCGGTTATATTATACGAAAAAGGTGCACCAACACTAACGTCTTGGACAAAACACACAACTGTAACATCGAAGTAGTCAAAGACTTTGTCTACCTAGACTCCAAAGTTAATACAAGCAATGACACCACCGCCGAGATAAAACGGAGGATCACGCTGGCCAATCGCTGCTTTTCCGCACTCGGAAGGCCACTGAGGAATAAAGCCATCTCTCGGAGAACCAATCCCTAGTCCTGCTGTAGGACGTTGAAGCATGGACTCTAACTAAAACGGGCGAGGATATTATTGGTAGCTTCGTGAGAAAAGTTCTCCGAATTTTCTTCGACCCCGTATGTACCGATGGTGTTTGGAGGAGGAGACTGAACGACGAGCTGTACGGGCTGTACAGTGACAACGACCTGGTCAAACGAAAGTTCGAATCTCTCGTCTCAGATGACTAGGGCACGTCGAGCGAATGTACACCATTGCTCCGGCCCGGAAAGAGTTCCACTCCAAACCCGAGGGACAACGCGGTAAATAAAGACCACGACTACGGTGGAGTATGCAGCTAGAAGGGGACCTGAATAAGTTGAACGCGCGTGACTGCTTGTCTTGTACGACATAGGACTGACCACAACGAAAGCCCCCCCCTCCTATGCATTCAGCAGCTTGGTTGACTTTTGACAGCTTGATCGCAGTTTGGGGTCCTCTGTAATTTGGCAACTTTTCCAGCTGTTGGGCTCAGCTCATTTGAAACCTTATGAAGCAGGGCACAAAGATGGTCCCTTCATCTTCGAAGTTCCATTTTTACCAGTAGTGTGCTGTTCCCATCCAAGTCAGAATGTGTAGTGTTATTATACTCTCGTACGACTCGTTCTTGCAACACTTTCCGCATGTTTTTCCCAAGTTCGTCCAGTCGTTTACTTCCGTCGTGCTTCGAAACGCTGTACTGGGATGTTACCTACTCGGTACTCTATGCACAGAGCTTTTTTACGTTCAACATTGAGTTCGGCGTTTGCTTTAATTGACGGTGATCTACGGGAATCGATTTGAATGTTGAAAAATGGTCCCAAAAATCATTTGGACTTAATGGAACTAAACTTTATTTTATCATAATATCATTGAAGATGTGCCAGTATCGCACCAGAGATAATGGAAGGAGGAGATATGCCACTTCTACGTTTCTTGCCCCTCAGATTCATCTGACAGCGTTTTTTATAACATTTCACAGCTGTTTTCCTCCTGCTTCACATCCGTTTCACAGACAGAGTCTTTGAATACGTGTAAAGCTCGCGACCAGCTGAATGTGAATGTGAATGTGTTTATGTAAATGCGTATTAGTTTATGAGAGCAGTTGATGAAGTGAATTATCCGGAATTTCCGTCTTTGCCACTAATTTGAACGCCAAATATTCACCTAAAAACAAAAACGGAAACTAAGAGACAAGTGTATGTTCGCAAAATGCATTGAATTATGTTCTTATTATGAAACTGTAATATTCCATAAAAAAAGACGTTAAATTTGAAAACTAACAAATTCAGGATGAACAAAATAGGTCTGTTCCCGTAGTTTCTGCACCAAATTTTGAAGACTGTCATTTTTTAAGGAGTTGAGATAAAAATCTCTCAGAATGAACGAAAATGTGTAACTTATGCTTGTTGGTTTCTGTATGATGTGAGAGACGATATATATCAAAAGTTACAGCAAAACATGTACATTAAAAAACAGAGTTTTTTGGCATTTAATTCGGTTTCTATTCTTCTGAACTACTTGTTCAAATAAACTCAAACTAATTCAAAATTGTTGAATAGCCGCCAATACTATATTCGAGATTGACACATCAAATGATTTGACAGAAAACCAACAAAATAACCAAAACTACCCATAGACATTTCTTGGGTTAAAATGGACAGGGTAGGGACATTTTTTACTCTTTCCTGACAGCGCTCTTTTGATATAAATTGTTAAAATTTCGTACATACATAACTTTTAGTCTTAGCTTATAGCACAATACGTACTACTACTACTACATACATTAACATTATGATAATAGTTCCATCAGTATACGAAAATAAATTGTAGTATTTTTGTAAATGTTTTCACATTTTTCCTGACAGTAATGTTCGTCAATATATTTATAACAATTAGTTTGGTAGAATGAGTGGCATTTATTGACGACGTTTTATAATGAATAATTAATAAACAGCTACAATAATTCCTTTTAAAAAGTATGAGCTTAGCGAACAGTGTCCTGGAATACTTTCCAATCGGGGCCATTTCTGACTTTATCATGGGCAATCTCGCAAATTTTTGACACTATTGAGGGCAGATAATAAAAGCAAGATGGCGGTGCTCTGTATATAGAGTAGTATTAGTGACTTGAGAGCGGAAACGCTTAAAATCTGAGGTGGATTTGTGGTGGACTAGGGGTTTTCCAATGGAAAGATGAACATCTCTTTCATTCCATTATCTCTGGTATCGCACAGTCAAACATCATGGTCAGCACTTCTCGGGCGATGCTCATAACGAAATCCAATACGATGATGCCGGATGTTGATATCGCGAAGGATCATTGTACACAAATCGGATCGTTTCGCCACCTAAGCAATGTAGGCATGTAGATGTATAACATACCATCTAATGTCCCAGTGTAAAACATTCCTCACCTCAGCTAGGCTGCATCATCTAATCCATATATGTATGTGTATAATGAAAAGGAGAGGTAACAAGACGCATCCTTGGCGAAGTCCAACGCCCCAGTGAAAGATGTTGAACTATCACCTTCCTTCTTTTTCGGTCAGGTTACGATCTGGACTATGGGGATTATAACCCTGCCACTTAACTGCATCTCTACTGGCCAGCCTCTGGCGTTCGACGATTCGACTTTAAGAATTTATCTAAGAAATATCGGCAATCCGCTCTGTTTCGGATCTGTTCATTATTGAAGACGAAATGCTTATGCTTTTCCATTGGTGTGCTCCATTTGTGTTTAAGCCTGCCTTCTTTCGCTCTTGCAAGTGTAGTGGAATTGTGTTCTTAACAGGGTTCGAAGGATCTCTCCTTTGAACATGAAAATACAATTCGTGCATAACGTTCTTAGCGATGGATTCTTTGACATGAAGGCCTCCTCGGATCTTCAAATTTCTTATTTCACCGAGCTTTGTTAAAAGTTTCAACGCTGGCCAACCTTATGCACCCTATGTGAGCGCTGGGCTTACAACCGCGATGTAAAGCCTTCCTTTCAGTTTAAGAGGCATTTTTCGGTTGTCATCGTTATCACGGGTATTGATCACAGATATTTGAACTTTTCGCACATGGGAAGCACTTTCCACTCAAATAAATTTCTGGAATACGTCTGACTTGATCCGAGAAAGGACATTACAGGTACTCGGTCGTTTTCTGGCTAATGCGGTACCCATTCCCTTTCAACACATCCACTCACAAATCCAGTGCTCTATTCAGGAAATTTTATTCATCACGGTCCGTAACGTTTCCAAGCAGATAATCAAGGACAACAATAATCAGCAAAGGGCTCAAGACGCTTCCCTTGTCCGTAAACGCCACGGCGAGTGCAGCAGGGCATCTTACTCCTCGCGCAACGCCCGTTGTTGATTGTTGATTATTTGCCTTCCACTTGAACGAATAATCTTCTAGAATGCAGAAAGCTTTAGACTTGTTGAAAGGGAATCCGATTGGATTCAGCTTGAGGATGATGCCTTCTGTCCAGACCGTGTCTAAGGCCTTTTTGTTCAGGGCAGCCACAGCATCTCAGTGGTACTTCATTAGAGGATGTCGAGTCCGATGGTTTCCCCGCCATCACTACTACATGTTCTGAAGGTTTTTCAGGTCGAAGAGCCGCTACCAGGCATATTAGGTAAATAATAATACAAATACAAAAATATGTGGAGTTACAAAATAAAAGAAAGAGAGGGGGAGGGGGGTGTGGCGTTATTTCCCGGTTTTATTTACAATAAACGTAAGCAAAAAGAAATATTAGGTGCATGGTGATTGAATAAGATAAATAAATAACTAGATATATAAAATATATAATAAATAGATAAACAAATAAGATATAATAAAATAATATAATATGGGTGGCGCTACAGCACGTAGGGGAGCAGGGCCTAGCTTCTCAGCAACCACTCGTGTTGTGCGTGCTATTGTTCTCTCACAAGTGGAAGGGACCTACAGTTTTATGCCGAATCCGAACGGCTTTGCTTGAGAAGCTTTTTCTAGACAGGAAATACTCTTTAAGCATTGTCAATAACTCGAAAGAGGTGGGGTCGTGAAAATTGTTTTCGTCGCACAGAGCAGGAATCGAACCTACGACGTCGAGGTTGGGGTCGACGCACATACCCACAACGCTACGGGCCACCAAAATAAGATATAAATGAAAATAAATAAATACATATATGAATGAATAAATAAATAAATAAATAGATAAATATGTAGATAGATAAATTACATAATTTGGACTTAACTAAACACATACCATATATGCACATTATATTTCGCTTAGTAAACTTGAAATCAAGTGGTTGTCGGATTGGTTACAAGACCATTTATATCGTTCAAATAACTTACTTAGTCTAGTATGAACTTTTTCAATATTGGACATTTTATGTAGCTCATCGGTAGAATAAATACCATGGCAAGTTAAGCATCATTTTGAGTAACTTATTCTGTGTAACTTGTGGTTTGCGTATATGGGTTTTAGCACATTGGCCCCATACTGGAGTAACGTAAAAAATAATTGGTTGGAAAACTGTTTTGAAGATGGCAAGCTTATTAGTATTGCTTAATTTGGATTTACGATGTATGAAAGAATTTAGCATTCTTATTGCTAAATTGACTTTTTTAATTATACTCTGAATATGAATATTGTAGGTTAGTGTCTTGTCGAGATGCACTCCAAGGTACTTAGCACTTGATTTCCAATCTGTTTCAATGTTATTTGTTGCGGTTTTGTTGCTTTGTAAGAAGCAGGCTTTTCTTTTTCTGGTAAAAACGGCAGTCTGAAGCATTTAATTTAATCTTCCATTTACTAAGATATTTTTCTACATCATTTGCACCTGATTGCAATTTGGTTACTACGTTACAACTCAACGAATCGGACGCAAAGATACATGTGTCGTCTGCAAACATAGCGACTTCATAAACATTTGATAGCGGAAAATCGTGAGTGAAAATGTTGTGCAGTATGGCGGCAAGTATTGAACCTTGGGGCACGCCTGCCCAGTTCTTTTCGGAAACCATGAAATTAAGTCCCGTTAAAAAGGACTGGACTATTTTGACCAAGTAGATTGAAAAATTGAGGTTTAGAAGTTTGTACAGCAAACCATCGTGCCATATCGTATCAAAGGCCTTTTCTACATCCAGAAGAACCATACCCGTACTTTTACCAGCCTCAAAATTAGCTTTTATGGTCTTAGAAACGCGGTTAATTTGATGCACTGCGGAATGGTGTGTCCTGAAACCAAATTGTTGAGGGCGAATTATGTTGCGTGCGTCGAGATGGATTAGTAATTTTTGTTTGATAATTTTTTCAAAACATTTGCCTATTCAACTTAGTAAACTTATGGGACGGTAACTCCTGGTTTTGCATGGGTCTTTTCCTGGTTTTAGAATGGGTATAATTTTTGACTTTTTCCATTCTCGAGGAAAGTAACATATTTTTAGACAACTGTTGAAAAGTTTTTGTAAGAATCTATCCAAGCCAGGGGACTTTGTGTTTTTTTTAATTTCTTATGGCAGCTTTTAGATCTTCTGTTGATATGAGATGGTTGTCATCAAAAGTTAAGCCTTGGTTATTAATTTGAGCTATGGCCTGTTGTACTAAACTGTCCTCGCTACTGATTATGTTATTTGCAACAGAATGATTGGTATAGAAAACCTTAGCCAAAGCATTCCACTTTTCGTCATTGGAAAATGTTCTGTTCTAAGTGAGAGATGACCTCTCCGCCGACCTAACTTAAGCTATTGTTCAGGGGCGATGTAGGCCTGTATAGTGAAACACTGGCAGCGTTCTCCTTTGTGGGCATTAATTAAATTTTTGCTACATTCCAGTAATAGTAACTGTTGATACGATTGTTCACAATGATCGTGAGAAGTGTCATCACCGTTTGTGGTATTTACTTCAAAACTAAATGCGGCCCCCGTGGCCGTTCTCGTTGTGCTTTGTTGAATAATTCCCATGATTTCTTCAGGCGCTGTGACGCTATTGTTTCCTAGCGGATCGTAAGCATACTGTTGGTTTCACAGAAGACAACGTCTGGCGCAGATGAGTTTTCATGTGTATTGACGCAAGTGTTAACTTCCGTGACAAATTCTGGATGAACTGGGCGTTGATGATTGAAAGTTGCTTAAGTAGTCAAAAACACAACTTTCTCCCTTGCTGTTATTGCGCCTAAATCACTTAATTTCATCTCAATTTTTTAAAATCCCAACGTTTTCCAATTCAAATCTCTTCCCAAATCCCTCACCCAGATGGCGTCGCATCGCTAAAAATACCCAAATGCCATCCACACTAGTCAACGCACCTCGATAGCTGTCATTCAATTTCTCCCAATCAGAAAAAAGGTTAAAGTCTCGTGCGGCACGTCGTTGCTTTAATATTTCATTTCTTACGCGATAAAATTCAACGTTTTATCGTTTATTTAAACCCGCATTTATTCATTACTTGTAAGTCCATACATCATTCTCACCTCGCAGCCTGCTAATCCTACCAATTATCTCTCCAATCAGTTAATTTGTGAAGAAAACATCACACCGCACCGATGGCACAAAGTAAATTGAACGATTTAGCTGGAAAGCTGGGCAAAGGAGGTCCTCCCGGACTGACCACTGGCCTAAAGGTAGTCGCCGCAATTGGTGCAGCTGTCTACGGCGTTTCCCAATCACTCTACACAGGTAAGTTTCACCAGAAACGATAAGGTGTAACATAACCTAAATTCGGTAACTGCATGATGGAATCATTGATTGGATCATGAAATAAAAACTTTTTCTGATGAAATGATAAATTCATTCGAATTGATGTTCTACAATTGACCGGCGTCGTTGTGGTAATTCAGCAAGCGACGCAATTGACATGTGCAATCAGTGAAATCGGCACCGGGTGGTTGCATAACTTTGGGCCCCATGGAGCCCGTGGAAAAAATACGGTGACTTAAATGCATGCTTTGTGTCCTCTTCCAGTCGATGGTGGTCACCGTGCGATCATCTTCAGTCGGTTGGGTGGCATTCAGGATGACATCTACTCCGAGGGACTGCATTTCAGACTGCCATGGTTCCAGTATCCCATCATCTATGACATTCGCTCGAGGCCAAGGAAGATCTCATCTCCCACTGGATCAAAGGATTTGCAAATGATCAACATCTCGTTGCGTGTGCTGTCTCGTCCCGATTCGATGCGCCTGCCAGTGATGCACCGCCAGTTGGGCTCCGACTACGACGAGAAGGTGTTGCCTTCCATCTGTAACGAGGTGCTGAAGAGTGTGGTGGCCAAGTTCAATGCTTCCCAGCTGATTACACAGCGTGCACAGGTTTGTACACCCCGGTAGCTCTTACACACGGTGGATGTCCTGGTTCAACTTGGTGTTTCTTCCCCCCAGGTCTCTCTGTTGATTCGCAAAGAGCTCGTAGAACGTGCTCGTGACTTCAACATCATCCTCGATGATGTCTCCTTGACAGAGTTGAGTTTCGGCAAGGAGTACACAGCTGCCGTCGAAGCCAAACAGGTCGCCCAGCAAGAGGCACAGCGGGCAGTGTTCTTCGTCGAGCGCGCCAAGCAGGAGAAACAACAGAAGATTGTCCAAGCTGAGGGTGAAGCCGAGGCAGCTAAGATGTTGGGTCTGGCCGTCAAGCAGAACCCTGCCTACCTGAAGCTGAGGAAAATCCGTGCCGCTCAAAGCATAGCACGAACCGTAAGTTACAAGCAAGCACACCGGCTGAGAAATCCCACTCAACGCTCTTGCCCTCCCTTTCCAGATTGCCAACTCACAGAACAAGGTCTACCTCTCAGCCAACAGCCTTATGTTGAACATCCAGGACCCAACCTTCGATGATATGACTGAAAAAGTTTACAAAAGTAAATAGATTTTTATACGCACGAAACCAGTAACCCTCTAAAGCTTTCCATCCGCGAACGAATAAATTTCCATGCTTCCCCCATCACATCTCAGTGCTATTCAGTTCAGAGCCTCTCTTTAAACCGATATTCTTCTCTTCTCGTTTTCTTGTGTGTTCTTTCTCTCTCTCTCTCGATATCTAGACAGCGTAATGGATTAAAAGTAAAGTCTGTTGTTATCTGTGTCGCCTGGAAAGCTTTAACTGAATTCGTCGGACGTTCTGTTAACCTTAGATCATAAGCAAAAAAACAAACAAGGATATCGCTTTCCTTACACACAATTATTATTTTTTTTATATTGTTTCGGCCGTTCTTTCATTTTGCATTTGCGTAGTTTTAGTTGAAATTTGTTGGTTTTTCACGAATTGTGCGTGGAATGCATTATCCTCTGTTGTTCTTCTAGATTTTAGTTTTTACCATGTAAAAAGATGAGCAACTTGCAACTGCTCGATGGCGGTGGAAGTGGCTCCGCTCGACACGCTCTCTCGCCGCCGATGGCTGCATTTTTTTCTTATATCGCGGTTTTAAGCGCATCGCGCGAGAGTCGTTAGAGCTCCCCCAGCCGACTTCCACTTCCGTCATGCATTTGGCTTCAGTTCTGTGAAAAACGTAAAAGGAAACATTTTAATAAAACGGCGATAAAATTGAATTGAGAAGGCATTTTTCTTTGATTTGACTTTTAGCTTTTCATTTTGCTTCGGTATGCCATTCCATTTCACCGCTCGATGAAAAACTGACAACATTCAACGGTTAGACAGAGTTCAGTGAATTATGCTGTTTGGTTTTGCAGGTGGAATGGAATGGTTTGACTTGCCGCCGATGGAGCCGCAGGGAGGTGACGGCAATCCGAGTGACATTGCTAAAATCGCCTTGAAGACAGCCGATAAATTGGTGTGAGGACTTAGGTGCTCTGCTACTCTCGCTGACTGGGTATAGTTTTTTTTACGTGCATTCTTAGTTTCAGTTTAAAGCTTTAGATTTACTTAAGCTCAAAATAAAGTATGGTGCCTCGCCAGAAATCAAATTTCTGGTTGCTACAAGTACAAACGATTTGAAGTTGTTTCACTGAAGAAAATCGAAGTGTGCACTGGTGCTGGGGGTCAGTTATGTCACAAAAGACTGGTGTGGAGATTCTTGGGATCAGATTATACAGGAATTCTAGATGTGATGACGAGCTACTTTCTAATTATCTCAATCACGGCGAAAGTCATTCTTTTACCAAAAGAGTGCAAAATGTGCAATTATTTACGTATACTGGATTGAAGCTGGACAACTATTATTGATTGGAAATGTCAACGCCACTCTATGGCATGCAGGATTCTCAGATTGTGGTGCAGATTGATACACAACAAGTACTCGTCGAATTAAGGTCCACATACGAGCTGTACACCGGGTGTTCCTGCCTAAAAATGTTGTGCTTGATAAAAATGGCAAATGCTATCCACTTCATTTAGATGAGGCTGTACATCGCCTTGAGTTCTGTCAGGCATCCATGGACCATCGCCTAAGGTGGCTGCACACTGAGGATCGCATGGGTAACTCTGCCGTGACCTTAGCTGTGGAACTGTGAACGAAGCAGCAGAGTGTTCAGTTTTCAATTCAATTCAATTTATTATTATTATTAAAGTTTACATGGTACAATGAGACATACGTCTTTTATAGTACTAAGTTATAACAATTCAGTAGGTATTTATATAATTAAAAAGTTAAGTAGTCTAATGAGATGGAAAGAAAGGAAAAGGAGAGAAGGGGATGGGGATTTAGGAAAGGGATGAAAAGTAGGAAAGAACAGTAAGTTTAAAGCGTCTGGCGTTACTGATATTTCGTATCGTTAACGGTAGAGAGTTCCAAAGTTTGATAGCATGTATGTAAAAAAGGCGTGATGAATTTGTAAAGCGATGACGAGATGGTATTAGAGCGTGTGTTCTGACAGATCGACCAAATTAATTTTCTTGAGCAGATACCCGGGAGTCTTATTTACTATAATATTATGCAAGAATATTAGGTTTCTAGCATCCATGATGTAGGCTAGAGAAGTTCCGAGTAAGCATTTTGTATATTGAGATACATGATCAAATTTGCGTAAGCCGTGAACATACCTTATAGCATCATTAAACGCTACCTGTAGCTTCCGTTGGGATAAAGAGTCAACCCTACTATAGACAACTTCAGCATAAGTTATCAATGGTAGGATGAGGGTGGTAGCAAGCTTCCTTCTAGTATCCATAGGAGTGTAACTTGAGGTTAACCACAACTTCCGCAGGCATCCATAAATACGTCTGATAACATTATTAGTGTGGTCATATCCGTAAAATTTGCTGTTAATAATATAACCTAGACTAGTCTCCCTTTTAACTATTTTAAGTTTTTCTCCAGAAAGTACGATATGCGGCAGGGAGTGGAAAGACATTGAGGAGTTTGAAATAGGAATTACCTGTGACTTCTTTGGATTTAAACTTAATCCATTGGTTGTAGCCCAACTATAGATATTGGCGAGCTTATGATTCATAAGATTTATCAAATCTCCTATTTTGCTAGGCATTTTGGCTGAGTACAGTTGAACATCATCAGCATAAAGATGGACAGTGGAATGCTTACACACAGAAGGAAGATCATTAATGAACATGGAAAACAGAATAGGGCCCAGAATTGAACCTTGTGGTACGCCTTGGTTAACTGGTAAGAGTGAAGAAAAATTGTCAGAGTTAACAACAACTCTTTGAAATCTGTCAGAAAGGAAGCTGTAAACTAGCCTTACTGCAGTGTCACTAAAAAAGAAGAGATTTCTTAGCTTCCAGCAAAGTATCTTGTGATTCACTTTGTCAAAAGCCTTCGAGAAGTCAAGTAGACATAGAAGTATGACCTGTCTTTTATCAAAATTCTGCCTGATGTCTTCCAGGATGTTTACCATAGCAGTGGAAGTGATATGGTTAGCTCTGAAACCAGACTGAGCTTCGTAAAGCAGGTTGTTAAGACACAGGTGTTTATGAAGCTGTTTCGCCATGATTTTCTCTAAGATTTTTGATAAACACGGAAGGATGCTGATAGGTCTAAAATCTGAAGGGGAAGTTGGATTTGATCGTTTTGCGACCGGTATAACACGGCCCACTTTCCATGGTCGAGGAAGTGTAGATGTGGTAACACAATGGTTTATGATATGGGTTAGGTGAGATACTATGAAAGGTAAGATAAACTTACTAAATGTCATAGGTACTCCATCCTCCCCAATAGCGTTTGATTTAATTTCTCTAATTGAATTTATTACTTCAATTTCGCTGACGGTTTCCACTACAAATTGTCTATGGCTCGAATAAGAAGGTTCTTCATAAAAATTGAAACCACACTCCTCCGAATGACTTTCAAGAAAGTATTTGTTCAGAATATCGGGGTCAACATCACATTTACCATTTAGTTTGCTGTCGGAAACTCCAATGTTACGTAGATTATTCCACAGTTTCTTTGGTGGAAGTGAGGTGTTTAACTTGGAGGCATAAAAATTCTTTTTGGCATTTCGTACAACAACAGTCGATCTATTGCGCATTACCTTGTAGGCGTGCCAATTTACGTCAGAAGGACTTTTTTTCCATTTACTGTACAGTCGGTTTCGTACTTTTATAGTGTTCATAACTTCAGCTGTGAACCAAGGACAGCAATTGTTCCGAATCTTGACAGTCTTTAGGGGTACAAATTGATCAAAGAGATCTATAATTATATTTTGAAAACTGTTAAGCTTATCATCAGTGTCTGAACGCGATCGACAATGCATCCAAGGGGTTTGGAGAGCTGCTGATTGGAGGGCATCAATATTAACAGATTTATAATCCCTATAGGTAAACGTTAAAGGAACAGCTGAATGGTCGAGCTTTAAGTTGTAAGTACAGAAGATGAGGTCATGATTGGAAATATAGTTAATAGAAATCTGATCGAAAAGAAGAACCGACGATGGGTTAGACACTAACATCAGATCGAGAAGACTTGGGTTGTTACCTTTAGCAAACCGAGTGGGGTACGTAGTGTTGTAGATTTGAAGTCCAAGGGAATGGACAGAATCTCTTATATGAAAGACCCGAAGCCCAAAGTCACCACAAACAATAACGTGTTCATATTGAGCAGAAAATTCAGCAAGACTAACAAAGAAGGGTTGGATAGAGCAACTGCGGTCAGGGGCGTAAGCACAAGCAACTAGACATTTAGTTGTACAAATTCTTCATCCATACTGTATAAATTAAATAAATAATGCCTCAGAGAACAGAGAGTACAGGAAATAATCATAATGTTTATCAAAGCGGCGAGCCATGCAAGGTCCGAGCTTGAAAAATTGCTGTGTTCCACCACTGACGGTACTAGTCAAGTGTTTTTGAGCCTCTCACTTAATTGTGAAAGCAATCTTCGGTGTGCTTATCCAAAACTCCTCTTTGTTGTGCAGCTTTCTGACATTGGACAGTCGAGCACTGAATCTTGCTGCTGCGAATAAATGGTCAGAGTAGACGTTTTGTCCTCAAGGCATGCATTGCCGATTTGTTTGTTAATGCCCGGAGGTTAACTGCGTTGCTTGTTCTTTCCAGCGTATCTCCTGGATAGCAGTAATATGCACCACGTATTACGGTGGCCAATGGCGTTGTGGGTATGTGCGTCGACTCCAACCTCGATGTTGTAGGTTCGATTCCACCTCTGAGCGACAAAAATAAATTTCACGGCCGCACCTCTTTCGAGTCACTGACAATTCTCAAAGAGTATTTCCTGTCTAGAAAAAGCTTCTCAAACATGGCCGTTCGGAGTCGGCATAAAACTGTAGGTCGCTTCCATCCGTGTGAGAACAATAGCACGTACAATACGAGTGGTTGCTGAGAAGTTAGGCCCTGGCCCTCTATGGGCTGTAGCGCCACCCATATTATATTATTATTATATTATTGCGTTAGATCATTATGCAGTTTATGAGCGGCTCAAGGGGCGTTTTTACACATTCCAAGAATAAACACATGCAAGAGTCATAATCCTTTTTCGCCCCATGTCGTTCTTGTAGGTCCGCCTGTTTCTAAGGCTTCTTGCTCTCTCGTAACAATATGTATATATGTTGGCATCGGATGTCCCCTAGAATGATCGAAAGGGATCGTTGCTGGCATCCTGACAAGTTTAAAACTACCAAAAACACAGCTTTTCACATTTTTTTTATGTGTAATTTAGCTTATACACGTACCTATAATTACATCAAAAACGGCAACACATAGTCGATGTTGTTTTGTTAGCTTCCGTATCTTTCCCTCATTTCTCTTTATATAGTACTCTGGTTAAGGAATTCGTAAATCGCCATTTTAATACCGTTATTTCATGTATTGAATTTTACTGTTCTTTAGCGTATGCATTACGAGCAACTGTCAACAGATAACTAAGTTTCATTAAAAATCAATGAATAAGTTTGATAAACTATATTAATTAAGTCTCCCAAAATGTACACTTTTTATCCTATTGCCACATGCTTAATTTTTCCTCGGTAGGTGCAACGATCTCCGTAAATGCAACAGTTGCGATTATCGAGTTCGAAATGTATGCAAAGAAACTAAGTAAGTTTTAGGTCTACGCGAAAAAAAACTAGGATTATTCTGAAACGATTTCTGCAGTAGCCGCCTAGCTGAAGAAGAGGAACGTGCAGCACCTTCTGTGTAGCTGCCCTGCACTCGCCTCGCTTAGGAAAAGTACAGTGGGCTACTACTGTATGTCAATGATCTAAGTGGACTCTCTGGCCAAACAAACTCCCCGTTTTTAAGCCACATGAGACTAAGTGTGCTATCCTATGCCACTTGCAACCGAAGAAAATCTTAGGTTGCGCAGTTCTCGTTCATTTCATTAGGATCTCGTTCTTGGTGGACACAATATATTTCAATTTGTCGGCCGCACAAAATATAAAACTTGAGAACTGACATGCTGCAAGTTACTCACTTGATCGTTGAGAACAAAATAGCGCTTGTTCGCGCGAATGTGAATTTATGTGACTTCGGGGGTTCGTCAAGGTTGAGTAATAGGACCCCTGCTCATCCGTTTACAGTGGGCTACAAATAAAAATGTATGCCTGTCTTCCACATGTCCTAAGACAACACAAGAAAGGCTAGAGTGAGTGCCGTGAATGATTTTTGAGAATCGAATCGTCAATCGACATTTTTATTTTTGATTGTTCTAAACTCAATGAGGTATGGTATGCTTGCTCACAGTGTTGGAGTGTGTGTTAAAAGTGTGGTAGGTTTGGTGGAATATCAGGTTTATCTATTCAATTTCTAAGAAATTTAATATACTACAGTGTTACCACAGGGTCTCTATAGAGTCAAAAGGACTCATCTGTTTTAGCTTGACTCTTCTTCTTCTTCTTTCTTCCTTGTGTGACGCTACAGTCCGGGGTGGACCTACATGCGCACACCAAGTTGGTTGAGGTCCTTTTCCACCTATGTGCGCCATCTATTGCGAGGACGTCCTCTGTTGCGCTGTCTCAATGGCTCGGTGTCGAAGACCCTTGGGGCCGGAGCTGTGGTGTCCGCTCTACATGACCTAGCCATCTTAAGCGTTGCTTGGCCCTGTTAATCAATTGCCTCTTGAGCCCAAAGAAGCAGCGATTGGTAATTCTGCGCTTGATCTCGGTACTGATGTTGTTGTCCCTATTTACTCCGGAGCCTAGGTAGACGAAGTCCTTGACTACCTCAAAGTTTCTGCTGCCCAATATGACGCTCTGTTCGAGACGCCGATGTTGTGCGTCCTTTCGTGATGACAGCATGTATTTTGTTTTGCCCTAGTTTACCGCTAGACCCATTTTAGGCGCTTCCGCGTCAATGCCAGCAAGCTCCTCATTGACGGCTCGCTGTGTACGTCCAATCACGTCAATGTCGTCCGCTTAAGCAAGCAGTTGAACGGACTTTTGGAAGATCGTGCCTCGGGTGTTTACGTTTGAGTTTCGCACGATCTTCTCCAGGACGATGTTAAAGAAATCACATGACAGCGCGTCGCCTTGTCTAAAACCTTTTTTGACATTGAAGGTCTCGGTGAGTTCGTTACCGGCTTTGATGGCGCAGCGAGAGTTATCCATCGTCATCCACACAACCTGACGAGTTTGACAGGAATGTCAAAACTAGACATAGCGTTGTATAGCTCGTCTCTATGCACGCTGTCATATGCGGCCTTGAAATCGACGAACAGATGGTGAGTGTCGATTTGCATTTCTTGGGTCTTTTCCAGGATCTGCCGTAGTGTGAAGATTTGGTCTGTTGTGGACTTTTCTGGCCTGAAGCCACACTGATATGGACCTATCAGATTATAAATGAACGGCTTCAGCCGGGTACAAAATACGGCAGAGAAGATATTATACGCGATGTTAAGAAGACTGATCCCTCGATAGTTGGCGCAGTTGAAGGGGTCTCCTTTCTTGTGGATCGGGCAAACGATACTGAGATTCCACTCGTCGGGCATGCTTTCCTCAGACCATATCTTGCAGATGAGCTGGTGCATGCGCCCAACCAGGTCATCTCCAGCTGCCTCAAACAGTTCCGCGGACAATCCGTCCGCTCCAGCAGCTTTGTTGGACTTCAGTCTATATTTCGCTATCTTGAATTCGTCTAAGTCGCGGGGACGGAATTCGTGTTCATCATCGTCCAGATTGAGTGAAACATTCTGCCTGACAGCGGAATTTGTGTCGTCATCGCCGTTTAACAGTCTACAGAAATGATTTTTCCAAATTCTCAGCATCGACTGCGATTCTACCACTAGTTGTCCACTACCGTCCCTGCAGGCTTCGGTCCGAGGTCTGTATCTTCTTGATACTTGTTTTACCTTTTGGTAAAACTTTCGGACGTCCTTCCTGTCGTAACACCTCTCCATCTCCACGACCGCGCGCTTCTCATGCTCTTTCTTTTTCTTTTTGGAAGCCGGTGCTCTTCCCTTCTCTTCTGCTCGTAGAGATCACGAACAGCTCTCGTTGTTCGATGCTGGGTTGCCTTGTAGGCCTCCTGCTTGGCTGCATGTGCCTGCCTGCACTCGTCGTCAAACCATGGGTTCCTTCTAGGTGGTGTCGTAAAACCCAGCACATCAGTGGCAGCTTCTTTGATGGCTTCTTGACAACGACTCCATTCTTCTTCGATGGTTTGTGCAGGCGGCGTCGAACTTACAGAGAGTTTCTGGGAGACTCGGTCGGCAAAGATCCTGGCAGTCCGCTGCGATTGTAGCTTTGCGACGTCAAGCCGTGGTGTTCTTTCTCGACTCCGTTGTTCTCTTGATATCCTGACTCTTACCTTGGCTACAACAAGGAAATGGTCTGAGTCAACATTGGCTCCTCGGAACGTTCGGACATCAAGAATGCTGGAGGAGTGTCTAGTCGATCGCAACGTGATCAATCTGGTTGACGGTTGATTGATCTGGGGACCGCCATGTCACTTTATGGATGTTGAGGTGTGGGAACCGCGTGCTAGCAACAGAGAGGTTACGTCCCATGACAAAGTCCACCAGCCTTAGTCCGTTACTGGACGTGGTGTCGTGTAGGCTGTGTTTCCCTATGACTTTAGCAAAGATTTCTTCTTTACCCACCTTAGCGTTGGAATCTCCTAGAACGATCTTGGTGTCAAAGCTGGGTTCTTTCTAGGAGATCATAGAAGTCATCTTTGCTACTATCATCTTTGTCCTCTGTCGGGGCGTGGGCGCAAATCAGGCTGATGTTACCGAATGTAGCCTTGATGCGGATTGTTATGAGGCGTTCGCTTTTACAGTCAAAGCTTAAGACTTTTTGCCTAAGTCTACCTCGAACAACAAATCCACATCCAAATAAGCGCCTCTCTCTGCTGCAATCACCGTAGTAGATGTCGCAGTTTTTCATCCTCTTCTTGCCCGGCCCATTCCATCGCACTTCCTGGATGGCGGTGATATCTATTTCCTTAGACGCGATCGAGAGTGGATACGTTACGCGATCGAGAGTGGATACTTTAAACAGAGTAATCTTGCATGTACAGTCATAACGCATCCACATCATGTAAGCGGTTCACTGTAGCTTGTTCCAAAATAATACCTGACTATCGAATACCTACCCTGCATCTTACCAAAGTTCAATTGACTTAAAATCACATTGAGTCAACCACACTAACTGCCTCAGCAGTTCAACAACCAACCTTGAACGTGCTTCTGAACAAAACTAAAGAAAAACACGTCTCGTACAATACGTTATCTCATTTATTTCACTCAATATAATATAATTGTTTAGTTTTTCTTTGTTTTTCTGCGAAACTCATTTCACAATAAAATACTTTCATTTACCTCACACCCACACGCCCGGCGGAGTGCGAATAGAAATGAAATACAAAAACTAGGCCCACAACATAAAGTCAAACATACAAAAAGACACTTAAATGAAATTCAATCAGTTACAGTTACAGTTACAGTTACAGTAGTACAATGTAGAAATGTTATTGTTTATGTAAATGTATAATATTTTACTTTGCCAAGTGTTCTTATTCTCTTGTTCATAGATAATTATGTGTTAATCAAATGCTTAGTTCTGATTAAAGTATTCGCTTATGGTCTAGATAAACTCAAATATTGCCTTTAAATGTGTGCAATACCGTTAGATAATGTAAATATTTGCATAAAAACTTGATCGGTTTCTTCGGGTTAATTATGAATTACATATGTTGGTTTGTCTTGCGACGGGTAGGTGCTTAGAATTAATCGTCTGTCCACTTTGCGTTTCGTATGAAAAGTGATTACACACAAAATTTGTCATTTGTTTGTAAAACACAAAACAATGGTGGTCCAATTTGTTCAACCACAACTGTTTCAAATGCGTCCAGTCTGGCAGTGACGGTAGTGTTTGTTTTGTAATTTCAACAAACTCCATAAATACTTGTTTGTTTCATTTGTTATCCTATTGAAGCAATGTCATTTGTTTTTTTCTTATGCTCGAGTGCTTAAAGGTTTATTATAAAAAAATGCGTATTTATTCACTTATAAATGCTCCTTGTAAACTTCTTAGACAAGCCTTTAGTCAGACAGACAGTGAGACACTTTGTGTGGCTCCAGTTAGATTAATTGTATATGTCAAACGATTAGAATACAATTCGAGAATGTCTACGCAAACAAACACGTATGAATGTTCAAAAATTCGTTGATGTCATTTGCACATGCGTCCCAGCGATAAAGAATACCATTTTGTTGTTTCTATGCTAAAATGTGTAAATACGAAATCCTCCATCATTCTGAAGCAGGATCAAAGGATAGACTAGTCGTCGCCTTTTGATTAGTTTCACTTGATTTGACTAGAACATCCACAAAAAAATATCATTTCAGTTTGGAATGTGGGGTCTATGCAGGATGTGATGGCAGGCAAACAATTTTTTGCTTTTTGGCAAGATGTATACAAAATTACGCTCCTAGAAAATCCGCCATGTTTGCTGTCAAATTTTGGTGACGTTGTACGATATGAGTGGATATTCATTTCCATATGAGAAAATGAGGGCCATTCGCAAGATAAATGTGCTAACTTCACAAAAAAGTACGAGGCATCATCATATTTAAAGTACTATGACTATGAACCTTACTTATACGTGAATAAATAACAATTTCAACAGCTCTCATCTCGATCTATGTCACATATGTCAATAAAGGCGTAATCTTGTATTCAACATTCTTGGTTTTTGGGAACGAAATGTCTGTTGTCAGATGGGGGAAGGTCGGCCTAAACTCTGATGTAAGCTCATGGCGTTGTTCAATTCACCATCAGTCTGCCTGTGCTCAAATTATTTTATACCATCTGTCAAACTAGGGATGTGTATCAATTGCTTTCTTCTTTGGTTGGCGCTACAGTCCGGGGTTGAAATGGGCTTCAGCCAACATGCATCTCCATCTAGCCCGGTCTTGTGCTAGTTGGTCCCAGCCACGCACATTCAATTGTTTTAAACTTCTTCTTCTTTGATTGGCGCTACAGTCCGGAGTGGACCTGGGCCTCAACCAACATGCCTCTCCAGCCAGCACGATCCAGTTGCGCACACAAAGTTGGTTGAGGTCCATTTCCACTTGTGTGCGCCATCTAGTGCGAGGACGTCCTCTGTTGCACTGTTCCAATGGCTCGGTGTCGAAGACTCTTCGGGCCGGAGCTGTGGTGTCCATCCGCTCTACATGACCTAGCCATGTTAAACGTTGGATCCGAACTCGCTTAACTAGGTGCATGCCGCTGTACAGCCCGTATAGTTCGTGGTTGAACCTTCTCCTCCAAACGCCATCAACGCAAACAGGACCAAAGATCGTACGCAGAACTTTTCTCTCATAACAACCAAGAGCTTCTTCATCCGCTTTCAATAGCGTCCATGTCTTTGCGCCATAGAGCAGGACTGGGATGATCAGGGCTTTGTACAAAGTCAATTTGGTATTTCGAGAGATGGCCCTGTTACTCAATTGCCTCTTGAGTCCAAAGATGCATCGATTGCCAAGAGTAATTCTGCGCTTGATCTCGCTATTGGTTTTGTTGTCCCTATTTACTCCGGAGCCTAGGTAGACGAAGTCCTTGACTACCTTAAAGTTTCTGCTGCCCAATATGACGCTCTGTCCGAGACGTCGATGTTGTGCATTGTTTTAAACTGGCATATGTTTATTTTGTGTTACCGAGACCCAGGTTCACCTCGGACTGTAGCGCAACAAGAAGAAGAAGGCATATGTTTATAGGATAATGTACGTGATTCATCGTGAGGTTTGATTTCCTATAGGCTCCTTTTGACATATGACGCGGGACTCCTATCAAACTGATTTGTCATTTTTGCTCAGTATGGCATGTCATCATGGACACCACAACAGCGTTTCCAAATTGTTTAGCTGTATTACAGAAGTCATCGTTCTGTGAGAAATGTTTTCCGTGTGATTCGAGGAACTTGAACGATGTGTATAAACCACAATTACAAATACCATTCGCAAATTTGAGTCCCAGTTTATCCCCTTTAGTCGATGATACTCGACCGGTTAGAACACATCCAAAACGTTGTGAAGAGACTGAGGCTGGTTGAATTATTGGTCCATATTTGGGGCAAATGAGGCAAATGCAAATGAGAATGTTACCATCAATGCTAACGCTTATTGAGACATTTTAGAGAAGTATGTGCTTCCTGAAGCTTCAAGCACATGGTCTCGATGAGCTCTCTTTTCAACAAGACGTCTCTACGATCCCTACAGCCTGTGAAACAATGATCTAGTTGAGAAATCGCTTTGGTGAGCACTTAATTTCACGTTGTGCTACGTTGCAGCAGGTCGTGCGATAACACGTCTTTGGATTATTTCCTCTGCCGATATGTAAAGTCTCGGGACTTCAGGAGTAAGCCAGCTACGATTGACGCTTTGAAAGGCAACATTAGCCATGTACCAATCAATATGCTCGAACGATCGCCCAAAATTGGACCTTTTGAATGCATCACCTCAGACGTAGCCATGACCAACATTTACATGATACCATTCAAAAAGTAAGTGCAATTAATTGCTCTTGTAACAGAGAATACACGTTTTCAAGTTTATGTCTTTTGTTTTACAGTCAGCCTTATCACAGACTCCGCAAACAGACTACGCAAAATGGTATTACAAATTCCGTCGTTAATAACTAGTCGTTGCCAACATAAATACAAATTGCCACTTCATTCGTATTCAGTGATAGCAACCTTTACGAAATGTGTAGCAGATTTGTTCACCATGATTCTACTACGTACGAGTGGATTTTCGAATTTCCCAGTTTCCATTACTATAAAGTTCGTGATAGCAGCGATTATAAGTCAAACATCGCAATGAATCAAGCTTTTTTGACATTTAGAAGCTGAATACAGACGATAAAAACGTAACCTGCTCAGGATATTCGTAGTTGATCATATTTTCAGAAGTGGGGATAAGGATCTCTCTTTGAGAGAGAAACTGTGCACAAACTTGTGGAACGACGTTTCGTAGAAATGCACAGAATTCAAGAAACGTCAAAAAATATATTCAATTCTGAATGAACTGTCGTTTGTTGTTTTTATTTTGAATTTGACAGTCTTCAATTTTCTGCCCACGCTCTTCTGTCAAAAACTACGAACAAATCATCAAATGGAACGGCTTTGGACATTTTTCCTGTGATTTTCGGTGAATTTCACAGCAAATGGAACAGGCCTAATATGTCCTTCGACTAATATGTGACAGACGTCACATTTATTTTTTCCTGGAATTTGTAAGCATTCAGTCCGCAATTGAGGCATCAAGTCTCGAACATATTTATTCAAGTGGAAATATCACCAATTATTGTATTGACGTATTGACATACAAGACAACAGTACTCAAGTTTCAAAGTTTCCCAAAAATTCTTGAATTGGACCCCATGGAATCCCCTGAAACTTGTAATCTCATCGAATTTTTATGTCATGCTCAAGATTGACATGGAAATGCAACTGCGCCTTACATTATTTGTCATGGTTGTAGATATGGCAGGGTGTGCTTGCCAGCTTGTCAGAACGACCGTCATTCTGAGAAACATGAAAGATGTCAAAATTCAAACTTCAAACTTTCAAAAAAAACAGGCTTAGACATCTCGAGTAGTGCTATTTTTTCCACAATTGGTCACAATTAAAATTTTAGCTAAATTCCTCTGTGAAAAGGCAAGCTCCCAAAATTAACAGAAATGTCAAAAAGTTGTGCGCAAAAATTAGTTTTCATTCTTGTTCAAATTGATTCAAATTCAACCATTTTCAGAAAGAAAGTACCATGAATAGTTATTTTAACCGATAATGAACATTTTAAAATTTATGTGTTTTATTTTACATTCAGCCTTAACACAGACTCCATTCGCAGCAATCGGACTTACGAATTCCGACGTAAGTAACTTGTCGTAGAAAAACATACAAATTTTAACTTCATCCGTATCCAGTGATAACAACCTTCACGAAATGTGTAGAAGATTTGTTCCCGAATGAATTCTGTGATAGATTTGTCGGCACATTTTCGAGTTCACGATAGCGGTGACTATAAATCACACCTTACGATGAATCATTTGACACTTAGAAGCTGAAAACATGTACATTTAAATGAAACCCGCTCACTAGTTGCATAAACATGTGTTCTACGGCTCAATTTTTATAGAAGGTGCTTGAAATTGGTCTCTAGACTTGTCAACATTTAAACCAATTGACACAATAAATTTTGAACATTTTATTCAACTTATTGGAAATGTCAACTAATGCCCTACAGATCAAATTTAAACGCGATTGAAGAATGCTCAAGATTTAAAACAACTGTCAAAGTTTCTTCTATTCAATCCCCGAAAGCTCAAAATGTCATCGATTTTTTAGGTCATGCTAAAAAATTTGTCATGTTTATTGATTGTGGAAATGGCAGTATGTGCTCGCCAGCTTGTCAGAGCAACAATCATCCAATTTGTTTCTTTTCAGAGAAACGTCAAATTTCAAAAAAATGTTTCCACAGTCTAGAATGTGTCAATTGAAAAAATATGAATACGTCTACTAATAAAGCCATGGATCTAGTAATGAAACACATTTAAGAGCTCCGATGAAGTTAAAGATTGAGCAGACGTCAAACTCTGTCATGTACATTCATCTGTCAAAAAATCAAACTAGGTCGATGAAAAGAAGTGATGGCAATAAGTTCGAACCTGCTACTTGCTGAGTCAATCCACTTCAAAAAGGGGCATCTTGTCCCTTTTCCTTTTCTTTGCTTTAGTCAAGTGACAGGTGTTAAAATCGATTTCTTTTCATCAATTTTTTTGACACATGGTCTGTCAACTGTCATCAAGTTCATCTTTAACAAATGCGTTGACAACTGTCATCCAAAAGAAAAAAACAAGCTTATAAGCAATCACCTGTCATTCGCCATTTGACATATCCCCCACCCATTTATGACGTTTCCTCCCACGACACCGTTCTGACATCCACCATCACACCCTACACGACATATCTCTTTTAAGCTGTTGACGGCTTTGACGAAGGACCCGACGGAGCTGAGGTACTTAGATTAAAACTATTACTACCACCACTACTGTTGCCGCTGGTTGACGAGGCGTTCGCATTTGCAGCAGTGGGAAAGATTTCCGCAATGGCGGGTCATAAGTTCGTGGTCTGCACCAGACCCCGCTCCAGATTGTAGCAGTCGAGGACGGTTGCTCCGATTGAGCTGCGACGCACCAACATCGAATTGACAATCGTCCATTTGTTCAGTCGAACATCGTACTTCTCGACAGCGTTCAGCGACGAGGAGCCGTCGTTGCCGCCCAAGGCGTAAATGTACCCATCAACGTCAACAATTTCGTGGGTGGACCTGCAAATACACACTTTAGAGGGTTGTCAACGAGAGAGTGGACTTTGACTTACCTTCTCGCGTGCATTCCAGCGATAGGCTCCCAGGCGTTCCTTCGCAAGTTGAGGCGCTCGCCACTGGACAGGCACACAGTGCCGTCGTTGCCGCCGATGCAGTAGACGTGCCCGTCGAAGGCGGCCACGCCGCTGCTGCTCCTGCGGGACAACATGCTCGGCACAGACATCCACCGGCCGACCCTGGGGTCGAACCGCTCCACGCTCGACTGGTAGTTGCTGGAATCGAAGCCCCCCAGCGAGTAGATGCAGTTCTCGAGGACGGCCAGGCGGCAGTACCTCCTCCTGGTGTTCATCGCCGGGCACGAGCTCCAGATCCCGGTCAGCGGGTCGTAGCGCTCCATGCTGCTCAGGCAGGAGGCGCCATCGTAGCCGCCGCACACGTAGATCAGCCCGTCGAACGCGCAGATTCCCATGCAGGAGCGCTTCGTCCCCATGGGGGTGATGTTCTTCCACTGGTTCGTCAGCGGGTTGTAGAACTCAGCCGTGGGCAGGTCCGTGACGCCGTCGTAGCCGCCCACCACGTACAGCAGCTTGTGCAGCGAGGTGACGCCCGACCGCGATCTGCGCCACAGCATCGGCGCTATGGGCAGCCAGTTGTTCGTGCGGGGGTTGTACATCTCGCACTCGTTGTGAATGGCGAAGAGGCTGCCGCCTCCGACGGCGAAGATGTACGGCTTCATGCCGTCGGGACGCCTCTCCTTGGTCCTCTGGCTGTTCATGAGGCTCCGCTGCTCCGGCAGCAAGTGGTACTTCATGGCCTCCAGCAGCAGCTCCTTGCACTGCGGGTCCTCGCGAATCAGGTTCTCCGACTCGACACAGGTCATCAGGAAGTCCCGGCCCACCAGCGGCAAGCGGACGTGGCTCATCAGCTCGGCCACGTGGTTCTTCCTCTCGTCCAAATCGTGCTTCACCCAATTGAGCACGGCCAAGAAGACCTTCTCCTCGGAGCATATGTTCAGCTGACTGTTCGATATCAGATCCCTGACCTGAAATGAGCGGCAAATTGCTGGTGTAGGCTGTGCTGTGGGCAGAGTGGGTCAAGTGCTGGGCTCTTACCTCGTCGAAGGGCAGCAGGAGGAACTCCTCCGTTCCGACCACCTGTTGGAAGTTCTGCAAGGCGTACTTATGCGAGCGGGTGTGCAGCTCCTTGCACGAGTGTGCATCTGAAACGAGAAACAATGGCGGGTGGGATTACCCAGTTGGCATGCAGTTCACTCAAAAAATGTGCAAGGTTGCGTTGTTTGTCTGCCGGCTAAGCCGCCCGACGGAATGTTTCGGCGCTGCCGAGGAGATTACCGAGGAATGCAGTGCCAGTGCACACATTTTGGCCTCAACGAAGTTTCGCTACGGATCGGCTTTATTTCGGGCGGTGAATGGGAACAAGTGTTCGAAGGCTGAATCAGCTTCGAGTGGGCCATGCGATTGAGAACCGAACGGGGGCGGTTTGAATGCTCTCCAGAGAATGTAACTATGCGCTGTTTGGAATGCCGACTGAGTGGTGGGTGGTGAGGGTGGTGGGTCGTCTTCGAGTGGATTTGCATTCCACTCGAGCGAGCAGACTGAATGGGAATCAGCAGACAATAAAACTTGTAACGACTGCATCCACAGAACATGGGGACGTGGACTACACAGGTTGCACGTGTTCAGGATTTCAGGGAGAGATTGTGAAATGGGCATTAGCCGGTTATGTTCGTCATTGTTTTAGACTGTTTCCGAACGAATGTGTGCTTCGCTCAATAAACTTCTTATGGGCTTTCTTTATCCAATTGTTTGGACAACTGATGGGGGCTCAGTCGATAGGCATTGCTGTAGACTGCTATAAATCAGTTCTTTCAATACGACTGCCTTGACATTTGAAGCAGTGCTTTGGTGATTTTTACAGAACGAGCGTTTGCTCAGAAAGGAACTATAGACAGGCATCAATGCGAATTTCATTTGGAAGACTAAACCTAGGCTAAACCATCTCTTCCAGCTTAGAACTCCGTCCACGACAGTTCAGCAGTAGAACCAACATCAGTATCGAGACCAAACACAGAATAACTCCGATGTTCCTATGGGCTTACGAGGCAATGGAATGATGGAGCTGTCTCTAGATGAACCAAATTAACTTACAAGGGACTGATCATCTTAGTCTTGCGGTATGGCGATGACGAAGACATGGACAATCTCCAAGGCGCACAGAAGACCAATGGTCCCTTCGAGAGAAAAGTTCTGCGAAAGATTGTACCGCGAACTTTACGGGCGATATAGCGACATGAGCTCCCGCCCGAAGAGTGTTCGACGTCAAACCAGTGGGACAACGCAATAAAGGGGAGAAGGACTTTAAGCAAAATAGTGCGTGCAGCTGGAGGCAGTTATCCAGAGACCTTGCTAGCTGAGAAGGTTCGTTGTTTAAAGCCAGCTCCACTCCGGACATTCTTCTTCGTTGTATGGCGCTACAGTCCGGGGTGCGTATAATGGACTGCTGATTCAATACGTCCCTTTAAGCGGAGAGGACCTCAGTTACAATTTCTAAGCGAAAAACACGCAGCTTTCCTGCGAATAGGTGTACCAGTGGGTAGTGGGTAGGGACGAATAGGTCTCCGACCGTGACGTACTTTGGGTTCAAAAATTCGTTTTGAGGTTAGGTGGCGGGGGAGGATCTGTGGGCGTATTGAATTAGCATTACAAAATACGCGTCCGTGGTGGACCTGCGCCTCAAACAATAAGCCTCTCCAACTAGCGCGATCTCTGGCTCGCTGTCTCCAGTTTCGTGCACCAAGTTGATTGATTTCCATCTCCACTTGGGTACGCCACGTTTAACACGGGCTCTACTGTTGCGTTGCCTCACAGGTTCAAATTTCTAAGATTCTTCTTGCCGGTGCTGTGTTTTCCATACGCTCTATATGTTGGATAAGTAGACGACTGGCTGGGCTAATGTCGCTGTACAGCCCAGACAGTTCGTGAATGAATCGTCTCCTCCAGATACCGTCAACACAAACAGGACCAAGGAACGCACGCCGAAACTTTTCTCTCGAAGAACTGGGATGATTAATGTCTTATGTATCTTTGTCCTTCGAGAGAGGGCTCTACATCTCTTTTGCCTCTTGAGCCCAAAGAAATAGCGGCTAGCAACACTTCTTCTGCGTTTAAACTTCATAAAATTTACTCCGGAGGCGAGGTAAATGAAGTCCTTGACTACCTCGAAATTATAACTGATCATTGTGACGCTCTATCTAAGACGTCGATGTTGTATGCCCTTTCCTGAGGACGGCATATGCTCCGTCTTGCCTTAAAAACGCTTCATTGACGACTCTTGAGTTCTGCCAATCAATCACATCAAGGTCTTCGGCAGACTCCTGGAAGAGCGTGCCTCTAGCTTTGGTGTGTGAGTTTTGCTCGGCAACAATGTTGAAGAAACCACTCCGAACTATAGCGTCTTAAAAGAAGAAAGGTAGATCATGGTGTAAGGAAAACAGGAACAAATTGGAAAGCAAATGCTTGCGAAGTCAACACTAAATTTTCTTTCTTTTTAATCTGTGAACATTGGGGGAAACAGTACAAACACAGGATTTGGGTGTGTGTACTAAAGGGTGATTTTTAGGTATTCTCTTTTTGGCAACACTGGTTTAAACAGCTGACTCAGGTTTCCTGTTTTGTTTCACTGTCAAACATCTTCAGTTTGTTCTCTAATTTAACCATGAACCGTCTTACAAACGAACAACGCTTGCAAATTATTGAATTTTATTATCAAAATGCGTGCTCTGGTAAGAAAGTTCATCGCGCGCTTCTTCTTCATCGAAGCTCATTTTTGGCTCAATGGGTGCGTAAATAAGCAGAATTGTCGATTTTCGAGTGAATATCAATCAGAAGCATTGCAAGAGCTACCAATGTATCCAGAAGAAGTCACAGTTTGGTGCGGTTCATGGGCTGGTGGCATCATTGGACCGTACTTCTTCAAAGATGATGCGAATCGTAACGAAACTGTGAATGGTGAGCGCTGCCGTGAGATGATATCCAACTTTTTTTTGCCCAGAATGCAAGAGCTTGACTTGCATACATGTGGTTTCAACAAGACGGTACCACATGCCACACAGCACGCGCAACAATGGACTTATTGAGAGGCGAGTTCGGTGAACATTTTATTTCACGTTCGGGACCGGTCAATTGGCCGCCTAGATCGTGCGATTTAACGCCTTTAGACTATTTTTGTTTGGCTATGTTGAAGTCCTGCTCTATGGCGCAGAGACATGGACGCTATTGAAAGCGGATGAAGAAGCTCTTGGTTGTCTTGAGAGAATAGTTCAGCGTACGATCGTTGGTCCTGTTTGCGTTGATGGCGTTTGGAGGAGAAGGTTCAACCACGAACCGTACGGGCTGTACAGCGGCATGCACCCAGTTAAGCGTCTTCGGATCCAACACTTAAGATGGCTAGGTCATGTAGAGCGGATAGACACCACAGCTCCGCCCCAAGGAGTCTTCGACACCGAGCCATTGGGACAGCGCAACAGAGGACGTCCTCGCACTAGATGGCGCACACAAGTGGAAAAGGACCTCAACCAACTTGGTGTGCGCAACTGGAGGCAGCTGGCGAAAGATCGTGCTGGCTGGAGAGGCATGGTGGTTGAGACCCAGGTCCACCCGGGACTGTAGCGCCAATCAAAGAAGAAGAAGATGTTGAAGCTCATGTCTATACAGACAAGCCCGCTTCAATTGACGCATTGGAGGACAACATTGAAGCATTTATTCGTGAGATACCGGCCGAAATGTTGGAAAGAGTATGCCAAAATTGGACTAAGCGGATGGACCATTTGAGGCGCAGTCAAGGTCAACAATTGCTTGAAATAATCTTCAAACATTATTACTACTACGTACTATCGATTCAAATAAAGATTTCATGCATTTTTCTGAATTTTGTGTTTTTTTTAAAACTTACTTAGAGCTTTTAAAAAATCACCCTTTATTATACGACCCTTGGCGGCCCGAGGTGTTGTAGGTATGTCCGTCGACCCCAACCTCGACGTCGTAGGTTCGATTCCAGCTCTGAGCGACAGAAATAATTTTCACGCCCCACCTCTTTCGAGTCACTGACAATGCTCAAAGAGTATTTCCTGTCCAGACAAAGCTTCTCAAACAAAGCCGTTCGGATTCGGCATAAAACTGTAGGTCCCTTCAACTCGTGAGAGAACGATAGCGAGTGGTACCTGATAAGCTAGACCCAGGCCCTCTACTGTTGTAGCTCCGCCCAAATTATTATTATTGTTATTTGACTCAAAACAACATGTATAGGAAGGAATTTAGGGAGATCTGGCCTTGACTCCTTCTAGCTGGATGTGCATCTTCTCTATAAGCGACCACTCAAATGTAGATCCCCATCTAGCCAGTTCATATTTTCATTTTAGGGATATTACTGTGACCTGAACCTCAGATAGTGGGGAAGTTTGAGCTTTCTAATGACGCTGGATCAGCCCAGCATTCTTGTTCTACTTCTGAATATGAAATGAAAAATGAAATAAGGAATAAGGAAGCAATAGCTACGATGGCTTCAAGGCGTGTGACAACATCCAGCCTTGACATGATTTTTTGGGAACATATTCACCTGATGACACGTTACTTAAATTGCAATAAGTGTTACACTGCAATTCATGAACATCGAGATCTGGCACTCGAATCAGTGCGGTCCGTGTAGGTTACAAAGATAAAATAATGACACAACCACCCCCTATATCATTTCCTTCTTTCGGAGAATCCTTTGATCAAGTATTCCTTGGTAAGGGCAAGCCCGAGAGAAATAAGCCCCCTTGCAGGCCCTACAGTTAGCGCCCCTTCTTCAGCTAAGTTTTGATTGTTTCAATTTGTCTTGTATTCAACAATTCTTTCGAGTTTCCGTTTTGAAAGACGTTGCTTTAGGTGCTGAAACACAGAATCGTTCATCTTTCTTGTTGTACAACCTCTGCGCCAACCTCTCCGCCTCTATCCCCCAGGAGGGTACACCGCCCTGTTTGAATAATCATGTGTGGCCGATCTGACATGAACAAGTTCACTGAAAAGACGTCCGACAGAGAACCGCTTGCATGAACAGCTCTCCCCTCAGCAGGAGTGAATGATAATGTCATCCATTTTGATGTGTGCTATGAGTCGCATCGATATCTCCTGGGAAGTCGAAGAAATTAACCGAAATCCAAGCATTACTTGGTCTGAGCTCTTAAATGAAGCGCTTTTCTCTTCCGACTGAAGTAATCCCCGACAATTAGCCCCAGTCGCAACCATCAATCCGACATCCGACATAAGTGCAAAGGAACACATCTCCCATCCAATTAGAGTCATGTAAGCACGGTAGTCCCCTCAAGCAAATGTCCACTTACCCCTATTCCAGTCGGAAGTACGTATCAACAAGAAAAAATCCCTTCCAAAATCAGGGCAAGCATATTAACCCAAAAAACTAGTTACCCTCAGTCAGACAGCCGCTTGGTCAACGACAAGTCCCATGAAACGCAGCCAAATGACGTCCCCCTTCCCAGGCGCTGCTGCAATCTGACGAAAGACGGAAGCCGAAGTCGCTTCCACCAACCGAGTGCAGTCCCCGTGGCAAGCGCAAAGCAAACGGGTCCAACGACCCAAAGCCGAAAGCAAAAATCTATAAAGCGAACGGAGGAAGATTGTGTTTTAGGGCTCAACGTGCGCCAAAGTGGGACATGAGCCGACCCCAGTGGGGTGTCACCTGTCAGAGTGCGACAACCCTTTACTTAGCCGGAGTGCCACGAGTGGGAGTAAATATAAACAGAAAAGTGGCGAAACCACTTCAGCTAACTGGGGTAGCAAACGCAAATAGAAACGAAGAAACGATGAATGAATTCTTCCACCCCAATAATGCCGGGGATGCACGCACTCAAGCCAGGCCCGGCCCAAGAATGAGTTCATGCCACTGTGCTGCGGTTTTAATTCAATCGCTGAGGGAAGCTGGGGCACTGATTAGTGGTTGGTTCGCAAGAGCTTACCTGCAAAACTGCGGATGCCCAGGCAGTTGGAGGGATGGAGCTGGCGGAGCAGGAACTTGCAGCAGGCCTCCCGGACCGATTGGATCTGCAGGAGGCTCGATGCTGGCAGCAGGACCTGAACGTTCTCCTCGGTTATTGTTATCTCTCCGGTGTAGGTGTAGTCAATTAGCTGCCTGAGCGCGGTAACGTCAACGTCGTGCAGTGTCACGTTACCCTGGTTCCGTTCGAGCATGTCATCTGAAACAAAGAGGACGGAAAGTCAGTTGAAGCGTCATCGCTGCCGACGGCATTACTTACCATTGAACATGGCGTAAAAATACGGGCTAACCGACGCCAGAACCACTTTGTGTGCATGTATGGTCTCGCCGCCGACTTCCAGGATGACATCACAGAGCTGTGGAGAGAGAGAGGGTGAACGATGTGTGTGAATCCATAGTTGGCGGGTGGAATTTGCAATGAACGCCGAGTTCAACGCCACAGAAACCCCTAAAGTTTTGAAAGACTGTATCGAATTGCGAAGCGACGGAGTTGGGGTGTTGTTTTCATTTCTCGGCAAGATGCTTTGTCCCGTCCGCTCGGTTGAAGGAGGGAGGTTTAATTCCATTACTGAGTGTGTCCCGAGCGAACACATGTGTGGGGTGGTGAACAAAGGACATGCCCATGGATGGAGATAAGCACGAGGTCAACGCTTCGAGAGGGAGATCTTGGATAAGTTTGCCAGTAGATGCCAGTGGAATTCATTGTATGGCACAGTTCGCTGGATTCAACTGAAAAATGCCACAGACATCCTTGGAAACTAATTCTGGTGACGAGTGATAAAAATTGATTGTCTTGTGATGTTGGAGGGAGATCCCTTTGTTTGTCTTAAGCAAGTGCGTCCATTTTAGATGATTGATAGACAGACAAAGAATGACGTCAAACTGAACTGGAATTCATAACTTGTTTGTGTCGTCGTCATGTCGTCGGCATTTCAAGGATAAGCGAGCAAAGTGTCAATAACAGCAAAGCGAATTGTCAGTTTTCGTCTTTTTTCGATTCTATCACATTTGTGACATTTAAAGTCCTTACTGATTTCATCTCAGTGCTTAAAACTGCGTGAGCTTGTCGAACTGAGCTTGTGGGCGGTATTTTATTGATAGCATACCGAATTATGAAGATTCGATTATTTCACTTTACGATGATCTGGAAGACATTTTGTGCAAACAGTGGTACTTACGTTTGTATCGGACGTAAACAGTGTCAAATCTATTCAAACACAGAAACAAGGCAAGTTTAGCTTACGTTACGTAACTGGGCGGACAGCAAAAGGCAGGATAGGGCACTTAGACCATTGTTCGTCCGTTGTGATACTCATAGTCAGACTACTATCACTGACCGGCAACTTCAGTGATGGCACCATTACTTTGATCAAAACGGCAAATGGTTACTGGACCAGATAAAAGTTTTAGAAAGACTGCAGTTTTTGGTGAGTTATGCAATGTGGCAGTGTACATGTACACCTACATGATTTGGATATTAAAATACTTGACCGTCTCGTCCAGTGATTGACAGCAATCAGGAAAGGCTTTGATTTGAATTGAAGTACATGGGGTTGTGTCTAAAGAAAGACTTGTACTGAGACCTAAAAGATCTATTGTATCCCCTTCTTCCGCCTTCGGGTGGGGATCGTAGAATATACCTGAGGTAAGGCATGCCTGTCGTAAAAGGCGTCTAAAATCACGAGCTAAGAACTAATGTTTTAGGAAATAAACTACTCCAGTAGGATGTTGTCAAAATGTCGGTTTAAGGATCGCAAACAGAGGAAAAAACGGAAAGTGCCTTATCTTATTATATATTGCACTTATTGCACAATAAGTCTTCGGCTTTACCGCATAGGTCTTATACTGATCTCTTGAGTTTGGCCGCCAAGTGGAAGTTTCGCTTTGGTTTAAAACCCAAAATCGGGGGGAGAAGTGGAGATATACCTACATGTCTGGGAGTTAATCTTGTCTATTAAGGTTATGGACATTCGCGACTCTTAAACGAGAAATGTTTTGATCCAAGTTTATGTGGAGTTGCAGAGAACAACCGGGTGCTTCGACCCAAAGAGTAGCAGATGTGTCAGATGAACCTCGCCAAGGTGGAGAAATAGGTCCACACGTTTATTTCTAAAGTTGGAGCTTGAAATACTGAAAGCCTACCTACTGAAGGCTTCTGGTCCAGCGTCGTAAAATGGTCTAAAGTTTTTTAGTTAGTTTAGTTGACTTTTATTTTCAATAAATGTTTTACAATGTAAATATTAACCTAAGTCATTTATGGTTTGGCCTATGGCCGTCTACCAGGTTGATAAAATATATACATAAGTTTTACATTAAAAATCTCCATCTATGATACGCTTTCTATAACAAAGTGCTGCTACTGAGTAGTCATATAAAGCTTTCCAGCCTTTTTCTCCATTTAATATGCTAATTACTTCATCTTCGCCTAAATTATGTTTTCCGAATTGTTTTTTCGAATTGATAATCGAAATTCTTTTGGAATCGGACAAACTCCAAGAAAGTGTTAGATGTCTTCTCTCTTCTTCATATTGCATAGGTCACAGAGTATTGGTAAATCTGGTCTATGGGGTATAAAGCTTAACTGAACGAGTTCCCCTCTCAGTTTGAAAATGGTGCTTATTTTGTCAGCTGTGTGGCTGTCAAGAAAGTATGTTTTTTCATTTAGAAAATGGTTTAGTTTGCTGTAATAGTTTCTAAACAGTGATGATTCAGCTTCTTCGACATATTGGTCATATGAATGTCTACCAAAATTCTCTAAAATCGAGTTAAATTTTTGTTTTAAAAGATGAGAATGCTCATTCTCCTGAATAGATACATTTGATCCGCATTCAGAAGCTGTTTTCTTCCATTCTTCGCAAAGGCCTCCGTTTGTTCTTTGACATTCATCTGTTATCTCATTGATGTATAGTATAAAAAGCAGTGCGCTAGGAATACAACCTTGTTTAACACCCATTGTAATTTCAAAATCTTCAGAAATTATGTCTCCATTCCATACATGTGCAATATTATTCTCATACAAGGCTCTTAGGATTCGAATAATTTTACTTGATACAGCGATTTTGGAAAGCTTGTAAGAGAGTGCTTCACGTGGTATTGAATCAAACGCTGCTCGAACGACAACAAAGAAGGCGTACAACTTTTTTTTCTGGCTCTTATATTTTTCAGCAATGTTTGTTAAGCAGAATATCTGGTCGATTGTAGAACGAATAAATGGTATAAAGATTAAATGTCTTCGTCATGTAGGCCCAACGGCAGGAGATCACGTAAATAAAATGATCTGTATCGGATTAGGATTTGAATTCTGTCATCACGAGTTTGACAACATCCCTAGATGGAATGTCCTCGAAATCTTACGCTTTTCCCTTCCCTGTTTTGAATCTGTGTGGGGCGAGGCTTAGTACGTATTCCATAGCTTCCTTAGCCTCGCCACAGTGTCTACAGATATCGATGCTAGTAGACTTAGTTCGCGGTGGTAATTGCATGCGAAATTGCCTGTAATTGCTAACTTCAGATTTGTTTTAGTTGTAAGGCGTTATTTGTCCTCTTACTGTTATACATCGTAAACAGATGCTTAAGAAACATCCTTAGGATTTTCTGGCCGAACCGTATCTCTAACGAGCAATTGTACCTGAGAATGAGCCAGGAACCTATAAACATCGGAGAAAGTGGCAGTGGATTGGACAATTCCATTGCGAAGTACGCCATGCAGTGGAATCCACTTACGCAGGCAGGCAGAACAGCGGGACGCACTACGCAAATATGGCGCAGAACAGTTGAAAAGGAACCGAGTTCTTTAGGAATGAGTCTGAGGGAGCTCAAGCGCGTTGCAGAAATTCAAACGAGATGGCTCGCAGGCGTGGTTGACGCCCTATGCCCCCCGAGGGGTTAAAGGACTT
The DNA here is from genome assembly GCA_916610145.1 of Eristalis arbustorum. NCBI lineage: Eukaryota > Metazoa > Arthropoda > Insecta > Diptera > Syrphidae > Eristalis > Eristalis arbustorum. The sequence goes on from OU744319.1 coordinate 5,226,114, forward strand.
AACTTAGGGTTATAACTCAGTCTCATGGATTTTTTGAGTGTTTGATACCATCGTGGTTTTCCAAGAATTGTTTAGATTGTCCTGTAGTAAAGAAAAGTTCGTTGATATCTCTGTTGTTAATGCCCAAGAGGGGGAAGGTCCAGTGAAATGCATTTGAGCACCATTCTTGGGTTCTGTATCTGCCTTCTCATTTTGTTCGTAGTTAACTGAAGTACACACATTAACTTAAGTACATTGCCAGTGTAGTTAGTGACCAAGACAGCTATAGAGGTAGTAGTGTAACTGTTTAGGGTTTTAAGAACAACCTGGCTGTCTGAGAATATGTACATTTTTGCGTTGGTGAGATTTCGCTTTCTAATCTGGTGTGTCGCTTCGCTGGTAGGTTATAGTTCTGCCTGAAATATGGTTCATTCATTACAGAGAGAAGGTTTCATATCCCCCTCCTACCTTGTTATCTGACCTTCAGGGTAAACAATTAAATGTGACCGCACTCAGAGATTTATTCGCCTGATATCAGATGGTGATTATCAGATGGTAACGATATTGTACTTGCTATTACATCGTTTTTGTATCCAAAACAGAGTTCCTTAATAAACAGCTATAGTTGGAGGACGAAACAATGATTCGTCAATTGACAGAGAATGAATTCTCCAGCGGCTGGCGTTGAAACTCTGAGTATGTTCTCGGGTGTGGTGCTGATTGGCAAATCCTTCTCGAAGCAAAATTCAAGTGACATGAGATCGGTGTCTTCGGGTAAGGATCGCAAACATATCTACCTAGCATAGTCGACTGTACAGAACGGAGATAGAACCGATTTTGGCTCTCAACGGAAGAATGAAGAATACCAGGTATACCGGTATGAAGTGTCAAGATACAAATGTCTCGATAGGGAACATTTGTTGTGAACGAGCCTTTATTTTATTTTTTTGTTTGTTTGCTATGACATCTGTGAAAAATATTTAGTATACAACAAGTCATTGAACAGGCAACATTTTTTCATCGCGTTAAAAATGTCGAATTTTGTAACAGAAAGTGATGATTTGCGGAAAGCATTCATTTTTTGTTTTCATTTGAAGAAAAGTGCTGCAGAGTCGCATCGAATGCTTGTCGAGGCTCCATCAAAAGCAACATGCAAGAGATGGTTTCAACGGTTCAGAAATAATGATTTTGATCTTAGAAATGAAGAATGTGGAAAACCACAAAAAAAGTTTGAAGACGCCGAATCGCAAACGATATTGGATGGAGATGACACTTTGAGTCAAAAGCAAATGGCAGCAATGTTAAATGTCGCACAACAAACAGTTTCTGACCGTTTAAAAGCTGTGGGAAAGATCCAAAAGTGTGGAAAATGGGTGTCACATGAATTGAATGAAAGACAGATGGAAAACCGAAAAAACACTTGTGAAATTTTGCTTCAAAGACACGTAAGAAAATCGGGTTTGCATCGGACTGTTACTGGCGATGAAAAATGGATTTGTTTTAAGAATCCTAAACGGAAAAAATCATGGGTTAATCCGGGACAACCATCAACGACGACTGCAAAACCAGATCGATTCGGCAAGAAGACAATGCTGTGTGTTTGGTGGAACCAGAAAGTTGTGGTGTACCACGAGCTTCTAAAACCTGGTGAAACCGTTAATACTGATCGCTACCGACAACAATTGATCAATTTGAACCATGCATTGATCGAGAAACGACCAGAATTGGCCAGAAGACACGGCAAAGTAATTTTGCTCCATGACAATGCAAAACCGGTTCAGGATACAATCAAAACACTTGGCTGGTGGCAGCTACCCCACCCGCCGTATTCACCAGACTTGGCTCCTTCCGACTACCATTAGTTTTCATCGATGGGACACGCATTGGCTGAGCAGCACTTCGATTCCTACGAAGAAGTCGAAAATTAGGTGTCTGATTGGTTTGCTTTAAGAGACGAACTATTTTATTGGCGTGGTATTCACAAATTGCCAGAAAGGTGGTCAAAATGTGTAGAAAACAATGGCCAATACTTTGAATAGAATGTTTTTACTTTCCCATTAATAATAAGTGTTTTATTAAAAAAAAAACGCCTGTGGGAAGGATTGTCCTTAGAGCTAGAGGGGCTTGCAGTTGATTTCCTTTTCGACCGTAATCCACACAACAATATGGATCTGATTACTCATGTAAATCACTCGTTATTGGGCCGTAGTCCCAATTTGCAAGCATTTGTACGCATTTTGACACTAATTTAACCTCACGGCTAGCATGAAGACTAGAAATTTCGCGCAGTCGCTCAGTCAATTCAAAATGGGGAAAAAAGTAAGGAGTAAAATATCACATATCTGAGGTTTCAAACGAATAAGGCCTTAATAATGGAATAAGAAAATTAAGCTAATCAACTATTTTTTTTCCACACGATTTAACTTCAAGTATGTAACACTCCTCTGCGCATCTTCACAGATGGATCAAAGACAAAAGAAGGAGTGGGTGCGGGTGTCTATTCACAAGACCTCAACATTGCTATCTCCGTGAAGCTCCCTGATCACTGTTTCTCAGGCAGAAACCATAGCGATTAAAGAGGCGCTTGCGTGGCTGGCTTAAAAACAATGTGATATCAAAAAGGGATATCACCATCTGTTCCGATAGTCAGGCCGCTATAAAATCCCTGGACAATGTCATGTTCTACTCTAAAACATCCCTTAATTGCAGGCTGTTTCTTAACGAGATGGCCGAGCGTTTTAACATTCACCTCATGTGGGTGCCGGGACACTGTGACATACCAGGTAACTGCAAAGCCGACGAACTCGCTAGGTGTGGTACAAACTCATCCCTATCGATAGAAGGGGTACCACCTTCCATGCCGATCGCTACAGCCTATCATCTTTTGAAGATTCATACAATTAAAACCACAAATGACAAATGACTAGAAGGCACCACCTGCCTTAAAACAAAAGAAATCTGGCCATCACTCAACCTAAAACGGTCACTCAGTCTACTTGGACTCAGCAAGCCCTCATTAAGGACCCTCATCAGAGTCAGAACCGGGCACTGTGTAATTGGCACTCATGCTCGCAGGATGGGTGCTCCATATAATGATTTTTGCAAAAGCTACATGGATGAAGAGGAGGAAGAGAATACTCATCACCTTCTCTGCTCCTGCAGTGCTCTTGCCAGTCGTAGGTTCCTGCACCTAGGAGCCTACTACTTCAGCAGCCGTAACGAGCTAAAAAGTGCCAGTATTGGCCAACTAAATCGGTTCATTAGCAGCACCAACTGGTTCCAGCGTTAGGAGAAGTCAATCCGCGTGGTATCACAATGCCTGTAACACTCTAGTGACTTGGTATGGAAAATAGTGGCCGCGTTCTAAGAATCGCCAAGTCACAAGGACCAGGTTGTCTCCAGTGCCGCACCACAAGTTGGTTGATGTCCTTTGCTGCGAAGATGTAGACTCCGATTGGACCAATGATTCGTGATCTCACGTATTTCAAAGAATTTGCAGAACCCTTCATCCCTAGAAATTCTGTCAAAATCTTCTCAAACATGGTGTGAAATAGCCCTTAAATATGTTGATTCTCCAAAACCACCCTCTTCGATTCGGGCACCAAACATCACCTCCGCATCTCCGAAAATTCCCGACCTACATCTGCCCCGAATCACGACTCCCGCCAGATGATTAATTCCAACCGCATCTCTTGAATCATCGAGCGTGCTGTCATTGCTTCATTCCGACCTGATCTTGACGTAATTTGTTGACCCAGTTTCTGATTAAGCGCCATTTTCACACACGACATCCCCTTTGCCACCACGACGTCAGGCTAATTCCCTAAGCAGTTAGCTGAAAGCGCTAAGCACTCTCAATCTCACGTCATTTCGTGTCAATCAATTTCAACTTAGCTCACTAGACGTCGGTCTGCGTGGGCTCTTCCAATCCTCCGCTCACACACCATCTGTGCGCCACGAGGAGTCATTCAACTCTAAGCCTCTTCTGCTAAGCCACTAATTTGCCCCGTGATACGCGTCACATGACATAAACAACGGCCGGCACTTGTGTCACCGCAGCTCTCTTTCGTGACAAATTTGATTAGGCCGAGTTCAGCACAGAAACGGAAGAGAGGCAAAGAGAAGCGAATTCATTCGTCGATTCCACTGGAATACTAATTGACGCGGCGACCATTCGACCATTCGGCCACTCGCCGCCAGCGGAAAGCGAAAGGAAAGCATGTCCTTGAATTAGCTGTCATTACCGAGGGCCATTAGCCGGGGCTGCGCGGCCGTCGGGACTGCGTCCCTAATGAAGCAGTTGGCAAGTGCGTGCGGTGGATTTTCGTCAAAATCAATATTTACGGAAAGAAAAACAACGGAAATGTGTCAAGGTGGGGGCGGGTCCCGCGAGCGCCGGCCGTTTCGTCACAACTGGGCGTCGTCAGAGTCGGACTGCCGGGAATGTCAAGTGGGCATCGAGCAACTTGTTTCGGGCGAGCATTCCTTTCCGCTTTCGGCGTTGTTATGGTGGATCATCGTTTCCGGGTTGCCGGCTTGAGTTCACGGCGCCCATTTGCATGTGAATGACTTTCATTTACTTCCTACGTTATTTTTTCCGTTCTTTATTTACCAACCACTTTGGCGAGAGCCAGAAATCTCATTTCGCTTCCTGCTCCACGGCGCCCATCCTCCTTCGTGGGCGACGTGACTTTTTTTCTTCTGTGCCTCAGCCCTCCATCGGCATAATTAAAATGCAAAATTTCGTATTCACGGTGTGGCAGGCGCGGTTTGGGGGGAGCGAGTTCAGACTAGAAGCACAAGCACGGCTGAACCCACGGTCCTCCGGGCCTAATGTGGTGTGCATCCAGTCGGGTGCGCGTGCAGGACGAAAACCTGTGCACTCTGTTGCATTGCCGTGGAAAATCATCGTCCTGCCGCGGGAGACAACAATTGCCAGCAGATGGCTCCATCATTCCTCTTTTTTGGAGCAAACCACGACAGTGCGCGCTTTCATCGCAGACGAGACACATTGTTGGCATCGACATGAAAACCAAAAACCGTGATGATCCCTTTGATGATTGAAGCGCGTTGAGTGAACTTCCGACAGGTTCTCCGGCATCCCCTCGAGGGGGGGACAGGACATATCGATCTTCCGGCGGGGATGCCTTTTTGCAGGCATGCATGGTCCTTTTGTCCCTTTTCTCTGATTCATTGCACTCGAGAAAATCACGTGGGGGCGGTTGGGGTTAACCGACGGAGAGGCGAGGAACCGCGCCGAGACACGAGTCCTTGGCTGCAGTTGATTTTAGAAGTGTATTCTATCGAGGAGCATGGCTTTGCACTTTAGGTGTCGTTAACTTGTCAGAGGATGATGGCATTGCGCCTGGGTTGCGTCTGAGAGGACACATGCCATGCGGACGGATGAATAATGATGTGCTTGTCCTGAAGACGACAAGGATGTGCTCACTTTAATTAATTCAAGTTCTGTGTCGCAGCGGGTCTGGAGTGTGACGGATGGAGTGGCTTCTGCCTATCGTGCAAAAACGCCCAAGGATACGCATGTGAATGGGGTGTCGGGCAGAAGCATCTTCGATTGGCTTGTTAAAATTAATTGCTGCCGATGGAGTGTGTTGTTGACCTCGGTTGGACGAGGAGGATGCAGGCATTGGACATTGATGAGGCAGCAGAAATAAATGATGCCTTCCATCAGCCTTCACCGTCGAAACATTGAAGGGCGTTACGTCGGCAGCATTAAATTCGCATTTGAATCGGCAAGTGGTCAGCAGGCGCCACCGTTCACCTAATAATGCATGCAAATAGCTTCAAATGGCATTCACAACACAAGTCACTTTTGTAGCATGGGTGTCGCTGTCGAGCATACATTATTTGGAGCGCGAGCCTGTTGAATCCTAATTTGCTATAAATTCCAATTAGCTGACAGTGTACGATGGGGAGAACTACTTGAAGTTTTTGCTGGGAAACAACTCTTTGTGGAGTAAAATAAATGTTAACACGAAGTACATCTTTATTTCCGGTGACACCGAGTACAATTTCAAGGATTTTCATTAACTCTGTGAACAGTCGTAAAGTTTTATGCCGATAAGCCAAGTTTGGGAAGCTTTGAGCATTGCCAGTGCCTCGAAAGAGACTCGAAAGAGAAATGAAAATGAAAATTATTTTGTTTGTCGTACAGACCAGAGATCAAACATAGACGTCGAGGTTCAAGTGCGTTGGGGTCGACGCACATACCCACAACGCCATAATATCCGCTTGACTGTGTTTCGTTGAGCTTCGTTCAATTTGGTTTGCTCAAAGAAGACGGAAATGAATGCGTATAAGTGACAATGTAAAGTTGATTGTGTACGAAAATAAATGAACTATACAGATCTGGACATCTGCAGAAGCCGGTGACATTACATCGGAAACTGCATTCGTCGTCAGCGCTTCTAAAAATGGGTCTTACGGTGAATGAAGCCAAGAGCAAGTGTCCTTCTTGGTGGCTTGTCTTTAGACTTGGAATACAATGCAGTTCATCTAGTAAAGATGTTGTGAAAGACTTTGTCTACCTAGTATCGGAGTGGTCACATGCAATAGCTCCACAGGCTGCATGGACTGTACGGCGTCATCCAGCTAGACAAATACATTACAATCTGTCTTCTCAGGTGCCTGCGGCGTACTCAACTGGAAAGGGATCCCAATCACCTGAACGCGGGCAGCTGGAAGCTACTAGACCGTGTTGGATTGTGGGGCATGTTGGTTGAAACCCCGACTGTAGCGACAGCCAAAAAAGAATACATGCGTAGCGCTGTATTGTATATATTATGTTCCTACCAGAAAAGAAAATGTGCCCCTTGGATATATTTTTTACAGAAAATCTGAAGACCGTTTCTACACCAAGTTCTGAACTTATTTCTTTAGACGGCCTCTGTTCCCCTTATTTCGATAGTGTGATTGGAAGAACAGGGGACAGGATTATTCAACCGATAACTGTATGACGTGAGTAGACCACGAAAGGTGGTTTGGCTATGCTTATCGTTCCGCCTTAAAGAATCATCGATTAAAAAGAACGGCTTAAAAAGAACGGCTAAACGTCAACATTGCTATTGCCGTTGACTGTGAAGTTGGAAAGATTCTATGGTTAAGGTTAAGGAGTCAAGGCCAAGATCTTTAAAAGAGGAAATAGGATGTGCATGAGTTTGTCTGTAAGGAATTGTGTAACCTATTATCAATTTTAGACATGAGACGAAACTAGTAGGATCTCGTGACTTAGTAAAATATCGTTTATCTCAATCGATTTAGAAAGTGCCTTGCATCAGCTCATATTTCGAATACCGGACGATATTATTTTTATTAAAACTGCAGACTAATGGTTCTTCGCTTTAAGCCAAATTTGTTGGATCAGCCAACCACAAGAAAACGAAAAAGTAAATATAGGCTAGTGTTATCTCTTGACGAGATTTCAAGGTACCAAGGTACAAGGTACCAGACCATACAGATATTCCGAGAAACTGTCACGCTGACAAACTCGCAAAAATCTCCACCAAACTGTCAGGCACAGTCTTTTACCCACTTCAAGTTACAACTCAACATTCTCAGAAAGCAAAACGTCAATGTCAGATGAAAGACACACATCACACGCAGAATATTAATCCTGGTTAAGAAATGGTTAAGAAATGGTAGGAAGTGTACAACATCTTCTCTTTAGCTGCCCAGCACTCGCCTCGATCAGAAAAGCTATAATGGGTTCCTACTTCTTCGATAATCTAAGGGCCTTGGTGAAAGTCCGGTCAAAACAGTACTGCAATTCATTGACAAAACAGGCTGGCAAATATAGTATCTAGTTACTACTACCCTTATTTGGTAACCAAGTTGAAGTTCATAGGCCTACTTTGGCCCTTGGATTTGTTTACTAAGAAGATAGTCTTGCTTTCACTTCATTGTAGCTTTCCTGTTTTCGTACTTGGTTTTCACTTATAAATAATCTTCTGGTCTTTCGACATCGACTCATACTACACTGCCGAACGAAGTGAAAGGCAAATGCGGTAGATGCATTTTCAAAACAATTTTTAATGATGTATAAATACCATCATCTGTTCAGGTTGCACTATCATTAGCTATGGTTGCAGGGTGGCAACGTTATAGTGTATTTTTTATTTTGCGGGCTACACATTATCAGAGTTTTTTCTTGAATATTACTTTAAAAGAATATGCTCTAAGCTTGTAGAACTCCTTTGATTTGTTATATATTTCATTCTGATTATAGTAAATTAGACACGATTACTGCTAGAAGCGAAGAAACTATGGTTTACCGACAGTCAAACTGAGTTGACATTCCCCGAATTGACTGAAGAGTATGGTCTGTCAATCTTTGGGTCAAGAAAAATCTGCTTAGACTTCCCTTAAGCAATAACTTTAAGAAATATTGCGAAAGGAAGCGAAAAACAACATCTATAAATGACAAGATTGATGCGCGGAAAAACTCGTTATTCTCGGCTAAAAACCTAAAAGAACACAGAAAGTGTAAGGGTAGTAGTTTAAATCTAATGTAATGTGAGGTTGATGTAAGCGGTGCGCCCTCTATATTAGAGTCTTGATAAACGCAGAGCGGAGCCAACTTCACAAGGGAGGATCGTCGGCCATCATAAAAAAAGGAAAAAATGGCGGAGGATAGTTTTTTGACAGAAAGAGAAAAGTAAAGAAGAAATCTTGATATTCCGGGCCCATGTGTTTCTTAATTTAAAATAAAATTAGAGGTATTTCAAAAGATTGAATATGACAACGGCAACGCAGAGACTTTTTTGTAAAAAGCCTTTGCCTCGCTCTGTGAATGCCTAAAGATCTTAACGTTAGCAAAAAACTTTCTTATTGTAGCCGCGATAATTGTGACAGAATTGTACGAAGAGTCCAAACTCGAGTTGCAAATCTCCAAAAGAGGAAAGCGAGTCTGGTTCAGAAGCTCTGAAAGGCACAGCCAAAGTTGCTTTCAAGAATCAGTATGGTCTCGAAAATGGATCAATTACGGTATGGGGATGCGGCATTTGAAACATTGTCAAAATTGACTTCAAAACGGCGGATCCATATTACGCCAATGCAAAGGACATTCCTCCATTATTATTCACAGACGGCATTATTCATAGCTGCTTCTGCTACATTGATTTGTTCTTGTCTCCAGAAAGTTTTGTTTGCCAACAAAATAACGGCTCGAAGAACACAAGAAAAGACGGTAAATATTATTTTTTCCTAAACAATGCTGATACCCTCTGTCTCTAGACCTTAATACAAGTGAGCAAATTTCGACCACCTTGCAACTGAGGAGTGCAATAGCCTCATTCGTCGTCAGAATACTCCACCATTGACCCAACTGGCTCGTACAACCGAGAGGGATCTAAGGACCATTTTAAGCACAAAATAAACGAAATTCTTCACAAGCAAGGGTGAAATTGCCACGCATTAACAAAAAGTCGGAAAGAAGTTTGTAACTTGATGAACAGCTGGAAAGATGACTTCGACAAGAGTTGTTAGCCCGTAGCATATGTATAGACAATCATCTGCCTTGGGGAAATGGGGAATCATCATTCGACGAACTTTCACAAGCCATCTGTTAGTCATTCGCAAAGTCAAACAAACGAAAGCAACTCCCGCCTACCGCATACATCACCTATCATCGCATCGCCTAAGCACTCCCACACCGGACGGACTCCATAAATCCTCCGGACCAACTTATAGGTCAATCCAGCGCCAAAAGTTTGAATGAATCCCAAAAACCTCCCATCCAGCAGATAGAGATAAATTTCCATCAGCACCCCAACCCCAGAACACACCTCAATTAGTATTCATAGACGGCAGCCCTTCAGATATCATAATTCACGGGAACTTCATCCGCCTCCGGGCGACGTGTCCGGAATAGATTTCTGAGGGAAAAAAGAAAACCCCCACTCACCTGTGCATTATTTCGCATCTGATTGATGGCCGAAAAGGATGCAATGCAGTGTCCTGGGTTCTGGTGGTGGGCCTGCGGCAGCACCTCCTCATTTGGTCCCGGTGGGCTGAGATCGCTGGGCGTTTGTGTTGAATTATTGCTAGTCGTGGTCACATCCTCGTTGTTACCTCGGTCAGTGTCGGTGGTTCTGCAAAACAAAAAGAAAGAGTTCCCCCATTAATTTGATATTCATTCCGGTTCCCTTAAAGTCACCCTCGTCTCTAAAAATACACGAATCCACATGCAGCGGTTAGTGGCCGGTGCTAAAGGCTTCGAATCATCGCCGACAAATGGCCAAATACCCGGCATAATGGGATGATGCTGTCCTAATATTAGCTCCATCGTTCGCAACTTTGCGGCTCTGGGCGGATGGGGGTGCTTGTCCACAGTCCCGCTTTAAATGGAAATTCAACCCAAAAATGCTACGATTCTCGTTTCACTTTTTCGTGTTCTATCGATTTTCCACTGGCCCGAGGGTGGCTGATAAATTTTCCGTTTGCCGACAGTCGGATATGACATCAGCGAGGGTGAACTGACTGGCTGGCTGACACCCTCGCTCGCAACAGAAAATCGATGCGGGGCGAGCGTTTCCGTCTCTATTTTTCAAATTCCCGTCGAATCGATTTGATTGTTAAGCCGGGACGCGCGCAAGGGCGTCCCATTAGAATCCTACCCCCACCCGCAGGGCAGTAAAATGTTCACGACTGTGTTCGTGATGAGGGGGAGTGCTCTGCTCCAGTTTTCTGCACTTTTACGATCTCGACAGAAAGGAGTCTTCGAAGGAGGAACGAACTGGGTCGGGGCTAAAATGCCAGCCCCGCCCGCCGCGACGGGATGTTAACAAAGCGGATTTCATGTCAAGTCATCCGGGAAACTATTTATTTACGCAAAAGCCATTAGTTTGGGCTTTGTTTTCATGTATCTCCGATCCCTTGGCGCGCTGGGGAGGGGTGGTGCTGAGTACCTGCAAGGAGTTCCGTGCCACACGAGATGAACTTGAAAAGCGAATAAAGTCGGCCATGTGAGGGTCGGCAGGAGGACACCATGCTGATGGCAGCCGCTATTAGTGGGAGCACACAACTCGCCTCGATGGCGGAGGGAGGGATTCTAATTTTGGGGCCGAGGATGACACAGGACGTGTGGCTTGTCTGTGGAGTTGTGAAGAATGACGAGGAGGTAATCTGTCTGAGAATGCGGTGATTTTAATCAAATTGTGTCGACGGTGACGGCATGAACGACATGTGTGGGAGACGCGCTAGGAAATCGAGGTGATTTCACGGAGACACTGTTGAGTCATGGAAGTCGTTTTAAAATGTGGTGAGGGAAGTGATTTGTCATTCTTCCCCAGATTCAATCGATATTTTCCTTGTAAAGGGACTGGATTTAATGGGATGCAGCTGCAGTGAATGAAAACAAAGTCAGTCCCTGTCCCATTGGCATCTCTGATGATGATCAATTGGTTTTGATAAGATTCTGGGCTTTGGCGTCAAAGTGCCAATGTAACGTGGACACAAACCAACCTAAAGCGCCATCTGCGGGAAACAATCGAACGCCATTCGGAGTAGCAGCTATAATCCGTCACCATAATAACGCTACACACAAACCACCACCACCACCAAAGCTTATGGAGTAAATGAGTTCCTCCTGGGCCGGATGGAAAATATGTTGATGGTTGTTGTGTTGCATGCGAATGAGACAGCGCCGCGCCGGCGCCACCGTGCTGTTATACATAATCAACCCGGGAAGTACAGAGACAGATGGCAACAGAGTTTTCTAGAAGGATATAAATATCGGAATTGCGGCCGAAGCAGTTTAGTTTTGTTTGGAATTATATAAATGTGATCAAAGTGCTGTAAGGGTGAGCCAAAGACACGGTTTTGTGTAACACGTAACTATATGTTGAACATGCATTGCTTGGTAAAAATTGTTGAGTCCAGTGAAGCAATAAAATGGGTTTATTAAATAAGGCTTCAAAGGAAACCTGCTCCAAGTTGAGTGCTGTGCCAGCAGCACCATCAGAGGGAAGAGCTGATGAAGACAAGATTTTGATGGCTCTTAGAGAAGAAGAGCCAGCCACTTAGAATAAGAATACAAAGAAATTAGAAGCGGGTGGGAAGGGATCGGAACGCCTGATCACTGCGGCCTCAGATGGGCCTATTGCGATTTCCATAGAGGGTACACACACAGTAGCGGCATTTCTTTCCACTTTAAGATAGTTGCCGCCTAGCAGTATCCCTGCAGTTTCTTCGTAGTCATTAACATTCTGTAGGTGTTATCTTGGGTTGAGCAGGTTGCTTTTTAGATGTTTGTTTGCTGGGCAGTGTCCAGTAAGGTATCTTGTTTCGAACCCTATTCGATCCAACTGTGTAGTGCGTTTAGCTTAGCCACGATATAGATGTAGGGGCCACGGTGGACAGGCCAGGTAGACCTTTTTAAGTTAGTTTTAAAAATACAATACAAAAATACTTGAGCTGAAAGAGGAGGTCGATTACTAGTCAATGGCACAAAAGAAAGAGAACATGCGCCTCTAAGATGCCACTCATAAGTGGCGAGAAACGTGATGGTGCTGTAGAGTGTTTAGCTGGAGAGATTTTTTGGTGGAGGCCCATGAGTCAGAACCACCACACCGGACTTCAGAGGGAATAGCATCAATAGGAACGAAAGTTGGTATAAAAATAAAACCGAACAATTGGCCGTTGATTTTGAAAGGTGAAGTGAATTGTGTCTCTGTCAATTGTATACAAAATTAGTAAGGAATCGTGATGTTGTAAAATATGTTGTCAGCATTGGTTTCAGCTTAGGATTCACTCAGAGCCACCAATTTTTACTACGTCCTCACTTGTCCTTTTAAGTAAAGTAAGACTAATACCGACGACCAAATTCATGGTGGTTACACTTTGGAACAAGACTAACATAATAAATGGCGCACGACGGTTGCCTTGTCACAGATCTGTCTCAATGCATTCCATTCCGTACAAGAATTTAAAACGGCTGTGAAGGGAGTCCGCGATCGAGGAAATGGAGAGGTGGTACGGCAGAAATAATGTCCGAAAGTTTTACCAGCGGATGAAACAACTATCCAAAGGGTACAAACATCGGACAGAAGCCTGTCGGAACGAAGAGGGACAACTCGTAGTAGAGTCGCAGTCGATACTGAGAATCTGGAAGGATCACTTCTGCAGACTGTTAAACGGCGAAGAGGACACCAATACCGCTGTCAGGCAGAATGTTCCACTCCACGCAATGGACGACGATAGAAGAGAATTCCGTCCCCCCGATCTAGACGAAGTCAAGGTAGCGATATCGAGACTGAAGTCGAACAAAGCTGCTGGAGCGGATGGATTGTCCGCGGAACTGTTTAAGGCAGCTGGAGATGATCTGGTTGGGCGCATGCACCAGCTCGTCTGTAGGATATGGTCGGAGGAAAGCATGCCCGACGAGTGGAATCTTAGTATCGTTTGCCCGGTCCACAAGAAAGGAGACCCCTTTGACTGCGCCAACTATCGGGGGATAAGTCTCCTAATCATCGCCTACAAAATCTTCTCTGCCGTTCTGTGTGAGCGCCTGAAACCATTCGTCAACAACCTGATAGGTCCCTATCAGTGCGGTTTCAGGCCTGGGAAGTCCACTATCGATCAAATTTTCACATTACGGCAGATCCTCGAAAAAACCCAAGAGATGCAGATCGACACCCACCACCTATTTGTCGACTTTAAGGCCGCACAGTGTGCATAGAGACGAGCTATACAACGCCATGTCTAGTTTTGACATCCCTGCCAAACTCGTCAGATTGTGCAGGATGACGACAGTGTGCATAGAGACGAGCTATACAACGCCATGTCTAGTTTTGACATCCCTGCCAAACTCGTCAGATTGTGCAGGATGACGATTGAGAACTCTCGCTGCTCCATCAAGGTCGGTAACCAACTCACCGAGACCTTCAATGTCAAAAAAGGTTTTAGGCAAGGCGACGCGCTGTCATGTGACTTCTTCAACATCGTGTTGGAGAAGATCGTGCGAAACTCACACGCCAACACTAGAGGCACGATCTTCCAGAAGTCCGTTCAACTGCTAGCATACGCGGACGATATTGACGTGATTGGCCGAACTCAGCGAGCCGTCAATGAAGCGTTTGCTTGTATTGAGACGGAGGCGGCAAAAATGGGTTTAGCGGTGAATGAGGGCAAAACAAAGTATATGCTGCCATCAAGAGAGGACACACAACATCGACGACTCGGTCAGAACGTCACCATAGGCAGCTACAACTTCGAGGTAGTGAAGGACTTCGTCTACCTTGGCTCCCAAGTAAATAGTGCGAACATCATCAATACCGAGATTAAACGCAGAATAACTCTTGCCAATCGTTAGTAAAACCCTCTCTCGAAAGACCCAGCTCACATTATATAAGACTTTGATCATCTTTGTCGGAGGGGGGCCGTGGCGTTGTGGGTATGTGCGTCGACCCCAACATCGACGTCGCAGGTTCGAATCCAGCTCTGTGCGACAAAAATAAGTTTCATCTCTTTCGAGTCACTGACAAGGCTCAACGAGTATTTCCTGTCTAGAAAAAGCTTCTCAAACTTGGCCGTACGAAGTCGGCATAAAACTGTAGGTCCCTTCCACTCGTGTGAGAACAATAGCACTCACAACACGAGTGGTTGCTGAGAAGCTAGGCCCTGGCCCTCTATGGGCTGTAGCGCCAACCATATTATTATTATATTGATCATCCCTGTCCTGTTGCATGGCGCGGAAGCCTGGACTATCTCAAGAGCGGATGAAGCCCTTGGTATTTTCAAGAGAAAAGTTATGCGTTCAATTTTGAATTGTACGGGCTATACAACGACATAAGTCTAGTCAGGCGTTTGCGAATTCAACGCCTACGATGGCTAGGCCATGTTGAGCGCATAGACAACATTGCTCTAGCCCGAAGAGTCTTCGACTCCGAACCAGTGGGACAACGCAATAGAGGACGACCACGAACCCGATGGCGCACTCAAGTGGAGAAGGACTTCAACCAACTTGGAGTGCGAAATTGGAGGCGGCTGGCTAATGATCGTGCCAGCTGGAGAGGCTTGTTGGCTAAGGCCCAGATTCACCCCGGACTGTAGCGCCATAGGAAGAAGAAGAAGAAGAAGAGGAAGAAGGGAGTCCATTGGTGTTATTTTTTGGTCTCTTTATGTTTCTGTTTACATTTGTTGTACTCAGCAACCGCTCGTGTTGTGCGTGATATTATTCCTTCACGAGTGGAAGGAACCTACAGTTTTATGCCGACTTCGAACGGCCAAGTTTGAGAAGCTTTATCTAGACAGTTATACTCTGTCTAGATAGCATTGTCAGTTATTCAAAAGAGGTGGGGCTGCGAAAAAGTGTTTTTGTCGTCCAGACCAAGCAACGAACCCAGAAGTGGATATCCAACTTCGTGGGTACACTTCAACAACGATAAAGGGCAAACATCAGTATTAAGTCAGGAGTCCGTCAATTACGTCTGTGTTAAGTATTGCAAACACATTGGTACTATTTTCAAACGACGGAGAACGTTTAATTGGCAGCACTGTTTTCAATGACAGGTGATTTGAGAGTTCTTAGTTGGATTGAGGTTTGTTGGTTCTGATAACTCACAGCGAATAAATGCGCTTCAAATGTTATCTAAAAAACATGGTTCAGTTCGAGAAACTCAAGGAGCCCTTGTCGAAGAACTAGAAGAAGAAGAAAGCGTTATTATATATATGTAACATAATTGGTACATATGTCTTTAAAAAGTATAAGAATGTTATTGCCAACGTTCAGCGTGTTAAGTCATAACCGCGGGTGTCACATGTGGCCATCACAAGTACTCCATCTAATTAACGCATGTAATTGCGGTAAAAGACAGAGGCGTCAACGAATTACAAGATGAGATCGTGTCAATATTGAGGACTACTGAATTGCATGTAGCGCAGTTTGAATATGCTGAAGGCTTGGTCTATCTCATTCAACAGTTTGCGCTAAATAGAGTAGTCCCTGCTAAGAAACAAATATTTCACATCCGACCGTTCTATAAGTGTGCCCATTAGGACTCGCTTAACGTCGTTGGAGAGTCTTCGATTCTGAGCCATTGGGACAACCCAACAGAGGCCGTCCTCGAAGGAGATGGCACAAAGACAGTGGAGAAGGACCTCAACCAACTTGGTGTGCGCAGCTGGACGCAGCTGGCGAAAGATAGTGTTGGCTGGAGAGGTCCTCCCCGGACTGAGGAACCAAAACAAGGAAGAAGAAGAAACGTCATTGCCAAGATTCTGCTGCAATCATTTGTGGTGTTCGTTCCTATTGATCTCTCACCTAGGAATGGACTCAATAGCTTCATGCCAAGAGCATACCTGACATACCTCTGCGATTCAATAGAAAGAATATTCTGCATGCACTTGACATACAATGGGATTCCTTACCACTAGGAGTGCAATGCACACAAAGAGAATCCTACATTCAGTTTCTCAATTGTCGAACTCCTTTCAGAAGCTATTGCCATTCCTGTTCCCAATCGTTTCAGGTGAAGAAATGCCAAGCAAAATACTGGTTAAAGGAAATGCAAGCTCCGATAGACTCTATTAAAGGAGATTTTCAAAAGCACCCGGCGGATGTATTTGAATAACACCCCATTCATGCATGCGAAGGAAGCAGCTCCGAATTGGCTGTCAAATCAATTTCATCTTCTGCCCGAGTGGAGCTTGATCCATTCACATCCCCATTGTTTCACACAAGCTGGTGTTCACAAGCAGTAAGTTGACATTCTTTGTTGAAAACACATCAAAAGACAGCCCCCTGACATCCTGTTCGCCATTCGACCCAGGAAGTGGGTCCAAATGAGAAAGAAATAACAGCACATTGTCACCCCCTTGACACAGAGCACTGAGTAATTTAAAATTCCAGCACAGGACGCTTACCCTCCAGGCGACTCCCCCTGAAATTAGCTTCTCAATTATTCACAAACAGTCGTGTACTTACGCGTTCGTTCTTAGAGGTAGAAACATGTTGACGGTTTGGCTGCTTAAAGTGTAACAGTGGTGTAAATCCGCATATGTGTCGGCAGTCCCTGGGCGACTACTCGTTCCTGGAAGGCACTACCGCTTCCGATCCAATTGCTGAAACGAAACAAAGAAAACAGAAAATGTACCGCGATTTCGTTTGTTTTCGAAATTGCTTTCGCTCTGTGAACCTAATCAGTTCTCGAGGAATCACTTAAGCATCACACATGTGCAGCACATGTAACCACGATTCAATCACATTAGAAACAGCGAAAGCTGAAAAGGACGAACGTAGTAACCCGCTGAAGCCACATCCGGCGAGTGGTGCTTCCTCTCGTCACGAGTGCTCGCCACGGGCTCATTCAGAAATGTTTCATTTCCTTTGAGTGACTAAACGAATTTGGGTTAAGTTGTTTTCCTTTCACGAGCCCTACGCGAACACTGCAAAAGACGTCAAGACGACGTGGAAGTCACCAGCGCAGTAAGTGCGGTGCTTTCTGTCGCTCTCGCTCCCTTTGTCTCCGAGGAGAATGTGCTTGGGCATTTTTAAGGGATCTTGAGCTGCCATCAAAACAGGGTGCCTTTGACGGGGACTTATCGCGGAGGTTTCTGATAAAAATTGTGAAAACTTTTTCGAATGGGACGGAAGTACGGAAATATTTCCATCGGCCCTTTGTCATAACGGATAACTTTTCTGATGGAAGGGTGCGTTTTTACAGTTTATGGGACGTGACAGGCTGCGTGGGTGGGCAGGATGATGGCGGAAGAGGTTTGTGTTTGTGTTTGAGTTTAAGGCGGCCCATTTGCTGGCAGGAGCTTATAAATAATGGGAACGTTGCTGGGTATCATGTGGTAGCTCAACAATGGGAGCAGAACTTTTCTTTAAGCCAAGAGATTAGAAGAAGATGTGAGTGACAAAAGTGCACGATAAAATTGGCATACACTGCGGTGACGCTATGCCTCTCAAACAACAGTAGGTACTCCTGCTCCGTGGAGTATAAGTAATAAATTTGAAGTCACATTTAGACTTGTCTGTTGAGACCCAAGCTCATTCCAAATGGAAGATGATCTCTACTCGCGATAGGGTAAAATACGCTTGGGAAGAGTCCTTCAACTGGTAGCTGCACAAGAACCCAACGTCCACCGCAGCTGGCTCTTTCAAACCCAGTCAGCAAGGGACAGTCAAGGGATATAATAATAATAATATAATATGGGTGGCGCAACAGCCCGTAGGGGGCCAGGGCCTAGCTTCTCAGCAACCACTCGTGTTGTGCGTGCTATTGTTCTCTCACAAGTGGAAGGGACCTACAGTCTTATGCCGACTCCGAACGATCAAGTTTGAGAAGCTTTCTCTAGACAGGACAGACAGACTCTTTGAGCATTGTCAGTGACTCGAAAGAGGTGGGATCGTGAAAATTATTTTTGTCGCTCAGAGCTGGAATCAAACCTACGACGTCGAGGTTGGGGTCGACGCACATACCCACAACGCCACAGTCAAGAGATAGTCGTAGTTTTTGTCGTCAAACGTGCACCGCGTCGTGGACTTGGTCAATGGGGAGAGACCAATGGGTATGAATAGACTAATGATCAACTTCAGTTTCAAGGAGGAACGTGACATAGTGGGAGGCCGCTTTTCATTCCACTACATTCCACTGGCACTATGGTCTTCATCAACTGGCTACGTTCCACTGGCACTCATACACAGCGCTTTGGCTTTCATCCAGCGCCTTTAGAAGATGTTGTTTGAAATTAAAATACGATAGCCAGCAGTTTCAGTAAAATAGAATAAAATAGCATTCCAACACTGAAGTCCACGGTTCAATCTCCGATACACCAACTCTCATTTTCACGACACTTCCTCTATTGAGTCCCAGACCGATTCTTAGAGAGTATAACTTCTCAAGCGTCGTCATTCGTAGATTTTCTCCATTTTAGAGACAAAAATAGCCCGCAACACGAATAAGAGTAATTGTTGGAGATGTAGGGCCCAAGTGGAGACTAAGTCTTGACACCTTAGACTCGGCGGCTCGCTAAGAGCAGCATTTTTTGGAAATTTCAAATGAAACATTTTGATCCCCTTTTTCTCGCACCCACCACGGGATGACGCAGGTAGTTGAGTGCCTGCCCTTGGTTAAAGAGGTCCCCTGTTCGAGTCACAGGGAAAAGAAAGATATGCTTTTATGTAATTTTCAAATCTGTTCCATCAAATTACCGGCACTATCGCTGAAGCTGTCGATCAGTGGTATCACATTCAATTTTCATGCTGTTTGAAGTGCACTTCACTAAGAAAAGTTCGCACTCGCTGAGTTGTGCCATGAATCTTATTCTCCATCTTATTGATGTTGCTACAGGTCGAAATATACTCGAGCCCCGAGCAACTAGTCTGGTAGGGTAATTGCACTAGTGGTCGGCCTACTTTCTTTAGACAGACACTTTATATGAGTGCTGTTCCACTGACGCGGATAAGAAGTTTCTTCGGGCTGAAGCAGTGTTGACCATGTGCTTAAATGGCTTTGTTGCAGACGCTTGTCTACACTCATTTGCTTCTGTTCGAATGGCATCAACCAAAATAGGACCGAAGACAGCACAAGGGACTTCTCTATCTGCTTATTGTTGTGTACATTGTGTGTACATCGGGTAGATCGAGACAGAAATGATCACGTCGTATTTGACAGTCAGCTTGGTCCTTCTAGAAATTGCCCCTCTTGAGTGCAGTAAGGCGTACACTCTTTATTTGGAGGGAGTGATCCGTGCGTTCGCAATTACATGGTCTTTACCAGGTGTACAAGTATGAAATGAGCGATTTTTTTTTGAAAATAAAATACTAATTATTAATGGTAAAGTGAAAACATTTTATTCAAAGTACTGGCCATTGCTTTCTACACATTTTGACCACCTTTCTGGCAATTTGTGAATACCACGCCAATAAAATTGTTCGTCTGTGAAGGCAAACCAATCAGACACCCAATTTTCGACTTCTTCGTAGGAATCGAAGTGCTGCTCAGCCAATGCGTGTCCCATCGATGAAAACAACTGGTAGTCAAAAGGAGCCAAGTCTGGTGAATACGGCGGGTGGGGTAGCTGCTCCCAGCAAAGTGTTTTGATTGTAACCAAAAAGCAAGCAGTAACCAAAGCAAAATTACCTTGCCGTGTCTTCTGGCCAATTCTGGTCGTTTCTCGATCAATGCATGGTTCAAATTGATCATTTGTTGTCGGTAGCGATCAGTAATAACGGTTTCACCAGGCTTTAGGAGCTCGTGGTACACCACACCTCTCTGGTCCCACACTGTCTTCTTGCCGAATCGATCTGGTTTTGCAGTCGATGTTGATGGTTGTCCCGGATTAACCCGGACTCTCAAAATAAATCCATTTTTCATCGCCAGTAACAATCCGATGCAAAACCGATTTTCTTACGTGTCTTTGAAGCCAAATTTCTCAAGTGTTTTTTCGGTTTTCCATCTGCCTTTCATTCAATTCATGTGGCACCCATTTTCCACACTTTTGGAACTTTCCCATAGCTTTTATGGCAAACGGTCAGAAATTGCTTGTTGTGCTACATTTAACATTGCTGCCATTTGCTTTTGACTCAAAGTGTCATCTCCATCCAATATCGTTTGCAATTCGGCGTCTTCAAACTTTTTTGGTGGTCTGCCTCGTTCTTCATTTCTCACATCAAAATCATTATTTCTGTTGCTTCTGAGAGAGCATGATCACCATATGCCTCGACAAGCATTCAATGCGACTCTGCAGCACTTTTCTTCAAATGTCAACAAAATATTAATGCTTTCCGCAAATCATCACAATATCAATATTTTTCACAGATGTCATAGCAAACAAACAAAAAATAAGGGCTCGTTCACAACAAATGTTCCCTATCGAGACATTTGTATTTTGACGCTCACTTCATACCGGTACCGGAGGTTCTTCCTTTCTTTTGACCCCCTTAGCTGCAGAGTATCCATCTCCTAGACGTTTACCGAGCCAGGGCAGACAGGATTGTTGCCTTCCGGACTGCATTCACAACTTAGTACAGCCCTTAGAGTTCAGGCAAAGGTCTTCTCCTCCAGTTCACCTTTCTCGCACAGGGGAATATCTATCCGATGTAGAATTTTTCTTTCGATGGGAACAAGACTCAGCTTTGCTTATTGTCCAGTTTTAATATCCATGTAGCAGGATTAGCAGAACAAATAAATGATCGAATCGGGAATCTTTAGTCGAATCGTTTCCGCAATCTGAAGTGTCAACGGGTGCCAACGTGACGAGGAAGCAGCTTAACCTTCCCGGAAACCAGGATACTGGTCCCTATTGAACAAATTCTTGCATCATCGTCATCATTTACAGATCAGCATGACCCATGATAAAGGATACGCGAGAGCACGCACTAGATACCTCTGGCCATCGACTCTAACTCCTCCGGATCTATGTCCAGGGGTAGCCAAGCGACTCGGTCCAACCACCTTGTCCTGAGTCTGCCAAGTGGTCGCTCCCTGAAGGATGCGCACTTAAGGCATGTCTCGGAAAACGTGATGATGAGAACATTCGTGCCACGTGTCCAAAACATCGAAGCATAGCTCGTCCCGTTCGTCTTGCACTAAACTAAGCATTTTACCAACAGCTTTTCTGAAACGGACTTCATGTCAATGCTCCTTATTCTCGTGGGATTCATTTGTTGCCACCAATGGTATAAGTTGCTTATAGGGTTTAGGGGTGCGATTTACCGGCCAAAAGTGTGAAGACAGTGTTCAGTCCCTCCTAAGCTAGGGAGGTGTTTCAGACAGTCCTTCAGGGAGTGCAACAAAAAAAAAGGCATTACTGATAGCGAAAGCAATGTCACGGCGGATCGTCCAAAGGAAGGTGAACAGAAAAGGAGGTAGGATGTGTGGCCACATGTGAAGTCGGCGCATCTCCAACTATAAGTCCATCACATGTGATACTGATTGATTAACAAATCGAGCAGCCTAAGACGTAAACGACAAGAATCCACCAACGTAAAAACGACTTCCAGATCCTCCTCTTCCGCTTGCCACTGAAACGTACTTTCTGTCACATCAGCCTCCCCTCACTCACGACACCACAAATTCCTTCTAAACGTCCTTCCAGCGGTAATCCAAGCGCCAGAGCACCGCAAAATCCTCGTCACATTTAGCCATAAACCATTATCCAGTCCATCCGGCGTCGTCTGAAATCCTGGCAACAACTCACTGACGCAATCCTCGTGTTTACGATTTTTTCCTTTCACTCCCACCACGATGCGGGCCAGAACTGGTGTGGGTCTGGGCCTTCGTGCCGTTTTCCCATTTATTAGCGTGGACATTGACCTCGATTCTCCTTTTACCGCCTTCTCGTGACTCGAAGACGGTGCACACGAGAGTGGAGTGCCATCGGGGCTGTTCAAGGACCTGCCACACTCAATGCAGTGCTCTCTTGATTGCGACTCAATGAGGCGCAGAAAAGGTCGCTCGCCCGAGGGGTGGGCCCTTCGTACGACAGTTGACCGTCAACCTGGCCACTTGGAATGCTAATCGCCTTCCATTGTTCTCAAGAACAATTGGCAGCCGCCCAAGAGGTAATAATTCGCCAGCTGGTGGGGCGCTGTTCTCAGGCGACCGTCATAAATCTTCGAAAAGGACACGAAGTTTAATTCGATCGAACTCGCGTGCGAATTGAAGATACGACTTTGTTAACTCCGCTCGTTGGCAGGGAGGACAAGGACAAGGTTGGTTGCGCTGCTCGTTTCTGGGCCACCGGCAACAAGTTGACTTAATTGGAGCGCGCAGACAACAGGACACACGATTGGTGTTGTGCCGTCCTGGGTGCGGCGAAAAGTGTTTGCGTTCCATTTGGGTCAACGGAAGCCGGCGCGGCATGTATCGTCGCTTGCATGGCAAACGTCCAAATGGACTTTTGTTCAGCACGTTACGTGTGATTATTGACCGTTGCGCAGGCAACCGAGCGGCCGGTCCTTGGGGGCGCGGGTAATCTGAATAATCGCACAGGCGGGCAACGGAAACTGATTGTGTTCATGAAATGTGGTTGTGTTTAATGGGAAGATAAGGACGACGGTTGCCTTGCAGTCGCCTTGACACGATTGGGGCGTTGGTTCGTAATGAAGTTCCAGGCGAGTGCCGTCGTGTGTGCACGTGTGGGCTTAGGCGAGTCAACCTAGTTCAACATATTCCCCAGAGAGACGTAAAGATTCCAATAAAGTTCATTAGGACAGCGATTAGGCGAGATTACGTGTGTATTTTGCTGGCATCAGCTGGGAACACAACTAGGCGAAGGTGGGTGGTGTTGAAAGTCTTCGACGTGATGACGCTTGGCTTTTGACAGGGATTAGTGGGGTCTAATAATTATTTTTGGCTGAAAATGATGATGATCCGTGTGTCGTTGGCGACTGAAATGGATGAGTTTGGAGGAAAGGAGCATGATTCTGCACAATCTGCTTTCAAGGCATGTCAAAAGAGGTCTTTCTGCGTGTCGTTACAAATGTGTATGCAATTAATTTTCGATCGAGAGGGAGATGCTTTTTTGATGTTTAATCATCAGTGATGAAGAACGGGAGCTAAATTCTATGATAAATGCTGTTGACTGAAAGTGACTTGTCTCGAAAATTGTTTGGTTTAGCTAAGTGTAGGATCGATCTTAAAATTCACTCAAAAAGATTACAATCAATATTTAGGGTTTGTTTAGGTAAGCCAAGTATTATTTGTCATTGTGATCTATTGAATCCACCAACCAAGTGGAACATGAACAAAATAGTGACGCTAACAGGATCCAGCTGAAGAGAGGAAATGATGATCAACAAACGAATGTTCATAATTTTAATGCACTAATGTCAACTATGTACTCCCTGGATTGATTTTTTTTATTTTTATAATTTGCGCGTGCTCAAGGGTTTATTAATACCCTTAATTGTCCGGGGTCAAGACACAGCACGGGCCGAAGGTATAGAGGGCGAGAGAGAGGCCTTAAACTTCTGCGGATTGTAATCTACGCGAAATATTGAGCTGGGAAGAGCATTCCATATTCGTGTGGTGCGGCTAAAAAACTAGTCTCAAAATTTCACTGTGCGTCCGAAAGCAGGCTTAAGGGTAAACTGATGTGCATTCCTGGCCAGACGTGTATTGCGGGTGAATTCAAGGAGAGGAGGAGTTGGCAGTTGGCTAGCTCACTTGAGCATCGTTTGTTAAAATAACGATAAAACACGGACAAAGAAGACACGGTACGTCGATGTTCAAGCGAGGCTTATGAACCTTCGATATCGTTGTCTCCTATAAGTTTTATCGCTAGTAGGTGCAGGGTGGTCTTGGGGACACCAGACCAGATATGAGCGTTATACTCAAGCTTAGGGCGAATATACGCATTATAGATTAAAGCCAAATCAGAGGCGGTGAAGTATTTCTTGCATCGATTAAGGAAACCCAAACATTTCGCAGCATTTTTGGCGACCTCGAATATGTGACCGTTCCAACTAAGTGTTGTGTTGATGTACATACCGAGGATGGAAAGTTTTCCGGCTTCGTCGATACAAGCGCCATTCATGGATAATATCTGATTATCATTGGTTCGCTTTAGAGACAGCCGACAGCATTGAGTTTTGAAAGACTTAAATTCCACTCTGTTGTTCTTACCCCAGTTAATTATGCTGTCCAGATCGGAATTCAATGCGCTTGATATACGCTGCCGTTCCAGTACTACGTCCGAAGGGCAGGGTCGTGCATTTTGGAACGAATATGAAAAGCTGAGGGTGCTGTCATCAGCGAAGGAGTGGATTGGTTTATAAGTGGCTGACAGGAGATCATTTATAAAAATGAGCAAGAGTGTGGGAGACAGAACCTAAGTCATGGCAATCGGTGGCTCAAGGTTAACCATTATTTAAGTGCAATTTATCACTGAACTTCCACGAAATTTCTATTGATTCCGAGCTTAGCGACGGATCGACTCCTAAGCTCGCACTGTGAAATCGGGCATTAGTGTCGATGCGAACAAATTAAGATAAATGAGATGCGTTGGGGTCATAAGCTGTGAATTCGTGCATAGCCGATGCATATCGTCGGTTTATAAAAATGTCTTTTTTACGTGCTGAGGGAGTTAACCTCACGCACAACCTACAACTTGTAGGCCAGGCCCATTGTTTAAGCACACACAACGGTTGTTGTGATAGTTACCCGGGGGCGCCACGAGGAAACTCTATGTCAATTAGACTTATGCATAAGCAGGGATCGCGATGGCATCCTACCAGGTTGGGTGCAGTCAGCAACCTTGTCCTGTGTACATACATATACGAGCCATTGGGACGTCCTCGAAAGAGATGGCGCACAGAAGTGGAAAAGGAGCTCAACCAAATTGGTGTGCGCGGCTGGCCGGGGAGGCATGTTGGTTGAGCCTCAGGTCCTCTCCGGAAGATATGCGCAGTAATTGTGCTTTATTTTGAGTAACAAGTCTTAGCATTTCAGTCAACAAATAATGTTGGTGAAGCAAATGAGTCAAGACGAAATATATGCTGTCGGGCAAAAAACGATCCGCCGCACACCACCTAGGCCAAAACGTTACAATCGACAGCTACAATTTCGAGGTAGTAAGGGAGTTTGTCTACCTTGGGGCAAACGTAAACTGCACGAATGACATCGTTGTGGAGATCCGACGTAGAATCGCCCTTAGCAACCGACGCTACTTCGGTCTGTCAAAACAACTGGGCTCGAAGCTAATGACTCGAAGGACCAAAGTCATGCTCTACAAAACTCTTATTCTGCGAGTCCTACTTTATGGAGCCGAAAGCTGGACATTAAGTAAGACTGCAGAGCTGATTCTTGGTGCCTTCGAAAGAAAAATTCTGCATCGGATATATGGTCCCGTCTGCGAGGAAGGCGAATGGAGGAGAACACCCGACCGGGAACTCTACGAGCTGTACAAGGATGTGGATGTAGTCCGGAAGGCAAAAATCCGTCGACTACACTGGCTCGGCCACATCGAGCGAATGGACGACAACGCTCCAGCAAAGAGGGTCTTCGAATCCGAGCCTCCTGGTTCGAGAAGGAGAGGAAGACCGAACCTCCGGTACAAAGACCAAGTCATCGGGGATGTAAGACAGCTTGGCCTTGATGACTGCAAGCAGCGTGCCCAGGACCGTCACCGATGGAAGACAGCAATTGCTCAGGCTCAGACCTTTCATGGTTTGTCTGCCTGATAAGTAAATAAGTCAGTAAGAAGCAGATGAGTACACTTGACGTAGTATTTTCTGATCTTTCTGATCGAGGGGAAATCTGTTTTCTATGCCTCAACTTTAATTCATCACTAGCCCAAGAATGTCAACACTCGTCGAAGTCAAAACGGAACACTGTGCTCGATTACTTTCGGAGCATAAGCTGTTTACAGCATAAGCTTATCTGCGATCTCAGCCATAATTTAACTCGGATGTTACTCCAAAAAATGTTTGAATATTTTTTTCATTCGATTGGATGAATGAATGATTTTCGACTACCGAATAAATGATTATTTTGCAACTATCGACTAACTAGACAGTTTTTATTCGATAGTTCCCACCACTAATGTATATCCGCAGGGATAAAAATGAAACAGAACTTACGCCAAAAAGGTTAGTTTACACATTAGTAAGTCTTTAGGGATTTTTTTCTATGACTTAGTGTGGTCTATGTAGTGTCAACTCAACAAGAATGGGTGGTCTGTTTCGTTACTTAAACAGTGTAGATAACATCAAGTGTTCATTGCATTTGCAAGCTAAGCTTAGAAGGATATTTTGTAAATAATATAAATTTGTCACATTTTTAGATTATCCCCTACTGTCTATATTCATCCATTTGATCACATGCATGTCAAATAACCTGATTTCAATCGAAATTGACTTGTTCTCTTCTTATCAGGGCGCTGGAGTTAAACGTGGACCTGAACTTCTACCAACATGACTCTCTAGCCAACTGTCTCTGTTTTCACACACCAACTCTTCTGACGTCCTCGAATTACGTGGTTCCTTATGGATGGATGACTTCTGTTGCCTACAGGCTCAGAGCCAAAGTTGAGCCGAACCTACAGTGAATTAGTTGACTGTACTAAACTGATTCCCCCTTTGGGTAGGGGTCGTAGAATATACCCGAGGTAAGGCATGCCTGTTGTAAAAGGCGACTAAAATCCTGACCTAAAAGCTAATGGATTAGGAAATAACCTATTCCGTTGCTTGTCAATATGATGGTTTCAAGCTCGCAAACAAAAGAATAAACAGAAAGTGCGATCGGCATGGAAGGTGATACCCCCGCTATTGATAGGGATGAGGTTGTACCACACCTGGCGAGTTCATCGGCTTAGCAGTTCTCTGATATGTCACAGTGTCCCGGCACCCACATGAGGTGAATGTTAAAATGCTCAGCCATCTCGTCATGAGACAGCCTGCAATTATGGGATGTTTTTGAGTAGAACATGACATTGTCCAGGGATTTTATAGCGGCCTGACTGTCCGAACAGATGAGCCATGACAACGCTATAGTTTCTGCCTGAAAAACGCTACAGTGATCAGGGAGCTTGAAATAGAGAGAGCAATGTTGAGATCTTGGGATACCCGCACACAGCCCTTCGTTAGTCTTCGATCCATCTGCGAAAATACGCAGAGGATCATCCAACGTGTGCCTATCAGACATCCAAGCCGATCTAAAGGGAATGTTGATCGAGAATTTGTTCTCGAAGATAGCCTGGGGTATTAGGCGGTCAGTGTCGCTGGGAAGAAGTGTCGGAGCCTCAAACCTGTGCTGTCTGCTATTTCTTTTCCGAATATTTCCAGTGGTGAAAGATGGAGGAGAATATTCAGTGCGTCTGGCGGAGTACTTCTCAGTGCTCCGCTGATGCACAAGCAGGCCTCGATTGCACTAAATTGAGTGCCTTGCAGTTGATAGCTTTCTTTAGTGCCGTCCACCAAACTGAGACCCCATACAGAAGTGTCGGTCTGACAATCGGCATGAAAATCCAGTGAGCGATGCGTGGTTGTAGGCCCCATTTGCATTCAATGGCTTCTTGCAGCTAAAAAAGGCAGAAGAGGCTTTCTTGACCCTGTCCTGGATGTTGAGATTCCAATTTAGCTTGCTATTAATTGTGAGACCCAGAAATTTCGCACTGGTTGTTAGCTGTAATATAGTGCTACACATCGGTGGAGGATCAGTCTGAGGGAGTTTGTATCTATTGGTGAAGAGTCGATTTGTGGGTTAATGACGAGTCCGCATGTTTGTGTCCATGCTTCCAGCTTGTCGAAGGCTTTCTTCATCATGTCTCTTAGAGTAGAGACGAATTTGCTAGATGCCGCTACGGCAATATCGTCCGCATGGGCAATAACTTTGCATCCTACCTCTCAAAGAAGGGGAGCACCTCCTTGTGGAGTGCTCCTATTAATTCCTCTATGGATCTTATCGTCTCCCATCTGAGAGTGTGGTATGGTGAGTATCTGATGAATGAAAGCCACTAAACTTTTTATTGTTGAACGCAGCTTCGATGTCGAGAAATGTCACAAGTGTGTATTCTTTGAATTCGGGAGATATTTCGATGGTGCGCCTATCAGTGAGTGGAGGGCTGTCTCTACAGACTTACCCTTATTGTAATTGTACATGTACCTGTACTTATGTTTTACATGTGTACTTACACTGTGTCTCCTTTAAGATTTTCTAATCCCTCATTAGAATTGTCCTCAAAAGCTTTTTAATGAAGGTCTACGGGTCTTTCTTTTCTGGTTTTGGTCTTTACCTACTTTTCCTTCGCCCATTTGGTAGAGCATGGCAGTTACAGGTTTCTTGTCAATTTTCGGTGAATTGCAATTCGGTCGTTGGTTGGTCATGCCAGCTACAGCATTTCTTTATGATCTTGAGTACAAAAAAATGCAGAAGATATCTCCTTGATAGGCAATTGATTACCCATTAGTCACCTTTGTCCCAATCAGACTATAAGCAGACCCATTATCCTCCCCAACGAATGAAACAAATCTTCGTTGGCACAAAACAAAAGTCCCTTCCCCTAAAAATGCCAATTAATTTGCCCTCCCTAGGTTTCCCTCCCATGAGAGGAATCAACTAATGACCTCATCCAACCTTCGTCTCGAATCATCTCCATCGCCGC
The DNA here is from genome assembly GCA_916610145.1 of Eristalis arbustorum. Lineage (NCBI taxonomy): Eukaryota > Metazoa > Arthropoda > Insecta > Diptera > Syrphidae > Eristalis > Eristalis arbustorum. The sequence goes on from OU744319.1 coordinate 5,255,163, forward strand.
AGCCTCTCCACAGTTGCCATCTATCAATCAGGCCCACCTCACCTCTGATTCAAACAGATCACCATTTCAACGCCAATCAAGTGGGTTGACATCATCTTCTCCATTAATCAACGTCCCTGCGAGCACACACATCCGCTGGCCCTTCAACGAATTAATTGACAAGTGCGATAGACCACGCGTCAGGCGTCAACTTCATTACTTTTCGTCACATTATGACACAAGCTTGTCATTGTTTGCCATCGCACGCCGCCGCCTGCCCTGCCCAGTGAATGGGAAAATCTGTTGTCAGACGCCACCACTCCTACACCAGAGATCAGCAACCTCGGCAATTAATAAAAATCAACAGAAGATTGGCCAAATGTTCCTAGAGATTGCCGTAGGCAATTTGTGCCGTGGTCCCAATTAGAGCTGACACTTCCACCTAATTGATCGATTCTCCTGCAGCCCCACGGCCACCGCAGTCCCATCCCGCCTCGCATGACAGTAAACTAATTTACGTTTCCTTAATGCAAAGCGATCGTTTAAATAAATTATTTTCGGAGGACTGCAGAGCTCGCAGGCGCTCCTTCGTGTAATCCATTCGGCAGGGTTACGTGACGGAAGTCTTATTGTTGCCCACAGGGTGGGGTGCAAGGCACGAAACAACTGAGAACAGAGAGGGAGTCTTGAAAAGTTCAAAACTCCCTCGACGCCTCGATGCGGCACACACTTTGCGGAGTGCTTCTATGATCCCTCTCATAAAGTATTCAATAGACGGCCCCCTGGAATCGCACTGAGAAAGTTATTCTCGTCGTCTCGTGCGGGCCGAGTTGATTAGGAGGGCAACCCTTGAGTCGGGGAGTGAAAGTTACGTGACGGTGCTGGCGAAGAACAATTGAGGCGCAAGTTAATGTCCCACACACGCGCTCTAGGCCCGGTCGGGTGAGCAGCTGGGCGGCCGTTAACTGAAATCAATTACGGAAAGATTGCCGGCATGGCAACTGTAACCGTGTGTCGGGACTTCAGTTTATGGTCGATGCTTGGGTGCGGGCCTGATTTAAAATGCATATGACATCGGGATGATTTTCCGATTTGTATGCAAAATGAGTGGCTAAACGATTTGTCTATCCTTGAGAGAAAAAAAGGAGGAATTTTAAGGATCTCTGGGCAGACTTAAGTTCAAGGTCAAAACTTGCAGACGGCCTTTTCACAGTCCCGTCGGGTCACGTCTTTGATTTGGGTACCCTTCGTGTCATTCATCACTGTCTCCTCCACTCTGAAGTGATAACACAGAAATTTTATTGAACGCAGATGTCAGAGAAAAAAGTTCTGGGGACGAACATTAGTCTGAGCCCATCCTCTTCCAGAGTCAACGCACGAGGAAAGGGATGAGTTCATCAGCCCTTGTACCCTTCGAGGACTGACTCTGTCTCCAGTTGTCACAGTTGTAAATAGGTTTCGTTCGATTTGGTATTTCGATTAGATTTCATGACTCAGCTAGTGCTGCCAATGCATGATGTGTCATACAAAAAGTTAATTTTAAACCGCTTTCGACGGTATTAAATGTGGAAATGCCCTGAAAATGAAGCTGTTTTCATCAATATCGCTTGGATGACATGTAAATGCTAAATTGTTAGCGAAAACACTGACAGCACTGGCTTTAGCTGATTTAATAATAATAATATAATATAATAATAATACGAGTGGCGCTACAGCCCATAGAGGGCCAGGGCCTAGCTTCTCAGCAAACACTGGTGTTGTGCGTGCTATAGTTCTTTCACGAGTGGAAGGGACCTACAGTTTAATGCCGACTCCGAATGGCCAAGTTTGAGAAGCTTTTTCTAGACTGGACAGACAGACTCTTTGAGCATTGTCAGTGACTCGAAAGAGGTGGGGCCGTGAAAATTATTTTTGTCGCTCAGAGCTGGAATTAAACCTACGACGTCGAGGTTGGGGTCGACGCACATACCCACAACGCCACGGGCCCTCCCCCCAGTTTAGCTGATTTTAGGTGTCCTAAAGTCGACTGCGATTCTACTATTAGTTGTTCCTGCAGGCTTCGGTCCGAGGTGGTGTCATTGCTTGTATTAACTTCGGAGCATAGGCAGACAAAGTCTTTGACTACCTCGAAGTTACAGCTGTGTGTTAGCGTTGGTGGACCTTTTTCGTCTAATATAACCGCTAGCCCCATCTTGGCCGCTCTCTTCTCGATGCTCACAAACGCCCCTCAGACAGCCCGTTGTGTTCCTCCGATGATGTCTATGTCATCAGCATATGCGAGCAGTTGCACAGATTTGTGGAAGATCGTGCCTCTGGTGCCTCTAGTGTTGACATCCAGAATTAAGTTAAAAGAGTCGCATGATAGTGCGTCGCCTTGTCTAAATCCTTTTCGGACATCAAAGATCTCGGTACAATCTTTACCGACCTTGATGAAGCAGCGAGAGCTCTCCATCGTCATTCTGCACAACCTGACGAGTTTGGCAGGAATGTCAAAACTAGACATGGCGCTGTATGGCTCGTCTCTATACACGCTGTCATGTGCGGCCTTAAAATCGGCAAATAGGTGGTGTCAAGTCTTTTGAGTCTTTTCCAGGATCTGCCGAAGTGTGAAGACTTGGTGGACGGTGACCTTCCAGGCCTGAAACCGCGCTGATAAGGACCTATCAGGCTTACAAAGGGTGTCAGGCGTTCAGACGGAACGGCAGAGAGTGTCTTGTAAGCGATGTTGATGAGGCTGATCCCTCGATAGTAAGGGTAGTCAAAGGGGTCTCCTTTCTTGTGGATCGGGCAAATGTTACTAAGATTCCACTCATCAGGCATGCTTTCCTCCGACCATATCTTACAGATGAGCTGGTGCATGCGCCCAACCAATTCATCTCCAGCTGCTTTAAACAGTTCCGCGGACAATCCGTCCGCTCCAGCAGCTTTGTTAGACTTCAGTCTTGATATTGCTACCTTGACCTCGTCTAAGTTTAGGTGACGGAATTCGCGTCTGTCATCGTCCGGATTGAGTGCAACATTCTGCCTGACAGCGGAATTTGTGTCGTCATCGCCGTTTAACAGTCTGCAGAAATGTTTTTTTCCAAATTCCCAGCATTGGCTGCGATTCTACTACTAGCTGTCCATTACCGTCCCTACAGTCTTCGGTCCGAGGTCCATACCTTCCGGATGCTTGTTTTATCTTTTGGTAAAACTTTCGGACCTCCTTCCTGTCGTAACACCTCTCCATCTCCACGACCGCGCCCTCCTCATGCTCTTTCTTTTTCTTTCTGAGAGGCCGGTGCTCTTCCCTTCTCTTCTGTTCGTAGAGTTCACGAACAGCTCTCGTTGTTCGATGCTGGGTTGCCTTGTAGGCCTCCTGCTTGGCTGCATGTGCCTGTCTGCACTCGTCGTCAAACCATGGGGTCCTTCTAGGTGGTGTCGTAAAACCCAGCACATCAGTGGCAGCTTGTTTGATGGCTTCTTGACAACGACTCCATTCTTCTTCTATTGTTTGTGCAGGCAGCGTCGGACTTTCAGAGAGTTTCTGGGAGTTCTCGGTTGGCAAAGTTCCTAGCAGTCGATTCGACTCTGTACTTCTCTCGATATCCTCATCCTTACCTTGGCTACAACAAAGAAATGGTTCGAATCGATGTTGGCTCTTCGGAACGTTCGGACATCGAGAATTTTGGAGGAGTGTCTGACGTCGATCGTCGATCGTCTTCGAATCGGAACCTGTCGGGCAACGCAACAGAGGACGGCCGCGTTTAAGGTGGCGCACCCAAGTGGAGAACTCAACCAACTTGGTGTGCGAAACTGGAGACAACTAGCCAGAGTTCGTCTATCGGTCCACCCCGGACTTTAGCGCCACACAAAGAAGAAGAAGAAGTCTGACGTCTATCGCAATGTGATCAATCTGTTTGACGGTTAATTGATCAGGAGACCGCTAGGTTGATGACGGTTGATGTTGAGGTGTGGGAACCGCGTGCTCATCCTAGAGAGGTTTACCAGTGCTTTTATTTTTTTGCGAGCCGTACTGACCCTTGTAAATGTTTTGCGATTAAATTCTGTAGCCCACTCTAATCTCTACGCAATAAGTTAAGGTTCTTCGAATTCAATGGCAAATACCTACTGAAATATGCTTTTGAAACTTGGCAAGTTGGTAGTCCAAGAACTACTGGAAAATCAGCAGTATTGGTCGAAAAAGGCAACCTGGCCACAGCTGAAGTGTCTGGCCACAGATCGAGAAGGATGGAGGATGTCTGTACCCCACCCAGTGGTTGAAGGGTTCACACATATATTTTGAACAACATTCTTGCCGCTGTCTAGCATTTGTAGAACGAAGCCACAACTGAGTCAAAATCCCTTTATCAACAAAAACATCAAAGAATCCCTCAAAACCATTCCGAAGGCGCCCTTAAACATCAAATTTACTTCCTCTTCATAATCAAATGAAGTATCGTGCCTTATCGCATTTTTCCACTCCCATTCAGGACGCTCTGTTGACAACGTTTGTGGCGCGCGGGAAGAAAAAATGAAACCAATTCTGATTTCCATCACAAAACACATTCAGGATGTCCTTTATGTCCCGACAGCGCCTCGCCGGGATCAAGAGGGTTGAGTTCAATTGAATGGGACACATCAAAGGAGGAAGGGAATCAAGGATCCCCACCACAGAAGGTGCGGTTCCCTTCTGGATAATAAATTGCGGCCATAAGTAAGGCAGTTTATTTGCACATCCGGCGGGAGGTGCCTCTTAGAACTGTACGAACGGGCGTTGAAAGGCGATGATTTCAAAGCAATCTGTGCTAAAAGATTAGCTGTTAGGGTCACGCAGAGCTATTCACTGAGCTGGGATAAAGGCGCGTGCCCATGTGATGGCGGCGAGAGAGGGAGTCTGATATGATTTGCGGTTCTAATCGGGGTTGCTATTAGCGCGGTAACTGGATTTTGCAAATGTATAGGCCATTCAAAGGAGTGTGTTTACACGTGGGGTGGTGGGCTTGGAGCCTGTCATGGGAGGTGGGCAGTGGTTTGATGTTGGGTTTCAGCTGCGTTGTGATCTGCTTTCTCGACGCAAATTTGATTCACGAACTATGAGGGCGGAAGGAGAATGGCTTGGGTAATAGCCCGCTTATTTAAAGGAATGACGAATCCGCCAGCAGCCGTTCTCTGATCAAACTTCCTGTCAAACGACAGAATTATTCAAGCACACGAGGCAAGCTCAAGACATTTCACTCATCCATCTCGCCGGTTGACAGCTATACCCTTCCATTCCCAGCCAGAGCACATCAATTAACTCCCTCCCAGCGATGCCGGCTTGTGTATGCTCACTGTCGACGATACGAAACTACAAAAGACGGAACACTTCCGACGCTCTGAATGCCACGAGACATGCAACATTTGTGCGTGTTACGGACCAGCTCCAGGCGGACATCCCTCTGTTCACTGCCCGTCTCCTCGATAGCTGACAATTCACCTCACTCACGTCGCAAGAGAATATGAAACCCAATCACGTAGTCGATTTTCTGATTATGGCAGCCCTCTCCTTACATTCCACCCTCCATCAGCAGCGCGTGGGGTAATTTATGCCACCCTCTCCTCCCGCGATGGGTTAACGAAAAACGTGGCCCCACGCAAAGTCCTAGTTAACACTCCAAAAGTGGCAATAACTCAAAGTAACACGGAAGCGGGTCAATTAGCCTGCTCATGCATTTGCATGCACCACCGCCAAGGAACTGCCTCGAAAAAGTCAACCACCCAAAGCCAGGTACCTGTCGTGGCGCATTAATTTTGAATTATTACAAAGCACACAAATTCCGGGGTGACCCACCACCACTCCGTGCCTCATTTCCTGAGGGGGAGCCGGTGACACGGCAGGAACTTGTTTACGAACTTTCCTGACACATCAGCGCGCTGCTGGCACCGACCCGGTCGCCAGGTGAATGACCAGTCACACACGACAACTAATGAAAGTTCAACATTTCGACTCATCTTGGCCCGGCTTGAAGATGAAAGCAAACAGAGCGCGCTGCGTCAAGCGTCGCTGGCCACTTGTGTCACTTTCGTTAGAAGCGCTCGGGGTGGCCTCTGAGGACTCATCCGCGCCGCGTAGGTGTGTTCGGTCCGCGATGGGCTTCTGATTCTGGCGATGGTGCTCCAGATTTTTGTGGGATAAGTACACAGCCCTCGGCGCTGGTGACTGGCGGCGTTGCTGTGCTCGTCGAAAGGGAAACCTAACGTCTTCCTTCGGCGTCAGAAAGGGGGTGCCACATAAATCGTTGGCATAACTATCATTTTATGCGTTTCTTGCAATAAAATAGTTCACACGAGGCGGGGCCTTTGTGATGGAAATATGAGCTTTCACTGGTTTCTGGGGGAAAGCCATAACCTCAAGTCGGTAGTAAAAATAGCCGAAATAACCTTTGTCACGCTTAGACCTTGGCAAGCTGATGTTGATTGAGGTTGTTGGTGTGGTGTTTTCAGTGCATTCACTAAAGAGAATGGCGCCTAAATTCAAGCAACGGAGGGAATAAAAAAAAGTCGATAAGTAACTAGTTCTGGGGAAGAAGTGCTTTGAATTCTAAGCTCTGCCGTTCCGATTGTGAGTTGGGTTGGTTAGGTAAAGATGCTTGTCGTCCACTATGCAACAGTTGCACTTTGAAGGGTTTGGCGAAGGTGTAGTGGGCCGTTCATACGTCGGTAAGTTATCTGCAGTCTCTCTCATCGTTGGTAGACCTAACGCAGGTTCGGGTCCTTGTTTAGCAAGTTCACCTCGTTTACCTGTGGTGCCCAGGAACACGGCCAAGTCCTAGAGAACTAAAGCTGTCTATGATGTCAGATTTTGGGCGCATGGGCTAATGAACACAGGGTAAAGTTGCTGGCTGCACCTAACCTGGTAGGATGTCAGCGCGATCCCTGCTTGTGCTTCAATGTGGCACCCCTGGATAGCCATCACAACAACCGCTGTGTGGTAAACAAATGTATGCAGCGACTCCCATCCTTCCGAGGGTCGAATAATGGGCATGGCCTACCAGTTGTAAGTTGCTCGTGAGGTTTACTCCCTCACCACGTAAAAAATACCACTGTTACGAACCAACGACAGGCCTCGGCTATAGACGGATTTACAGTTGACGACTCCAGAAAACGGTTAAGAGACAATGATTTTCGGGTCTGCAGGTGGAATGTGAGGTCCCTGAACAGACCACGTGCAGCCGATGAACTCGTGGAGGCCCTGAACTTCTACAAAGCAGACATTACCGCCATGCAGGAGATGCGATGGGATGGGCCGGGAAAAATTAAGATGAGAAACTGCGACATCTACTACGGTGATTGCTACAAAGAGGGAAGGCAGCGCTTATTTGGACGCGGATTCGTTGTTCGAAGCAAACTTAGGCAAGAAGTCTTAAGCTTCAGATACATAAGAGAACGCCTCACAACAATCCGCATCAAGGCTAAATTCGAGAACATCAGCCTGATTTGCGCACACGCCCCGACTGAGGAGAAAGATGACGATAGCAAGGATGACTTCTATGATCTTATAGACAGAAAATACGATCGATGCCCCAGCTATGACACCAAGATAGTTCTAGGAGATTTCAACGCACAGCTGGGCAAGGAAGAAAACTTTTCTAGAGTCATCGGAAAACCCAGCCTGCACAACAACACATCCGAAAACGGACTCAGGCTGGTAGATTTCGCCTCGGGCCGTAACCTCTCTGTGATGAGCACGCGGTTCCCACACCTCAACATTCATAATGGGACCTGGCGGTGTCCTGATTAATCAACCGTCAACCAGATTGATCACATCGCGATCGACGTCAGACATTCCTCCAATATGCTAGATGTCCGCACGTTCCGCGGAGCCAACATCGACTAGGACCATTTCCTTGTTGTATCCAAGGTAAGGATGAGGACATCGAGAGAAGTACGGAGTCGAGAAAGAACACTACGGTTTGACGTCGGAAAGCTACAATCGCAATCGACCGCTAGGAACTTTGCCGACCGAGTCTGCCTGAAACTCTCTGAAAGTTCGACGCTGCCTGCACATACAATAGAAGAAGAATGGAAACAATGTCAAAGAGCCTGCAGGGACGAAAATGGACAACTAGTGTTAGAATCGCAGTCGATGCTGAGAATTTGGAAAAATCATTTCCGTTGACTGTTTAACGGCGATGACGACACAAATTCCGCTGTCAGGCAGAATGCTTCACTCAATTTGGACGATGATGAACACGAATTCCGTCCCCTCGACTTAGACGAAGTCAAGATAGCGATATCTAGACTGCCGCTGGAGCGGACAGTCTGCCCGCTGAAATATTTAAGGCAGCTGGAGTTCTGGTAGGGTAGGGCGCATGCACCAGCTCATCTGTAAATATGGTCGGAGGAAAGCATGCCCGATGGGTGCAATCTCAGTGTCGTCTGTCCGGTTCACAAGAAAGGATACCCCTTTGACTGCGCCACCTATCGAGGGATCAGCCTCAGCAACATCGCGTACAAGATACTCTCTGCCGTTTTGTGTGAACGCCTGACACCCTTTGTAAGCCTGATAGGTCCTTATCGGCGCGGTTTCAGGCCTGGAAGGTCACCGTCCCCCAAGTCATCACATTTCGGCAGATCCTGGAAAAGACTCAAAAGACTAGACACCACCTATTTGTCGATTTCAAGGCCGCATATGACAGCGTGAATATAGACGAGCTATACAGCGACATGTCTGGTTTTGGCATTCCTGCCAAACTCGTCCGTCTTTGCAACGATTGGTAACGACGGAGAACGCCCGATGTTCCGTCAAGGGCGCATCCCGATTGTACCGAGACCTTTGATGTCAGAAAAGGATTTAGACAAGGCGACGCACAGAGGCACGATCTTCCACAAATCTGTGCAACTGCTCGCATATGCTGATGACATTGACATCATCGGAGGAGCACAACGGGCTGTCAGTGGGGCGTTTGTGAGCATCGAGAAGACAGCGGCCAAGAGTTATATTATATTATACTAAAAGGGTCCACCAACACTAACGTCTTGGACAAAACACACAGCTGTAACTTCGAGTTAGTCAAAGACTGTGTCCGCCTAGAAGTTAATACAAGCAATGACACAACCGTGGATATAAAACGGAGGAACACGCTGGCCAATCGCTGCTTTTTCGCACTCGGAAGGCCATTGAGGAATAAAGCCATCTCTCGAAGAACCAAGATATGCCTCTGCTGTATGGAGCTGAAACATGGACTCTAACAAAAGCGGGCGATGATATTATTATTAGCTTCTTGAGAAAAGTCCTCCGAATTATCTTCGATCCCGTATTGACCGATGGTGTTTGGAGGAGAAGACTGAACGACGAGCTGTACGGGCTGTACAGCGACATCGACCTGGTCAAACGAGTTCGAATCTCTCGTCTAGTCATCTGAGACGAGAGATTCGGTCACTCCAAACCGGAGGGAAAACGCAGTAAAAGAAGACCACGGCTACGGTGGAGTATGCTAGAAGGGGACCTGAATAAGTTGAATGTGCGTGACTGCTTGTCTTGTACGCAGAGTGCTAATGTGGTCTACATAGGACTGACCACAACGAAAGCCCCCTCGATGCCTCCTATGCATCCAGCCTCTTTGCTGGCTTTTGAGAGCTTGATTGCAGCTTGCGGTCCTCTGTAATTTGGCAGCTAGCTGTTGGGCTCAGCTCAACTGAGTCCCCATTAAGTAGGGCACAAAAATTGTCCCTTCATCTTTGTTGTTGATCTTCGACTTTTGCCAGTAGTGTGCTGTTCACATCCAGTATGATTGGTGCTGTTACACTCTCGTATCCCCTGTTCTTGCACCACTTTCCGCATTTTTTTCCCAAGTTCGTCCAGTCTTTTTCTTCTGTCGTTCCTCTCATAGCACTGTGCGCACTTGTGAGCTACTCGGTACTCTATGCACAGAGCTTCTTTACGTTCAACATTGAGTTCGGCGTTTGCTTTAATTGACGGTGATCTACGGGAATCGATTTGAATGTTGTAAAAAGGTGACAAAAATCATTTGGGCAATGTTTGTTCCAACTTGTCTTACAAATCTCATCAAATTTCAAGTACGTTGTAATTTCGTAGTTGACTCTTCGACCATTGCCATGCAGGTAGGAATCCAGTAGAGAAGAGGATCAAGAACTCTTCCTTGAGGTACGCCCGCTCTTATAGCTTTAAGTTCAGAGTAAGCTTGAGTCTGCTTGACGCAAAAATTCTGACAGACACTTCGTAAACAAAAAATACTTTAAGTCACGGAAGAGCATTTTATAAGCTAACAGCCGCTTTGTACCCAACATATTCTTGAACTTCTGGCAAAGTTGATTATTTGCTTTTTCTGATGCAATCGCAAGCAATGACTAACTCTGAGGACAACGATCAGATTGCGCTCGTAGCAACAACTTCCTGATACTCGTCCGAAACCAGTTAAACCACTCACCATCCAGGTCACCGCTCCAAATTTAGACACACCTCTCGCACTGCATCGATCAAGATAACGCCAAACTGATTCACCGACCCTCGCATTCAACCACCAGCGGCCTTAACCTCCACCTGATCACCGGTCATATCTCGGCGAAATTTCTCACATCAATGCGCCCCGCCGTTGGTCAACAAAGCGACACCGCATCACAGGCCCCATTCATGCGATGAGCACTCATCATTGAAATCAGAGGGGTGCTCTGATTGTTTAATCACTGAGTCAACAATCCAACAATCCCACACGATGTCATCCGCCGACCACCAGCGACATGCATGGTCGGTCTGGAAATACCGCGTATGCGATTCTCATGTTTGGCCAGCCACTGTTCTCTATTTGCCCGACAATAAGCGCTGCCCGCGCGCTTTCCCGGCGCACGATTTCGAGTTCAAACGCCTTCGGCGGCTTCGCAGCGGTTCCCGGTGCCAAGCGGAGCTGGCCGCGCAAACCAAGCAAACCGAAAAAAAAGAGTTCATCGGCCGGAAGTTCAGCCATGCATTGGCCAGTTAATAGTGTTTAATCTACACGAAGTGACATGTTTCTGATACAATGGCCCGAAAGCCATGCCAATTGGCGCGGCAGTCACACGACTTTCTTGCTTGCCAGACACGACAGAGAGTGGGCCACGACAGTCGGCGGGCGGCACAGCACTCGTGCGATATTCTCGCGACACACTCTCTAAGCCACCACCATCGTCTGTGGAGACATGCCACGACAAGGGGTTGAACATGACTCCACCCCCTGTGATGGGATTCATGAGAGAAGATTCTTGTCTGGCGCCGCGCGTCGTTATGGCACTTCTCATGAAGACACAATTACAGACAGCCAAGGGAGTCATGTCGCCAGGGCGACGTGGGGCTGGGGCGTCGATTATTGACGGATCCGTTGCCAAATCGAAGCTGAATGAGCCAGCCATTGTGCTGTCTGCGATGTGAATCTGCAGGCACGTGATGTGATCAGCGGAGCGTGGTTATTGTTGTGTTGTTAACAAAGGAATGCTTTGAAATTTTCAGCAAATTTGCAAAGCAAACGGCGAGAATCGACAGCGGGTGGGTTTTACGAGCGAACAGCGGGCCAAGGGGTGGCGGGTTGAGAATTCAAATTAAAGCATCTTCGAGTTGGTGGCAGACTTTGATTGCGTAAGATACAGGAAATGAAATGGATTCGGTTTCATTTGGGGATGGAATTTTATTTTTCCAAGAGCCATCTGGGGTTATCTCATTAAATTTGGGATTTAGTTGACAAAGCGTCATGTGTGACGGGGTGAGTTAAGATGGGGTGAGCTTGCAGACATCCACATCAGCAATTTTGTGATGATGCGAGCGAGATAGCATGCGGTCACTGTTTTGCTGGGAAAGCAATCGGTTTCATAATGAAAGTGGACCCCTTCTCCTTCTGTGAGTTGCCGACCTAGTTTATCCATCGGATAAGCTGTTTGCAAGCAAATGACTAATTCTGTGAATCTTGATTGGAGTTTGTTTTCGGACGCTGCTGATGGGTTTCAAGTGGATACATGATTACAATTGGAACCTTCCAGAATTAAGTCAGTCAGTTCAGACAGTGCTTCAACAGCGAACATGGCTCGTAGAGAAATAAGGAAATAGAGCAATTCAAAGTAACATTTTGATTTGCGCGACGATACATCATTTGACATCATTTGACATCATAGGACGTTATTTGCGGGATTAGCATTGGCAATTTTGAAATTTCGATCAAAGAAGGACTCAGAATAGATGCCGAATAGTAGGTTATAAACACAAACCGGGACACGGGTTAAACAGGGTGAAGAAAATAAAGCACTAATTATTAATGGGAAAGTAATAATAATAATAATAATATGGGTGGCGCTACAGCCCATAGAGGGCCAGGGCCTAGCTTCTCAGCAACCACTCGTATTGTGCGTGCTATTGTTCTATCACGAGGGGAAGGGACCTACAGTTTAATGCCGAATCCGAACGGCTTTGTTTGAGAAGCTTTTTCTAGACAGGAAAGTACTCTTTGAGCATTGTCAGTGACTGGAAAGAGGTGGGGTCGTGAAAATTGTTTCCGCCGCACAGAGCAGGAATCGAACCTACAACGTCGAGGTTGGGGTCGACGCACATACCCACAACGCCACGGGTCACCACATTAATGGGAAAGTAAAAACATTTTATTCAAAGTATTGGCCATTGTTTTCTACACATTTTGACCACTTTTCTGGCAATTTGTGAATACCACGCCAATAAAATTGTTCGTCTCTTAAAGCAAACCAATCAGACACCCAATTTTCGACTTCTTCGTAGAAATCGAAGTGCTGCTCAGCCAATGCGTGTCCCATCGATGAAAACAAATGGTAGTGGGAAGGAGCCAAGTCTGGTGAATACGGCGGGTGGGGTAGCTGCTCCCAGCCAAGTGTTTTGATTGTATCCTGAACCGGTTTTGCTTTGTGTGCAGGTGTATTGTCATGGAGCAAAATTACCTTGCGGTGTTTTCTGGCCAAGACCTCTATGGCGCAGAGACATGGACGCTATTGAAAGCGGATGAAGAAGCTCTTTGTTGTTTTGAGAGAAAAGTTCTGCGTACGATCTTTGGTCCTGTTTGCGTTGATGGCGTTTGGAGGAGAAGGTTCAACCACGAACTATACAGGCTGTACAGCGGCATGCACCTAGTTAAGCGTCTTCGGATCCAACGCTTAATATGGCTAGGTCATGTAGAGCGGATGGACACCACAGCTCCGGCCCGAGGAGTCTTCGACACCGAGCCATTGGGACAGCGCAACAGAGGACGTCCTCGCACTAGATGGCGCACACAAGTGGAAAAGGACCTCAACCAATTTGGTGTGCGCAACTGGAGGCAGCTGGCGAAAGATCGGGCTGGCTGGAGAGGCATGTTGGTTGAGGCCCAGGTCCACCCCGGACTGTAGCGCCAATCAAAGAAGTCTTCTGGCCAATTCTGGTCGTTTCTCGATCAATGCATGGTTCAAATTGATCATTTGTTGTCGGTAGCGATCAGTATTAACGGTTTCACCAGGTTTTAGAAGCTCGTGGTACACCACACCTTTCTGGTCCCACCAAACGCACAGCATTGTCTTCTTGCCGAATCGATCTGGTTTTGCAGTCCATGTTGATGGTTGTCCCGGATTAACCCATGATTTTTTCCGTTTAGGATTCTTAAAATAAATCCATTTTTCATCGCCACTAACAATCCGATGCAAAACCGATTTTCTTGTGTCCTTGAAGCAAAATTTTACAAGTGATTTTCCATCTGTCTTTGATTCAATTTATGTGGATCCCATTTTCCTCACTTTTGTATCTTTCCCAAAGCTTTTAAACGGTGAATTGCTTGTTGTGCAATATTTAACATTGCTGTCATTTGCTTTTGACTCAAAGTGTCATCTCCATCCACTATCGGCTACAATTCGGCGTCTTCAAACTTTTTTGGTGGTCTGCCTCGTTCTTCATTTCTCACATCAAAATCATTATTTCTGTTGCTTTTGATAGAGCATGATCACCATATGCCTCGACAAGCATTCGACCTCGACTCTGCAGCACTTTTCTTCAAATGAAAACAAAACACTAATGCTTTCCGCAAACCATCACTTTCTGGTACAAAATTCGACATTTTTAACGCGATGAAAAAATATGATTTTGTCTGTTCAATGACTTGATGCATACTAAATATTTTTCACAGATGTCATAGCAAACAAACAAAAACATAAAATAAAGGCTCGTTCACAACAAATGTTCCTATCGAGACATTTGTATCTTGACGCTCTTCATACCGGTATACCTATTAGTAAGAACAAGTAAGACCAAACGTAGCTCTGAGTCGGCCAATAGACATCGAACACGGCTGGCATGATTAGCTGCGCTACATTTTTGCACACAAAGCAACACAAAAGCGTCAGTACTGTTGTTACGCTGAATGGACATCCATCCAACTGAATGGAACTCCATCATGGACCATCTGGATTAAGTAAGCTAGCTCTCCGTCCTCCATCTGAAGTTCTGTATCGATCATAGCAAGAAGTTTTCAATCAGATCGATTGTGACTCGGACTGTGTGGCATGACGCGTCATCCTGCAACCAGAGGGTTGTCCAGATGCGCGACTTCAATTTCAGTAAGGAAAAATTCAGTCAACATGACCACAATTCTAGGTTGGTTGTGACTCGTGCGCTTTTAATTGCTGTATCAATTGGACCATGTAAGCAAATAATCCGAGATTCATATGCAAAATTGCCTTCAGACTAGTGCGTGAAATATAGAGATCGATGGCGAATTGAGTCTTACACCTGCGCGCCATTACTGTGACGGACACCATGAGTGTTGTGCACTTGCATACCACTTACGAACTTTGTACAAACTTGCGACAACAGTCGCGGTGGATGCTTCATTTCATTTGTAAATAAATATGTGCTAGGCTACGAGAGAAATTGAACAATTCGGAGTAATATTCGAACCGATGCGACGATGCATGATTTGGCATCAGAAAATTGTTTGTGAGATTAACAGAGGAAACTTCGTACCAAAGTCAGGAGTAGGCATTTCAATTCGGAGCAAATTCGGACTAAGTTTCGGTAGAATTGTATGCGAATACTAAAACTCGGATTCGGAATAGAAGTGGATTATAATCTAAAGTGGCATTAACAAGGTGGTCGAATTCTCCCTCAAACTCGAATTTATTGTGATGAACATGAACATCTTTGCATTTTCTTACATTTTTTCATACAAAAAACCACTCTCTAGTTCGTAATCGAACAAATTTTGATATCCCGTGACAATTCGACTTGGAAAGTCCACTGCATGTGGTATTGCGAGCCGTAAAAACGTGTTCAATGCGATGCGGGAGAATGGGATACTTTGGTTTTTGCCAAAACTTATCGCCAGACAGAGTTCACATTTGAAGGCATTTGAACAGTACTGCGTGAAAAACGGGGTGTAGCATCTCAAAACCGGAGTGATTACTTTCTGAGCCAACGGGCGGAATGGGGCAAGTGTACAATTGATGCGGCACTGAAGTGTGTACAAAAGCGAGTCCACTGTAATGTCTAATGCTACGTTCACTCGGACCACACTATTTTGTACAAAGCGCGGCCCGCTCTGCTCTATCTGTTTAAAGTGCAGCTCGCTGAAGGGAAGGCTATAAATATATATTCATACAAGCATTTTCACCACTAAACTATACTATTGTATTCATACAATATGATTGCTAGGACCCACATAATGTATGGCGAGCACAACGGATAGAAGTATAGGGTAAGGGCACCAGTAACCGGCCACCTAATGCTGTGTAACTAATTACACTAATTATGTACGCCAATGTTATATGTCTTTATCAATTATGAATAATGTTTCATATATAATAAAAAATACCAGTTTCAAATAATTATTCAACATTTTTTTATCAATTTTTGTTCTAAAAATGTGAATTTTCGGTATTACGCGGCCGCTTTGGTTCAATATCCTGCCACTCCGCTCTTTCTTTGGAAAATCTGAAACCCAGGCAAGGCTGTTCCGAAAAGTTTTCCAGCATGTTTGGAATGGATGGATTTCATCAAAAAAGTCAGTTTTACATGGAAAGCTAAACTTTGCTAATGAATGTATTTAAAACAGTCTAAGGCCATTCAACTTTACCATATAGCTTATTCTGTTAGGTTGTCTTTGGTACATTGCATTCTGAAGCCGATTTCCTTTTCACTTTGACTTAAATTGGTTTTTCTTATATCATTTAGAGCTAGTTATATTCTTTTATCTCGCAAAAGGTCTTGTCGTTATTGTTCTGCTATTTCCTCACTCATCTGTTACAAAATTGGCCATTAAACATAACTGCCCTCTACGCATCATAAATTAGAGTTCATACCGATCAAATGCCACTTGACACTTTAGGATATCTGAAGCGATACAATAATACGTAATAGTCTTTTCGTATTGTGGGCTTTCATTGGATCACACGCCGAGGGACATCTAAGGAAACAAGTTGCTGTTGGAGGTAGGTAGGTCAGAAGCAATAGAAGCAGAAGAGATGGGACGAAAAAAAGCATCAGCGTTGCAGAAAATTAAGAGAAACCATTGGAGCCAGAATCGACGGTACGACCTGCGACCAGAAGCCATGCAAGTTTAAGGTAGATACAATATTCCACAATGGCCAAAGTTTGAGTTCATTCAGAAAAGAGTTTTTTTTAATTTTTGAATTGTTACAACCAGATATAAAGTGTTAACTAAGACATTACAACATTTTCAGCGACCCTCAATATGTGATCGTTGCAGATAAGTATTGTGTTGGTACATAACCAAATATGAAACATTACACAGCATTGAGTTTTTGAAGCATTGATGTTCTTACTCCAGTCAAATATGCTGTCAAGATCGGAATTCAATGTGCTTAACATACGCTGCCGTCCCAATACTTTATCCGAAGGGCGTAATGAGAAAGACTGTCGGTGACAAAACAGAGCCCTGAGGGACGCCAGCATTTATTTTGGGGATATCAGGCCTGGGCACGTCCAAAACAGCTTGAATTAAGAGATTCGAAAGGTAATTACTAATAAAGAGAAGGAAGAGATTGATCAATATCACAGGTACCAATTTTCGACAAAAAAGCTTGATGCCAAACTCTGTCAAATGCCTTAGAAATATCAAGCGAACCTATTTTGCTTTCGCCTGTATTGTGCAAAGATTGGTATCCTATAGTAAACCACGAGAATGGGTCAGGGTTTCAACTCGACCACTTTCGAGCAAGAGTTACAACTACTGTTTTCCAATGGTTTCAGTTCCAAAACTAAAATTTGACATTTGACCAAGCGAAGATGCACATGCACAGAGTGCAGTTTGTAGTCAAACTTCAACTAATGCAGGACGGTTCTTTCGTCTACTCCATAAGCATTCGCTGGATCCAACGCGCTTGTCTTCAGGAGAAGATGACTAATTTCCTGAGAGGTGCACAAATTAGTATCATGTTCAAAAGGAAGACAGATGAAGGCGAACACCTCTAATAGGTGGCAACTACTTGTCTCGGTTTCTAGTTCGATTCAAGACAGTTCGGCTTTAACATCTGTAGGTTTTGAGTTCCGAATCGTCAAGAAAGAAAAGGAATCATATGTTCAGAGTAATCGGAATAAGCTCTGTCCCCCTCTGCATACTATAGGACGGGTGCTGCCGAGTGACCGGCTGCAACTACGCAGCGAATTGCAATGTGCAGCAAAACCAGAGGAACTTCCGAAGGATTTTGAGCCCAAACAAGCTTAGATCGTGGTGTCAACTACCGGAGAAAAGGCTAGTGAGCACGAAACATGCGACGAAGCTAATCAACGTTGACTCAACTGATGAAGAAGACCGAAATGGAGCCGAAAGTAGAGCTGAGTGGGCCCGGATCGTGAATGAACGATGGTTAATCGAATGTGAGGTACTGAAAGCTACGTACTCGGGTAATGAGAAGATGGTGGACAGTCGCCAGAATTCTAGTCATTTCAAATTCGGAGTAAAACATGAATTTATAACGACTTCCGAGTCATGCCTTCAATAGGAATTCTACAGGTGGCCGACTGCTAAACAGACCCAGGACCAAGGGCTGGCACTCAGTCCTCCGCCTAGTTGCTGGGGCATAAACATTCTACAATATATGAAACGTAGTTTTCTTAACTATAACCAACTCAGTTTCATTTCTAATGATATGGCTCTTGATATGTCTCTTAATGAACAAGGATCGAGTGGTCCTGACCACCAGGTTTCTTTGCTTTGCTTTACCCCCGCGGTTCCTTTAGTCCATCATTTGGCCCAGAAGATGATGACAACTATTATTACATGCGTAGTAGCAGTTCGTTTACTTAACTGAAGAATATTCCGATTACAACGCGGAGTAGGTTTTCGGACTAGTTTCTAATAAACAATTGAAACACATTTCAATTGACATTTGCAAGTAGAAGAGGAAACAGACCATCGACCGACCGACAAACAACTCTCAGTACACACTCACTGGAGCCCAAAGTGGAACATCGAAGTGAAATCACAAAACTCCGCACATGGCAGGGTATTTAGTTCCCCAAAGCCAACAAATGCGCACACGAGTGTCATAATCTCCCACCGCATCGATAAGCACAATTATTAACGCCAACAGCAATCAACCACTTGCACCGTCAGCTGGCGTACCTCTCAAATAAACAATCTTATCGCACACAATAGCGCCAATTCGAAAGCACAAAGCCTGTCACACCGACGCGTCGCAATCACAGAATCGCAATCAAATCAATTTCGTCTCCCCGCTGCAGATTAATGCCGCAACCAAACGGAGGCGGTTTGACCATTCTGAAATCCATTTTAAGGAAAACATTGCATCACGCCCCGATCGCAGAGATCCAACTTCGGTGTTGCACACGGCGGCGAACAATGCTCCTAATGGTAATACGATCCTCTTTGCAAAATCGTGCCCCACTGAGGGACCGCATCCGCAGCGCAATGCAAGCCACACGCACACGACCCAGTGTCTACGAGTAGGAGAGGCGCAATAAATGCAATAATTTCAATAAACATTAATTAACACAATAATGCACCTTAGCAACGACACAGAAAGAAACTATCAATCTGACATCATTTCTTGGGCCGAGTACACGCGGCATGATGTCACACAGACCGCCTGCGTGTCTTCAGCCAAGCGAAAGAGAGTACGAGTGACGAGCGACCGCCACCCGACCCCATCGCCACACTCGGTATCTCAACATAACCGCAAGATAATTACGAATTCTGATGACGACGGCGCAGGGGGGCGAATCGAAACCGAAAGCAAGCGGCGACAGCCTTCAAGGTGGTTCTAGATTTTTACTCCGGCCCACGGCACCGCAGCGGCTAGCTCCGCTAGGGCTCTTCCTGAAGCGCCCGCCACACGGCTGTGTGCAGCGTCAATCCGCGCTGTCACAGTATCCGGTAATCGAAGCCATTGTTTGCAAGTGACAGCACGCCAGCCGTCTACGCCGTCAGGTGGAAAAACTGTTTGATTATCAAACAAACAAAAAACGACTGTTTGTTGTGTTCAACGATGACGACAACGACCTCGACTGGATGCTGCCAGTGGCCCCACGTAGCGAGCACATGGTGAATCTCTGCTCTACTCTCGCTGATTTGTAGAGCGTGAGCTGAGCGGGACGGGGGTGCGCATGCGGGGGCCACGCTTGAATAAATTCGGGCACGAGCGTGTGGCTACAGTGGGTAACAGATTCTTTTATGCGGCTGCTCAATGGCGCGGCAAATCATTTTGAAATTATTACATTATTTTAAGTAGGCCCACTTGAGGGAGGCGCAGCTGCCTCCGTCGACGGTTGTGCTGCCGGCTTTGGCAAGTGGGAATGAGTTTGAAGTGATTTTTGCTTGGGATTACGTGCTTTTTCGGACGGATTTATGACGTGAACGGGCGACGCGGGTGCGGATGGCTCTTGGACGAGGGCGAGAAATAAATTGGCGCTCATGACAGAATCTGAAATGGGAAGGTAATGACCCGTCCAGTGTGGAGGCGCATAAATCAAGCCTTAGAAGGGATTTGATGAGCTCTGGGTTGGCCATTCGCAGAGCACTTTCGAACGCCTCGCAGTCATGGCGGTACGTGCGAAATTGCCAATTTTGAAGGAATCACTTTTTGGGCGCACATGTCATTTTCCTAGGTTTTATGTTTTGCATTTCGAAGTCGATAAAATGGAACGCAAAAGGGTATATTTTTTATTGTTTCGGACAGCCTCTTAATGGGACGATAGCTCCACTGGCAGACAGGAGTTCCTTTTGCGCTGAGGCATCCACTAAGAGACTCTGTGTTGTTGGGTACGGAGCAGAGGGTGTTACTCTGTTTTCGAGATTGAGGAATGGGTGCCGATGAGGAATCTGATTGGAGGTAAGCTAGACTGGTCGTAAATAATGTTCAATGAAGTCTCTCTCCAATACGACAAGGATAATGATAAGAAATTAATGATTTCGGCAGAATACACAGATGAACAAAAATTAGAAGTGATATATTAACCGAAGCAGGTCTAGGAAGAAAATGCTGTCACAACCGAAAGCTGAAATTAATGAAAAGTAGCTGGAAACAGCGATTTTTGTTCAATTAGGGCCATAATTGCTTATGGAATCTTGCGAGGAACTCCCAACACCAACTAAACGTACTTGGAGAGTCGCTGCTTTCACTCTCCCTCAAGGAGGACAACTTAACGACACTTAACGAAACTTAACGAAGTGATTATTATGGTCACATTGTATCATTCCGTTTTCTATTTGTTCGATTTGGTAAGTCTTTCATAGAAATACAGGGTATCACTAAGAGAAGCAACCTGTAAAGGCGACACATACACCAGTCTCGTGTAAGCACACAGCCGATTGTGTTCTATCTGATGAAGCGACAGACGTTCAACAACGCAGAGATCAGACAGGGAGCCACTCTTGCTGGTCTTGGAGAGCTAAGACACGGGATGGCTTCACGAATTTGTCCTGTTCGGCCGGGTCTCTAGATACCAAGCCCTTACCCTTATTTACGAAGATTGGTTACTAATGATTGGAGGATGTGGCTCTATACACAGGAGCGGGTGATAATGTGGCGGCGGGAGTCCGTTGATCCAGAGCTGAGCAAGATGGTCGCTATGAGTTTTAGAACTCAAGCACAAACTTGTCTCACATTTCAGTAGAAGATGATCACGATTGAAGCTACACATACAGGCTGAATAAGGAAACAACTCACGTGGCAATCGGCACGGAAAACTGGACGGCACTAAAGTCCATAGAAACCAAAGTCCGTGTTTTGTTGTGAGACACACACTCGTGGAATATGTTCACTTTTGTGTAATTTTAACAATCTGCGGCAATATAATTTCTATGTTGCTAAAAAATGACCCGATTCATGCACCTCTACCACGCAGTATCGTTTAAACACCTATCTTATTCCACTGAAACCGAACTTGCACTGAATACAATCTACACCCGAACTCAGGAACATTAATTAAGAACTAATGCCTGTGCTGCTAATCGAAAATGCTGCGCCGATCGTCAACATTCCCGGTGATTGGAGACATCCATCGAACATGGCTTTGAACGAGTCATCGTATCGAATGTAGACATTTATCTTCGCTGAATGAGAAAAATAAGCAAACAACAGAACATCACAGCAGCTGATAAGAGTGCCAAAACAATGAGGTTTCTAATCGACACACGACATCTCTTTGTCAACTCCAAAAAGCGCGCTTCCGAATTCGGGATCCCCCACCGCGCTACCACGAGACACAGTGTCCTTCGGTGCGAGGACTTCTGAGTAATTTGAAATCTGCATAGAGAGGGAAGAATACGTGATGTCGTGTGATGTCTACAATCGGGTAATGGATAGGGTATGTAGGGCAGCATGCAGCGATAGAGATCTATCGCTATCCTTTAAGGCTATCGTTTGTCAAACCAACTTTGGTCTGAAATAACTCGAGTTCAAAACCTTTCACAACAAACCCTTATGACGCCGAAAGCAGAGTGACCGACAGCAACTTAATGCTAGTTTCAATAGCAAAAAATTGGGGAAACATATTGAAACTGCAAAGCAGAGCAAGAATATAGTTCAAATCTGGGGAGTATCCGATACAATGTGTACTCTTTTACTGGTCCAACTTCATCGACCGTATGAGCAGCAAGAATCCAGATTCTTTCGAATATAGGCCCCCGTTCGGAAATAAGAGAAAGTAATTCTGACCGCATGATCCTGAGTCTTCGTCTGCAGCCCTCAAGCTCGATGTCGTCTCCTACATGGAGGCGTAAACAACTTGTAGTCTCAGTGTCTCAGTAGGTCCACTCAGAGCTAGTGGGATAGCGTAGCAGAGGATATCCACGATTTAGGTGTGGCAAGGGAATGCGAACACCATTGCGATGGAGTGGTTTTCTTTTGCATGAGGCCTTTGTCTCCTGTTGTAAAGAATTTTTTTCGAGCTAGGTAGTTGCCTCTGCGTCTGCATGTTCACACGGTGACTCAGGTGGCGTACACAAGTGGATAGTGTCTTCAACCACTGTGTGTGACAAACTGCAGGCAGATAACTAAAGATCGAGATGGCTGCAGACGCTTGGTAGATGTTCACATCCAATCCGTACTGTAGCGCCACCTAAAGTAAGTAAGTTGTTTATCAAGACTAGACTCACGATGCAGCAATGTTTACAAACTATTCAAATGTAGTTGTAAAATATGATTCAACCATTACCAGCTTCATCGCCAGTAGCTCAGCTACGTCAAGTTTTGATCGTTTTACCATATTTCACAGAAATCGGTAGTTAGATTGAATGGAGATTGAAATGTTGATGCAGGCTATACGTTTAACCAAGAGGAGAAGATCGTTTATGAGTATTACAAATAATATGGTGCCTAACAGACTTACTTGTGGTATACCGATGTAAACACAACTCCAGCTCTTCCAAGAATTTTTGAATTTTAACTCATTGGATCCGATTTCGTCGAAAAGGGGATGTACAGGTGGGTGACTCCACGACGTTCTAGGGTTTGGAATACAGATCACACACACACAAGCATTGTGAGACCCTTACTAGAGCTAACTACGTCCTCCTGATCATTCGAAGCGTCAACATTTAAGCCCACTTTTCCAGCCGTGGTGACCTTTTGTGTTCACAAGCTCGACTAGATTACTATCCACTGCGTGGGCACCCCCTTTTTGGGACTAATCACTATTCATTCAATCAATTATCAAAGTGCACGTAACTTAGGGATGAATCGTTTGCTTATGATGTTCAACTGATTTCCAAAAAGTGAGTCCTTACAAACCCACTCTCATACATTGTGCAGGACAAATTCGTGCATGCATTCCAACAGAGGTGTAAACATCAAAGCTCTGGCATAAGATCTTAGTACCCTCGTCATTTAAAAACACATTTAATTGAATGTCTTCCCAGTTCTCAGTTCAACCCACTCGATCCGAGGTCATCCGTCCCTTCCCTGGTCCCTTTCACAACAAATCACTTCATAATTCCCACCAAAGCCATGCAGGATTCCTGAATCATTTGTCAGTTGTTGTGAGCTTTTTACTATCCCTCCGTCGCAATAAATTTCCGTTCAATTCAGCACCCCACAGCCGAGGATAAGCCCGATTTTCCGTGCGTATGTGGACTGCTTTTGAATTCAAATATAATTTATTCATAACCACCTCGTCCACATCCGCTCACATCCTGTCAATTGATTATTAATAGCCCAGAAATCCAATACACATCCCCACCCACCCACACGCAGACACGCACTCGTAATCCAATTTATTCCTTGACCAGCCCTTGTCAAATCAATTGCCTGTAATAACTGCAATCAATCATCGTCTCCCCGAGCTCGATGAATCAACGCTTCGACGAGTCTGCCCCCGCGAACCAATCTCTGCCGTGATATTCAATTTCATCGAGGGACTCGACCTCTCGGATACACTTTCACCCCGAGGCCGATGGCCATTTCTATCGTCCGTCCAAGGACGCGGTCAGATAGCCCATCGTCTTAAGTGCTCGCCTCACAGGAAAAGGCATTCGCACGAAAAACGATTTCTCGTTCGCATCGGGAACGGCACTCGGCCGCCGCGTCGGCTCATCGTGCATTACACACGGCCACGGTCGGTGTTTGATCAAGATCTTAGCAGAAGCACATGTTCTCGCACCAGGAAATCGCGGCCAAGACTCTGCGTTTAATTAGCATAAATCCACAAAAAAACAAATGTAAATCCACGAGCGGCGTGTGAGGGAATTACACAATCCGCGGCTGGACAGCCGCACCGACAACCCCCTAGACGGTGTCTTGTGCGAGCCAACGTCGCGACGCCCCGATGACAGACGTGTTCGGTGTTTAATCAGCCTGAAAGTGGTTCAAGTCGCGTAGTTGCCGTAAACGGCCGGTGCGGCGATAAAAACAAGACGAGCGGAATAGAAACGAGAAAACCAGTTACGATAGCCGTCTTCTGGGGGCGAGAATTAGTTTCATGGGATAAAAATAAAAGCGAGCGCCGCGCCGCTAGATGTGGATGACTTTCGCTTTCAGCGGGGAGGCGCTACGCGGTGAGACTGCGACGTCAGCCAGTGGGGCAGTGGCGCAATTAAAGTTTTATTCGCCCTCCCCTCTCCACTTGAAATTTCGAAGCAATCGATTAAAAGCGTACGCTGAGAGACGCGCTGTTAAGAGCCAACCTTAATTGCGGGCCCAACACTAAATCTCTTTTATTGTCTAGTCGCTGGAGTACCCGGTATCTCGCCGGTCGGCAAGCAAAGTAAAGAGTAAAAATGTAAAAATAAAAACGGAAGACGGAAAGCGAGTGCTTGGCTTTAAAGACTTATTAATTTGCACTTGGGAAGCGGGCGCACTTGGAGAGCATGTGATTTTCCACGCTTTCTAGAGCGGGCTTGGATGGGAATCAGAATATTTTGAAAGTTTCATGTTTTCAGGTGACAGTGCAGGGATCGTCCGAGATGGTTGGATATGTGCTTGTCAACCGAAGTGCGGGTGAAAAAACAGGTTGTTATGTACTTAGTGCAAAGATTGTGGGCTCTAAGGCATGGTGGCACAGTTTGAGGAGATGGGAAATCCCAGGAACAGTAGCTGAACACGATCGAGATCATGGTGAACATTGTTCGCAAAAATGTTTAAAAATTAACCTGTTTTCCTACCCAATTTTTCCTCAATTCGAAAGCTGCATTGTACATACGACGTGTACAATGATAGTCGATGCAGAGCCCTATCTACGACTCATATTGTTGGCAAGTTCAAGGGGCTATGTACGATAACGATCATGAAGTGTCCCAACGCCCATCAAAGTTGAAAAATTCCTACAAAGCTCAGTGATGTCATACACTTTCTTCAACGCCGTGTTCGATGTGCTCGTGGGTTGAATTCAACCATTCACTGGTCGATTTTTTTTATAATTTGCGATTGCTCAAGTGGTTATTGTCCTGGATCAAGACACAGCACGGGCCAAAGGTGTATTGGGAGAATGGGAGAAGAGGTACCTGTGCACTTCTTCTCCCTCGAAGAAAGCGCTACAGTCCGAGGTGAACCTGGGCACCAACCAACATGCCTCTCCAGTCAGCACGATCTTTTGCCAGCTGCCTCCAGCTGCACACACCAAGTTGGTTGAGGTCCTTTTCAACTTGTGTGCGCCATCTAGTGCGAGGACGTCCTCTGTTGCGCTGTCCCAATGGCTCGGTGTCGAAAACTTTTTGGGCCGGAGCTGTGGTGTCCATCCGCTCTACATGACCTAGCCATCTTAGGCGTTGAATCCGTAGACGCCTGACTAGACTCATGTCGGTGTACAGCCCGTACGGTTCGTGGTTAAACCTTCTCCTCCAAACGCCATCAACGCAAACAGAACCAAAGATCGTACGCAGAACTTTTCTCTCAAAACAACCAAGAGCTTCTTCATCCGCTTTCAATGGCGTCCATGTCTCTGCGCCATAGAGCAGGACAGGGATGATCAGGTCAATTTGGTGTTTCGAGAGATGGCTCTGTTACTCAATTGCCTCTTGAGCCCAAAGAAGCATCAATTGGCAAGAATAATTCTGCGCTTGATCTCTGTACTTGTGTTGTTGTCCCTATTTACTCCAGAGCCTGGGTAGACGAAGTGCTTGACTACCTCACAGTTTCTGCTGCCCAATATGACGCTCTGTCCGAGACGCCGATGTTGTGCGTCCTTTCGTGATGACAGCATGTACTTTGTCTTGCCCTGGTTTATCGCTAGACCCAATTTAGCCGCTTCCGCTTCAATGCCAGCAAACGTCTCATTGACGGCTCACTGTGTTCGTCCAATCACGTCAATGTCGTCCGCGTAAGCAAGCAGTTGAACGGACTTCTGGAAGATCGTGCCTCGGGTGTTTACGTTTGGGTTTCGCACGATCTTCTCAAGTATGATGTTAAAGAAGTCACATGACAGCGTGTCGCCTTGCCTAAAACATTTTCTGACATTGAAGGTCTGGGTGAGTTCGTTACCGACCTTGATGGAGCAGCGAGAGTTCGCCGTCGGCATCCTGCACAACCTGACGAGTTTGGCAGGAATGTCAATACTAGACATGGTGTTGTATAGCTCGTCTCTGTGTACGCTGTCATATGCGTCCTTAAAGTCGACAAATAGGTGGTGGGTGTCGATCTACATCTCTTGAATCTTTTCCAGGATCTGCCGAAGTGTGAATATTTGGTCAATGGTGGACTCCTCAGGCCTGAAACCTCACTGATAAGGATCTATCATGTTGTCGACAAAGGGTTTAAGGCGTTCACACAAAACGGCAGAGAGTATCTTGTACGAGGCTTGTAGGAGGCTGATCCCTCGATAGATAGTGCAGTCAAAGGGTGTCCTTTCTTGTGAACCGGTCAAGTTATTCACTTCAAGAAAATTCTAAGCTCCTGCGTGCACGGAAGAGACTGTATAGATTTGTAGGAAGTGAAAGATACTAACATTTCCTACCAGTGTCTTGATATTCCTCGTGTTGTGCGTGCGTTCTATTACGAGTGGAAGGGACCAACAGTTTTGAGTCGGCTTCGAACGGCCAAGTTTGAGAAGCTTTTTCTAGACAGAAGTACTTTTTGAGCATTGTCAGTGACTCGAAAGGGTGGTGAGACCGTGAACATTATTTTTTTTTATAGCACCGACCAGGGATCGAACTTAGACGTCGAGTTTCAAGTGGTTTGAGGGTTAACGCATACACCCACAACGCCACGGTCCACGGATGTCAAGACACCTTTTGTCGCTTTCGTGAAATGATAACGAACTTTTTTATGGATCGAATTGGAACGATGTGTGGTCGCTAGTGGAAAATATGTGGTTTCAACAGGACGGTGCCACTTGCCACACAGCTAAAGAAACAGTGGCTCCTTTGCGCAACAAATTCAATGGCCGTGTTATCTCACGTGGTGGCGATGTCAATTGGCCGCCAAGATCACGTGATCTGCCACGGTTGGATATTTCTTTGGGGTTATTTGAAAGAAAAGGTGTAAGTCGATAAGCCAGCAACAATTCAAGAGCTAAAGGATGCGATAATTCGGCACATTAACGCCACAGAACCTCAATTCGTCATCGAAAATTTGGACCATCGGCTGGAGGTGTGCCGCCGTAGTCACGGCTGCCATTTGGCCGATATTTTGTTCCATATATAATTGAAACATACCAACATCTAATAAAAAGAAATGACAATAATTTCCTGAATAATTTGAGCTTTATTCAAAATCAACATCGGCTCTTAAAATTTATATCGCTGCTAGTTGCCATATCAAGAGGAGGAGTATACTACAAATGGAGCCATCAATAAAGTTTACAGAGCTGGAACTTATATGCAACCGACACTAGTGTCGGCGTTTTCTTTGAATTTTTAAACATGCATTGTTTCATCAGAATTCTTGATTTTGGAAGTGATGCTTAAGCTGAGGTCCTGCCAGTCAAGGAAGGGGCCAGAATGATATCAATGATGTTACAATAGTTATTGACAGTCAAGCGGCTATTAAAGCAGCTGCGGCTATATAATAAATCAAGCCCAAGCTGGCCTGCAGCGAACACCACAAAGTTCTCAGCACGAAGTAGTAGTAATGCAATCGGTATTGAAGCAACGGACCAAAATGATTCATCCAAGATAATCCTATGGACAGACCAGCTCTTGTAGACGCCACTATAGAAGTGGATTGCACAATCAAAGAGGTAGCAAACAGGATGTTGAACCCCCTTACAATTTGAGATCCCACATGGACAGCCGATTGACTGCTTCTTCTTCTTCTTCTTGTGGCGCTACAGTCCGGGGTGAACCTGGACCTCGGTCAACAATCCTCTCCAGCTGGCACGTTCTTTAGCCAGCTGCCTTCAATTTCGCACTCCAAGTTGGGTGAGGTCCTTCTCCACTTGAGTGCGCCATCGGCTTCGTGGTCGTCCTCTATTGCGTTGTCCCACTGGCTCGGAGTCGAAGACTCTTCCGCCTGGAGCAGTGTTGTCCATGCGCTCTACATGGCCTAGCCATCTTAGGCGTTGAATCCGTAGACGCCTGACTAGACTCATGTCGCTGTACAGCCCGTACAGTTCGTGGTTGAATCTTCTTCTCCAAGAACCTTCAACGCAAACAGGACCAAAGATTGAACGCAGAACTTTTCTCTCGAAGAGACCAAGTGCGTCTTCATCCGCTCTTGAGATAGTCCAAGCTTCCGCGCCATACAGCAGGACAGGGATGATCAAGGTCTTATATAAGGTGAGCTTGGTCTTTCGAGAGAGGGCTCGACTACTCAATTGCCTCTTGAGCCCAAAGAAACAGCGGTTGGCAAGAGTTATTCTGCGTTTAATCCCGGTACTGATGTTGTTCGCACTATTTACTTGTGCCAAGGGAGCCAAGGTAGACGAAGTCCTTTACTACCTCGAAGTTGTCGCTGCCTATGGTGACGTTCTGGCCGAGTCGTCGATGTTGTGTGTCCTTTCTTGATGACAGCATATACTTTGTTTTGCCCTCATTCACCGCTAAAACCATTTTTGCCGCCTCCGTCTCAATAAAAGCAAACGCTTCATTGACGGCTCACTGAGATCGGCCAATCACGTCAATATCGTCGGCGTATGCTAGCAGTTGAACGGACTTCTGGAAGATCGTGCCTCTAGTGTTGGCGTGTGAGTTTCGCACGATCTTCTCCAGGACGATGTTGAAGAAATCACATGACAGCGCGTCGCCTTGCCTAAAACCTTTTTTGACATTGAAGGTTTCGGTGAGTTCGTTACCGACCTTGAAGGAGCAGCGAGATTTCTCCATCGTCATCCTGCACAATCTGACGAGTTTGGCAGGAATGTCAAAACTAGACATGGCGCAGTTGGCGCAATCAAAGGGGTCTCCTTTCTTGTGGACCGGGCAAACGATACTAAGATTCCACTCGTCGGGCATGCTTTCCTCCGACCATATCCTACAGATGAGCTGGTGCATGCGCCCAACCATGTCATCGCCAGCTGACTTAAACAGTTCCGCGGACAATCCGTCCGCTCCAGCAGCTTTGTTCGACTTCAGTCTCGATATCACTGCCTTGACTTCGTCTAGATCGGGGGGACGGAATTATCTTCTATCGTCGTCCATTGCGTTGAGTGGAACATTCTGCCTGACAGCGGTATTGGTGTCCTCTTCGCCGTTAAACAGTCTGCAGAAGTGATCCTTCCAGATTCTCAGTATCGACTGCGACTCTACTACGAGTTGTCCCTCTTCGTTCCGACAGGCTTCTGTCCGATGTTTGTACCCTTTGGATAGTTGTTTCACCCGCTGGTAAAACTTTCGGACATTATTTCTGCCGTACCACCTCTCCATTTCCTCGATCGCGCGCTTCTCATGCTCCTTCTTTTTCTTTTTGAGAAGCCGGTGCTCTTCCCTTCTTTTAAGTTCGTAGAGCTCACGAACCGCTCTCGTCCTTCTATCCAGCGTCGCCTTATATGCTGCTAGCTTCGCTGAATGCGGTCGATTGCGATTGTAGCTTTCCAACGTCAAACTGTTTTGGTCTTGCTCTACTCCGTTGTACAATCGATATCCGAGTTCTGACCTTGGCTACAACAAGGTAATGATCCCAGTCGATGTTAGCACCTCGGAACGTTCGGACATCGAGGACACTGGAAGAGTGTCTCACGTCGATCGCAATGTGATCAATCTGGTTGACGGTTGATTGATCAGGGGACCGCCAGGTCCCTTTGTGAATGTTGAGGTGAGGGAACCGCGTGCTGGCTACAGTGAGGTTTCGTCCCGTCACGAAGTCCAACAGCCTGTGTCCATTGTCGGACGTGTTGTCGTGTAGGCTGTGCTTTCCGACGACCCAGCTTTGCACTGACTGCTCAGTGTGACCAAAATCGAGAGTAGCTGAAGCACAGCTGATCATAATCATCTGGGACACCACGAAATGGAAATGAAATGGACGTCACATTGCCATGTTACTTGAGACGTAGTTTTTTTTATATAATTCGCGCGTGCTATAGGCCCTTAAGTGTCCGGAGTCAAGACTGCTTCTTCTTCTTTGATTGGCGCTACAGTCCGGGGTGGACCTGGGCCTCAACCAACATGCCACTCCAGCCAGCACGATCTTTTGCCAGCTGCCTCCAGTTGCGCACACCAAGTTGGTTGAGGTCCTCTTCCACTTGTGTGCGCCATCTAGTGCGAGGACGTCCTCTGTTGCCCTGTCTTAATGGCTCGATGTCGAAGACTGTCCAGTCCTGACCGCAGTCAAGACACAGCTTGTATTTACGCCCGTCTACCCATCGCTCGAAACTTACCTTTTATGGCTGCGACACATAGAGGGACTCAACGTGAACAAAATCTGCCTCCCACCGTTGACGCTGCTTCTAGTCATCAAGATCAAGTTGTGAATCTGCGATCAATTGGTCCTTAAACCAGTGGTTTGGTATTCCTTTCCTTGGTCGAAAGGGGTGCTCTCAACTGGAACTCTGAGGTTACCGCCCTCGATTTGGAGTGTT
Organism: Eristalis arbustorum; assembly: GCA_916610145.1. Lineage (NCBI taxonomy): Eukaryota > Metazoa > Arthropoda > Insecta > Diptera > Syrphidae > Eristalis > Eristalis arbustorum. The sequence goes on from OU744319.1 coordinate 5,285,998, forward strand.
TTCTGCGCCTCCTTGCGCGTGTTTCAGACTCAGATAAGAATCCACTATGACGCGATTCACCTAAGAACCGCCTGCCTCCAACCCCCACAGCAACTCCAATTTCATTTATTTAACACCTTCCCAAGTCGTCCCCAAAGCGTGCACACTCAATCACGAACTAAGCCAACTGAAAGCCCTTCCCCACGGCAGCTCGACTCCGATTCATTGTATCGTCGTGCGAAATCCCCGTTGATTATCTCACATCGCTTCCCTCGGGCGATTCAGGCAGGCGCTCAAGTGAGGACAAAATAAACAAACCCACACAACTCATCTTTTAATTAATATTTTCCGCATCAAATCCATTTCAATCTTCTTCCCATAAAGCGAATTATAGCAAACACATCTGCCTTAGATCATTGCGTCTAATGAATTAATTCCGAACGCTCTCAGGCTAATTGGCACCGAGCAAGCCGGCGAGGCTCACGCACCCGCGGGCGGAGGCGGAACATCCTTCGCATCGCTCATAATTCCCCGTAATCATCGCTCAAAATGGTGGATGGCGGGTGGTGCGCCACTCCAATCAGGACTCTTAAAAACGCCGGCACTGACAAGCAAATTACTGATTGCATCATGTGCATTCGTTTCAGTGGCTTGTCCCTCACGTCAGACCACTTATCCCACGAGCGGAGCTGTGTTATCCGAAAAGGACGCGCGGTTTTATGTGACAATAAAATCCTAATTACTTGCTGGCACGGAGGGGGTTGGTTCTCGCTTTTTTTGTCGACATTAGTGTAATTGAAAGTGCGCAAGGACATCTCGTCACTCGCTGAGCTTGCTCGTTTCGAGGGCTGGTAGTGGCGTGGCAAAGTGCTGTCTTCAAGAGGGACGAAGAACCGGCAATGTCTCGGGCTGTCGTTGCTGTTGAAAGGCGCGCAGGGGTGGTTCGAGTGGCGTGGGGGTGGGACGGGGCTTTTATTGTCTCTGCTTTAGTTTCTGGCATTTATTTCATGAGAATGTCTTAAGTGAAGCCATTATGTTTACTTGGGCACCGAATTGAGCGACTTGAGGCGCGAGGCGAGTAGATGATGACTTTTGGCAGGCTCGGCAGAGCAGTTAATCTCTTGAATGAGGGACTCGCTTTCAGATGCAGAGTGGCTCAATGGGTGGCTACTCAGTGGCAGCTCAAGCTAAAGGCGAAACTGTTTCCGATAAGTGTTGGCTTTGAGAGTGGAATGGTGTGGTTGGCAGGAAATGTAGGCGAGTAAGGCCGGAAATGGCAAATGGTGCACACCTTGAGAGGCATTCTGAAGTCTCATGAATTTGAGGTGTCCCTACACGCAAAATGAAGGTCAGTGCCTACGAAGAAGTGGTCACACCTCCAACTGGGTCACATCAACCTCATCTCTTCACAGACACAATCAAACGAACAATTGAACAAAAAATCATTAAAAGCTCCAACTACGACATCATCACCTTAAATCAGTAAACAGCGCAGTCCAAGTGCGCAGTCTTCTGTCATGAGTGGAGTCGATTTCATAGCCCACCTTTGACATCATAAAATAATGAAGTACTGCGTCGTCTGGTGATAGTTCGTCCGGCTAATTGTGAAGAGCTATGATTACCAATGGGCGGTGGTTTATTAAGCTCATGACTTCACCTAGAATCATGATGTCAGGAGTGATCAGACTAGATGGTCGAGGCGGAGAAGACGATCACAAATAGTGACATGACTAGAGATGAAGTCAAAATACGTTGTGACAAATAAACCATTGGACATGTACACGGGCGACAACTTCAATATTTTTATCACTTCTTTTTTAGGATTGTGTGTTTATTAAGGAAGCTTTGAATCAGAAAAGATTACATTGCAACGCCCGAGGAAAAATGCCTCACCATCTGTGTGAAGGACTGACTCTATTCCGCCTGACTAACGTGAGAAGTGAGAAAACAGACTGAGAAAACAGTCTAAAGCGACTAGGGTCCTTTTAGCCTCGAAGAAGGATTAGAACAGAAGTCAGAATGTCATACTTTTTGTCAACATCCAGTCATTCTTCAACCACTTCACAAAACATTCCAATTGAGGTACGCTACTGGTTTCATCCTCAGAACAGGATGCCTGGGCTATGTACATATGTACAGCCCAACAAGCTACGTCGACCCTGGACGGTGCCAATTCTGCTAGATCAAGTTGTCTTGCATTCGCTACCACTTAGTCCTTATGATTTACGAGGTAAAATCTTCCGGCGACCTAGAGGGTCTTCCAACTCAAGCCTATTGTGGTCCAGGAAGAAAAAGATGAAGCCTTCTGTATAAGGATCAAGTGACGGCTTCATATGATCGATGTGATCGACGAAATTTAGACCCCAGTTTTGTTTCTCACTCGCAACTTTTGAGTGACCTCTTCCCATTATAATATAATAATAATAATAATATAGTGGCGCCACGGCGCCACGGCCCACGCAACCACTCGTGCTGTGCGTGCAATTTGTTCTCACACGAGTGGAAGGGACCTACAATTTTATGCCGACTCCGAACGGCCAAGTTTGAGAAGCTTTTTCTAGATAGGAAACACTCTTAGAGCATTGTCAGTGACTCGAAAGAGGTGGGGCCGTGAAAATTGTTTCTGTCGCACAGAGCAGGAATCAAACTTACTACGTCAAGGTTGGGGTCGACGCACATACCCACAACGCCACGGGCCACCTGCGACCATTTCCCATTACAATAGCCAAAATAGTCCACTGGACCGCTCGCAAATGTGATTTTATAAAACCTGATTTTGTAAAGGGTTTCGTTGCGTGCAAGTTAATTAATAAAGCAAACAAAACGTTATTTAAATTCTATTATTATTTAATCTTGATTCGAGCAAAAATTCTCAGATTCAACGGCTTACTAGATTGGAGGTTAGATCCGGACTGACAGGCGATTGTTAACTCTCGATTGCGTTGTCTGAATTTCGCTTAGAAAATTCCCTCTTATTTCCAATCGGTGGTACTGGTGTAATTGACTTTTTGACTAATTATTGTGTAGACACCCGCGAGTTGTTGGTAACACTGAACAAAGAGAACAACATTTTGACAGCTGAGGTATAGTGAATAGAGGGCATTAACGATAGAACAAAGTGGCATTATTGGACCACATTTCTTTAAGAGTGAGCTCTGTTCTCAATATGGTCATCATATTTTCTTCTGCATAATCCACTAAAGGGGTTTTCGGGGTTAAGTGCGTTCTAGAGATCTCCAGGCAACTCGATCCTCAGCCATCGACTGCAACTTATCAGGATTTATGCCGAGGATCCAACCACCTCGTCCTAGGTCTGCTAAGGAGTCGCCTTCTTAATGGAGTAATATTTAAAGCACGCCTCGGAAGTAGTGATTATATAGACATTCGCCCCGTGTCCAAACTAAGCTCTTTTCGTTCGGAGAAGTAGCTGCCCGACATTGAGTTCCCCCGCGCATTAACGTGTTTTCACCCTATCCTGGCGAGTTCAATTCTTTTTGCAGAATTTGGATGAATTGATTTATCTAATATGTGGTTTCTAAAAGACCGCAAAACATGGTAAAGAGCTCGTGACACAATTTAATTATGACATGAGTCATGTTTTACTAGTGTACTGTCGTTTCGGTTATAACAGTTGGTCCCCTAGATCGTGTGATTTGACAACATTCGACTTCTCCTTATGGAGATTTCTAGATTTCGTGTGGGGCTTTGTCCGGAGTTGTGTCTTCAAATTGTACTTTACGGAAATTACGTTTTTGCTCAACCATTCACACACAACGTGAAGGGATATCAAGCGATTCATAAAAAAAATTATGTTCACTTGTTGTGCAAATTGAAGTCAAACTAATCTTGTAACACATTTTGTGATTAGTCTAGCTCTGAAATTTTATCTAAATCGGCTAATCCGTTCAGAAGTTCAATATTCACAATTTCAAGAAAATTGAATGATTTGTGTGTAGCTGCGCATAGATAGATTGGGTATGACAAAATAAGAAAAGTGCGAAAGTGTTTATTGTTTCCTTTTCGTTTGGTGACTCAGGCAGTCGTTCGTATATGTTCGATTAAGTCGTAGAAAAAAATGAATGGTTGCACCAAACCAAAATATGAAAACTGTGAAACACTGGGGGATGGTTGATATCCAGGACTACGCAACTTGAAATGGTTCCACACCGGATTGATGCAACCACTCTTATTTTGAGAATTTTTTATTCCCGTCTAAAAAGTGCCCGTAACTTCTGAACCGTATGTCGTACCGACTTAAAAATTGTCACATTCGGCATCTAAATTTTAGAATGACTTTTGTTGAAGATTTCAGAGCACTGCGGCGTGTAGTTTCGGAGCCTTTTTCGGTCAGACACACAAACTTTCTGCTTTATAGTTAAGATTTGTAGTCAAAGAGCTACTTTTGTCAACATATACTTGTGCCTTACAATTAATAGAAAATTAAACAATGCTTCAATAAAATACAACTACAACCATTTATGCAGACAAAAAGTGCGTCTGTGGCAGCAAGGTCGATCCCTGATGTCTTAGTCCATAAATAACCCATTTCTATGGAATTTATTATTCAAGAAAATGTCAAAAAATACCAAAAAGTATGTCCTAAAAAGAAAAGAAAACAATAGCTAAGGCCAGATTCGAACATAGAACTTTGCAAGCAAAAAATATGTGACTAAAGCTCTAGTCCACTCCGTCAATCGACCCGTCAAGCTTCTGGGTTATTTCGTTTATATTTGGTATAAGTGTGACATCCACAGCGCTTTACAATAGAGCGATAAGGAAATGACAATCGAAAGACTAAAAATTCTGTTTTCTATGTAATCTTCTCAAGTCCTGTGGTCTTTCTGTTGCACCCTTCATTTTATTGATAGAGGTTTAATGATGAATTGTGCTCCGAGTCTCATTTTAGAATATAATACTAAATGTACCTTTTTTGCAACTTCGTCATCCACAGACATAATTAATTTACGACCAGAATTTTCTCTAATTCCATAGAGATTTTTGCTCTGACATGTTTTCCTCTGAGTTTAATAATTTGAATGGCACTATAGCCCATAGTGGGCTTGGATCTAGCTTCTACAAGAATCACTCGAATACTCGTTTTGTTCGGGTCTTATATCTGAGTGCCGACTACGAATGTCGAAGACTCTCATGACAGAGCTCTTGTGTGGTGAATGGAATTCAGACACTCAATGTAGCACTTGACACAGTGAGCCATACCGACCGCGGGGTATTATTGACCATCAACTTAAAAAACAAAAGAGTGAATGAAGAAAATCAGACACTCAATCGCAAGCACAGTCATTGGCAAAACGCTGACCACATGCGAGCTTTGTACTTGTCCAATCAAAACAAACACGCTGATGACAAGCAGGCAGAAGTAGATTTGACAAGATTTTGTTCATAATTGTTATGGTATCGAATAGTGATTGGCATAATCGAATGATTAAGAATCGAGACTTTAGTAATCGAGATATCTTAATAATCGAATGATCACTCGCATGACTGCTAACCATTCGAATGACTACTAATCACTCGAGTGACTACAAACTAGTTACAAACTACTAACACAAGAAAACTCGATTAATGTCTTGATGCACTTCTTCAGGTCTATCGCTGTGTTCGATGTAAATGTAGTACTCCATGCCATGCGAGTGGTTAGTAGTCACTCGAGAGATTAGCAGTCAATCGAGTGATTGATTGAGATTCGAGATGTTGTAATAATCGATTATCACTCGAGATATCATTCGAATGTGCCCATCACTAGTATCAAGATTTTGATGTGAACAGAAACGCTGCTCACAATCACAAAATTTGCTTCTTCTTTCTTCCTGCTGTACTTTCGAGATCTTCCAAGACTTGTTTGTGGGTTGTTACCTCTGTCCACTGCGAGATGAAGGATGGGAAGGGGAAAAAATATTCCTGATTTGAAATGAAAATTGAAAAATTTCTCAGTCATCGTAGATGTAAGGACTCGGTCACTGTTACTTTGGACTCAAGAGGCAACTTAGTAACAGAGCCATCTGGCGAAACACTAAGCTGACTTTATATAACACTTTGATCACCTGATGTCCTGCTCTCCAAAGCGAATGAAGACGCCCCTGGTTGCTTGGAGATAAAAGTTATACGTGTGATCTCTGTTTTGCGTTGATGGCGTCTGGAGAAGGTTCGACCAAGAACTTTACGGACTGTACAGCGGCATACATAGTTAATCCACCCTCTCTACATTACCTCACCGTCTTAAGGTTTAGATCCGAAGATACCTCTGTACTATGGATCCAAAGCTTAAGACGGTCAGGTCATGTAGAGCGGATGGAAATCACAGCTCCTGCCCAAAGAGACCTCGATGCCGCGCCATTGGGACAACGCAACGGAGGACGTCCTCGAACGAGATGGCGCACACAAGTGGAGGAAACAAACTTGGCGTGTAGAACAGAAGTCAGATTTGCGAAAGATCGTGCTCGATGGCTGCTCGACTTGTTGGTTGGGTCCAGGCCTAGGTCCACCCCTGACTATAGCGTCGAATTAAGATAGAATACACATGATACACTGCACTTTCTAAACACTTTCGTTAAGTTTCGTTGAGTTTCGTTAAGTTTCGTTAAGTGTCCTTTTGTCAATCCTTATGCGTACTGAAATTTCATTTGGTGTTGGAATTGTACAAACAAGTTCACAGAAGCAATAAATTGACGATACTTGTGGTTAGTTTTTCTTCAGTTCCGACCAAAGTTTATGTTTACCTCAAGTCAACCGTAGTTGGGACTTAATTCCAAATCAAGAGTGGACGATATGTAAGTCAAACAACTTAGACTGACCCAAAAATTAGGACCAAAGCGTACCCTAATCACCCCAACTCCATAAAAATTTAAGCAGTTTTGGATGAACATCTGGAACGAGCAAACAACCATCCAATGGACCAGAAACAATTTAGGAACGGTCCAACGTCAATTGAATTATGTTCTCATCTCCTTGTCCTCTGACTCTGCCTGAGGAGCATGTTGCCATTTGAATGCTTACCGCCGTTAACCCTCAAGAGCACACAGATGAAAGGTCATGTTCAAAGAGTTTACAGATTACCCTCGTTTGCTGTGTGTCACATGATTTTCAAATTTGTTTGCCCTCAAGTTGAAACAAGGACCCGCCGTTTCCACACGTCATGGCTGCGCAACAAAAGTGTCTGTTCTCGTCACGTTTGAAGCTTAATTCGATTCAATTCAACAGAAAAGTGAAGTCAGACAAAATGACTGGATCCGTCAACAATGGAAATTACATCTTTATGAGATTTCATCTAAACCCCCCTCTTGAGGGCTATAAAACCAAACGAGAGAATTAAACGCCTTGACTAGACTAACTGCATTTAACGACTTATTTACGAGCGGTTCTTGCAAACACAACTATCTTTATGGCCTTCGCGACACAGTTCTGTCACTTGATAGCGCACGCTAGTCCCCGCCCCACATCCAGCGTCACAATCCGGTTGAGATGACAAGCGCAAATTGCACGGCGGCCTTGAGTCCGAGCCACTCTGCGCCCAAGACCGGACTCACGACGATGGAGAGCCGTCAGATGTACGGAAGCGAAAAAAGCACACAAAACCGCTAAGTGCCAGCCAAGAGCGCAATTAAGCCTGCACCTCGGGTGGACGCAAGGCGGCTGCACTCACCCAAGACGGAACCTGTTCTCCCACCAGACCAGATCAAGACGTCAGATTCCAGTTAAGACACGCGTGGGGGTTTCACACCAGCACACCAGCTGTTATCGGCGCGATCCAGCACACTCGGAGACACTTTGAATATCTTATCTCCGCCGGAGCGCACAAGACACGCACACACTCCGGCGCTTTCGGATTGAATTGAAAAACGGAGTAAACAAGTCTCTACAACAAGTGCCAAGGGCGTCGCGGGGACATGGACTTACCTGCCAGAATCAGCGATGGAACCAAAACATCCCTCACTCTCTCAATGGCGCGCCGAGCGTGGCAGCCTCTGCATGCTGTGGGTCGACAACCTTTTTGCTTTTCCTCTTCCTGCTCGTCTCCTTCTCAGTCCGGTCACAGCGAGCGCGAGAGTCGAGAGGAAATTTTGAGAGCAGTTACCGATGCCAGTTATCGGCTCGCCGGAGGGGTTGTACGAAACGGAGCTTTTTTTTGTTAATTTAATTCACTCTCGACGGGCTGGCCGATGTGCCTGTGCGAATCGAATTTTCCCGAATTTCACTCGCGATCTTCGATGGATTCGCTTGGAAAAACCTTTTAAAAATGTGTCACTTAAGGGCACACAAAATGCGAACTAAACCCACAGCGCGCACGGGGGGTGAAAATGATCAAAAGAAAATGAACTGATTCAAGAACAGATGTTAACCTCAGCCGCAGAAGACGCGCACACGACCTACCTGCTGCAAAGCTCAAAGATAACTGACTGCTGTGGAAACTTCGCAGCCAAGAGACGGCCAAAAAAAATTCCACCCAACGCGACGTGTGCCGCACCGGTAGCGACGAAGTTTCACGCAAAGCAAGCTTTCCCCCACGCCGAAGAGCGAGGGTGGTTTCTGGCCGCCAACTCACTCCACGCAGCTACGTGAGCGACTCTTTCATATTTCATGAATGAAGCCGGCGCTGCACTCCCACTGCAAGCACCACACTGCCCCTCGAAAGCTGCGCAGGTCCAAAACCTCATCCCGAGACCCACGCGCTCTCGTCAAGCCGGTACACGAACCAGGCGGCTTCGTTCAAAAAGCCCACCGCACGCCGAAAAGCTTGCCACGCAAAACCGTGTTCGAGTTGGGCGGTGCGATGGAATTTTAGGAGCGTACAAGTGTTTTGTTGCGCCTCGTCTTCGAGTTTTTCCATTTTGTTTACCGTTTGAATAAGGCTAGGCCGTTGTGTTGCTTGCGTCTCCTAACGGGACATCCATCATAAGTTACCTTTGCTCGCGGTTTATTATTTTTTTTCTTCTGTTGGTTCTTGTCCCACAAAATGGTGATCTATTAGACGTTATAAATCAAGTGTGTGTGTTGTTTGTGAATTTTTGAATTTATTGAGCGGTCTCTTTGAGGTATCCCGAGTGTAGGATGTCATCGAGGACCTGAAGCGTAGCCTCCTTGCTACCCACACACGCACCCACCCACACAGGGACCCCGCAGGACGTGGTAAGTACGCATTTGTGAGGAGGAAGGCACGAAGAAGAAGAAGAAGAAACCACACGACACGGACGTCTTTAATTTGTGAACGTCGATTTCGATTGCGGTGTCGGTGTCGGTGTCGGTGTCGCTGGCGATGTCGATATTTTTGAAAATATAATTGTAGCCGTTTGACCTTCGGACCAATCGGAATTACAATAGATATTCCATTCCACTTCACTCTGTCAGAATTAAACCGTAAGCCAGGCGCGAGCACGCGAAGAACACGCAAATTCAGCCCGTGGTGGCCGCCGCATAACCGCCGCCCCATCATTCCACCCACCGTTCCTGGGCCAGTCGCCAGTCGGTGGATCTCCATTTCAATATTGATATACCGGTGGCCTCCATCCCCCCGAACGGGTTCAATGGGTGGTCTAGTCCTGATGTACAGCCACACTCACACACAGCCGGTCATTAGAAATTCACACTCTTCGACGAGACGACGCGACGGTCGGACAGGAAAAGGAAAAGCGCCATCGTCTTGCAGTCGGCGCTGGTAGCCACGTCTCGAGGGAGACTAGTGCCTGTAAAATTAATTCTAAGCGATTAATTTTAAGGGTTGGCTCTTGTGTACCCTCCCACTGGGCACTCTCCACTAGCCGTGGAGTGTGTGTTCCTGTTTGAAAAACGAAAGAGAGTGTCAGACGATATAGTTGGGGTTGCGACAAATGGCAACACCAGACAGTGGCGAACAGCGGCCCCCACCTGTTGATCGAGTGCGCGGAGGACACGACGTGGAACGTGGTTTAGTTGTGAAATTAACGCGCCAGGTGTTGGTTGCTCGTGTGGTGGGTGTTTGAACGTTTGAGCGTTTGAAACGTACGTGTACTCCGTAACGAGGATGAGCTGTTGAGTGTTGCCGCTTTAAACTGTTACCAACGCACCAGTGATTGTGTGAGTGAGGCAATTGTGAAAGCCAAAAGCATTTATCCTCGTTCCTTCGTGTCCTGTCTGTCTGCCGTCGTCGTATGGCAGTGTGAGAGGTAAGTGACAAGTAGTGTGAGTGATGAAGTGCAAGGAAAAACTGCTGGATATCGCTTCCTGACATGTGTTTATTATTTAGTCATCAAGTGCACGATGGCCAGTCCCAATCGCTCTGAAAGTGACGGTTCAAGTGGCTCTAAATGATGAAGAGTGCCGGTGGGGTGGACCATTGTGTGTGGAGAAGGGAGCCACACTCACACTCTGGATGCCCCCGTTTTTTGGTGCCCGATGATGTGATGAAGATTTATTTCGGAAACGTGGAGCGGTTCTTTTATGAAAAATGATTCCTGTCGTCGTGGAGGCTTCATTAACACATGATGTTCGTTGTAATGGCGTTTTTCCTTTTATTTTTTACGCGAAATTACCGACGAACCTATACCGACGTGGGCAATCAAGATTTGAGCTGTGTGGAGTGGGGAGCGGCTGTGGGTAGACATTGATGTACGACAAGGTCGAGAGAGGTGTCCCTGTTCCTTTAAGACGTCCATTCAATCAATGTTTGCTCTGGAGGTTTCATTTTTTTGTTTAAAGGGGGCGATTCTTTTGTTGGTGGCCCTCGAGTGGGAACAAAACGTCTGTGATTCCATTAAAAGTAAACAATCCAAGGAAAAGACTTTGCCAGACACTACCCACATTTGGACGTTACGACGACTGATAGAACCGATGCCCGAGGTGGAGTGCCTTCGAGGGCCAACAGGACCATCCACTCCAACCACTCCTCACCATCGGAAGTAATCCCTTGTAGATTCTGGTTCTGTTAAATGGTTCCGTTAAATAAGTACGTGCTGCTTTAAGTCAAACCACCAAATTAAACTTATATCGGTTGGACCAAATCCATGTTTCCTTCTTTTATTTTTAAAAGTGGACAACTCAAAAATTCGTTTCCCGTGTATTACGGCTTTATTAGTATTGTTGACTGCGACCTATTGTGGCCCCTTTTCATACCTTGCTCTCTAAGAGTTCCCCTCATATGCAGTTCTTTACAGAGTCCTTTTGAAGGTTTTGGACTCAAAGCTGGAAGAGATTGATTCTACAGTACTGAATCTGCGGTTGAGAGATGGTTCAAGAGATTCCAATGCTTCCTCTGACATCAGCCGAGATATTGTTGCATTTTGTGGGATAAGACCACATAAAGTCCCAGTACATGTTCTTGAATTTCTTCTTCTGATACCCCTAGCTTCCTTAGGAGGTCATTCTTGTTCATCTTGATATGCGACTTAAACATTTCTCGATCATATTGGCCCAAGAGTTTCCTGGCGTGCATCCACGAGCATTGTTCCAGTTGTCTGTGTCGTTCCATCTTCCTATTTCCCTAAAATCCTCTCTGAGGACGTGGTCTCCAACGGCACAGAATGCGCCAGGGCCTGTGAGGTGTTCCGATGCTCCTTTCCTAGCTAGACTGTTAGCCATTTCATTGCCTTCTGTGTCTATCCCTTTAGGACCAGGTATCCATCAATTTGGTGCGCAAAGATCGATTACGACATAGCCTGTGTGGCATTGTGCAACCAGGGGTTGTCTAAATGTATACATGTCTTAAACTTCTGTAAGAACAAATTCAGTTAACATGGCTCTGTCACACCCACCATTGACCGAAACGTTGTAGATGCATGGCTTTTCGAAAATAATGCGCGGGGGTTTTCCTGACACCAGATGCTAAAATGCGCCTAGTTAGAAGAGATGCTGATGATGATGAAACTGCTATATCGTTCAAAATGCACATCTTTACACCTTTGGTAGGCGCTTTAGTCGACACTCATGTCGCCAAGAATAATCGGCGTGTTTTTTTCACTACTCAGTACTTAGCTTAGTAAGATCTTACACATTAAGTAACAACAAAACAACTTACTGATTAAAGACTACTCAGTAAAATTTCACTGTAATTACAGACTAGGACGCATTGAAAACTCTCATTCATAGATGGCGCGGAAACTATTGGACGAGACGAAACTATGTGTTTATTAATGGTTGGTGTCAATTGAGTATTTGACACTTGTAATTGCTCACTTGTGCAAATTTATAAAATATTGAATTGGAGAATTAAATTTCACTTATTTTTGACATGAGAGTATTGTGACATCTAATGCAATGAACGTAAGCGCACGTACCAACTTTCGGAAGAAGAATGTAACTCCGTAAAAGAGAGTTTTATTGAGAATCATAACTGAGCTGAGTACTGAGTACACGCCTAATATTTTCCTCTCTCTTACTTAACTTTAATCTAACTAGCCCTACACTTTCATGCTGGCTTGTATGTGCGTTGACCCCAACGCACTTGAACTTTGACGTCTAAATTCGATTCCAGACCTGCACGAAGAAAATAATTGCGCAAGACTCCATCCCTTTCGAGTCACTGACAATGATCAAACATTATTTCCTGTTTAGAAAAAACTTCTCAAACTTGGCTGTTCGGAGTCGCCATAAAACTCTAGGCCTCTCCCAGTCATAAGAGAACCATAGTGCGTACGCACAACACGAGTGGTTGCAAAGAAGCTAGGCCCTGGCCCTCTACGGACTGTAGCGCCACCTATATTATGATTATATTAGCTGACCCTAAGCTTGAGTTCAGCGCTCATATCTGGTCCGGTATACCAAACCGCGATTAAACTTAGAGGATATATAGATATAATATCGCTTAGAGGAATAGTATCGAGGATTCTAGGGACTCACTTGGACACCGACGTACCATTTTGTCTTTGTTCTGCTCTACACATAATTTCAAGTAAGCATGACAATTGTAATCCTCCTCGGCGTGAATTCGCTCGCAAAACCCGTCTCTTCAAAAATACCGATCAGCTTGTCGTTAAAGCTGCTTTGGACGCGCATGCTAGGCCAATGTAGACCCATTGTGACACCACTAGTTTTAAATTTTTCCTTTCCTCCTTTGTGCTTGTAACGAAGCGATTAATTGATGTTCTGTGCTGCTGGTGTTTAGCTCGTTGAGCCGGTTGAAATAGTAGGCCTCTATAGAGAGTAGTTGATTTCTGGTTTCAATCTCCTCTTCATCCATGCAGCTTTTGCAAGAATCATTATATAGGAAGCCCAACTTTGCAAGCAAGAATACTAATTCAGGCTAAGCAGACAAAGTGACCATTTTGGGTTAAGTGATGTCCATATGCCCTTTGTCTTGGTTGGCAGATTGTACCTCCCTTGTGGTTAATGTTTGTGATAGTGTAAATATTAACAGGGTGGTCCGATGTAGCGATCGACGTAAAAGGTAATGCTCCTCTAATTGCTTGAGAAGAGGTTGTGCTACACCTAGCGAGTTCGACGGTTTAGGAACTGCCCTGTATATCACAATGTCCACTAACGCACATGAGGTGTAGGTTGAAATGTCATCTCTCGCGGCTGAACTGTTCGAACAGATGGAAATATCTCTCATGGATTTTACATTGTTTAAGGGTCCAGACATCGCCTCTGATGCACATTCAAGGCAGTCTCTGCATCCTATTGAGTGCCTGCCTTGACAGCTTATTTCCGCTCGAAATCTTGACTGAAAGTCAATGTCAAACCTCCACGGAACGAAATGAGAGGCGTTACGCTTGAACAACTTTAGAAAACTTATTACTAAAGTTAGTGTTGTGTAGCCCAAACAAAGCCTTTTTTGAAAAGAAGTTTTGGTCGAAATTAAGCATCCACCTCGACTGCTGTACGCACATTTGTGGACAAAATGCGTGAGACAGGTCGAGACAGATCGCTTCGCAGATGGGGCCTCTTACTCCATTATGCTGAATTCGAGTTCGGAATTCAATATGTTTTACATACCCTACATACCCTGCCCTGAGTTTTGGAACGAATATGAGAAGCTAAGGGAGCTGTGAAGAAGTGAATCGGATTAGAAGTAGCAGACAGTAGATCACTTACAAAAAATGACAATGAGTGTCCGAGACAGAAAGGAGTCAGGGACGCCATTTTATGGATACCAGACTTGAACCTTTGCGGGTGGAAAGGTAGTTTCTTATCCAGATGAAGACCAGATTCATCAATACTATAAGCTCGCATTTTCGGCTTGAGCGTGACAAACCTTGTCAAATGCTCTTGGAATTGTTGTTTTATTCTGCTTTGGCTCATCAAAGTCGTTCAGTTTTAGATCTCGCCTACCACCAATTGCCGCTCATCCATCAATCCGATGGAATTGCTTCCAGTTATGGGTCCCACAGAATCCATCAGTATAAACTGTGAAATGAGGTGGGCATATCAAACCATATTTGTACTGAACATATTTGGTGAACTTCCTTTTTCGAATTCCCAACATTTTGCAATTGCTTGTCTCCTTAAGGAATGATTTTCAGCTGTTTCGAGTATTGATTATAATTGCAGCGATAACGCTATAAGAAGACGTCTAGGGTTCGATCGAAAATAGGTGTCTCAGTGACACTGCCACGCATCATAGTTTGACATCGCCTTAACCTAATTTTATGGGCCATTAAATTATTGCTAGTTTTGTAGACGACCTGACTCTCTTCTCAACCAACAACAACACGCATCGGGCATGTACTATTCTTGTAACTATTTGTAGATCATGATCGCATTTGTTGACAAGAAGCTTATAACGTCGTTGAGCGGGTTCGTCAATCACTTCTACTTTGTGTCCATCTGCTATAATATTTGATTTTCGGTGTGAATACTTTATTAAGCTTTGAGATTACGACGGTGACGTAGTGACGTTTTATCTGTTTTCCTTGTCGGGGCTATGGAAATGAGTCTTGAGTCTGTTTTGAACACATTCCATACCATGTCCTGGACATTACTTTTTTTATAATTTGCGCGTGCTCAAGGGGTTATTAATACTCTTAATTGTCCGGGGTCAAGACACAGCACGGGCCGAAGGTATAGAGGGCGAGAGAGAGGCCTTAAACATCTGCGGATTGTTATCTATGGGAAATATTGAGCTGGGAAGAGCATTCCATATTCGTGTGGTGCGGCTTAATAACGAGTTTCTAAATTTCACTGTGCGTCCGAAAGCAGGCCTAAGGGTAAACTGATGAGCATTACCAGCGAGACGTGTATTGCGGGTGAAGGCGAGGAGAAGAGGAATGCAGTTGTCTTGTTCATTTGAGCATCGTTTGTTAAAGTAACGATAAGACACGGAAAAAGAAGACACGGTACGTCGATGTTCGAGCGAGTCTAATGAGCTCGTGATATTGTTGTCTCCTATAAGTTTTATCGCTTTTGGATTCTATCTACTAGGTCTTGGGGCACCAGACCAGAGCGCCAGACAAGCGTCATACTCAAGCTTAGGGCGAATATACGCCTTATAGATTAAAGCCAAATCAGAGGGGGTGAAGTATTTCTTGCATCGATCAAGGAAACCTAAACATTTCGCAGCATTTTTGGCGACCTCGAATATGTGATCGTTCCAACTAAGTGTTGTGTTGATGTACATACCGAGGATGGAACGTTTTCCGGTTTCGTCGATACAAGCGCCATTCATGGATAATGGCTGATTATTAGGGGTCCGATTTAGAGACATCAGACAGCATTGAGTTTTGGAAGCATTGAATTCCACTCTGTTGTTCTTACCCCAGTTAATTATGCTGTCCAGACCGGAATTCAATGTGCTTGACATACGCTGCCGTTCCAATACTACGTCCGAAGGGCAGGGTCGTGAATTTTGGAACGAATATGAAAAGCTGAGGGTTCTGTCATCGGCGAAGGAGTGGATTGGATTAGAAGTGGCAGACAGGAGATCATTTATAAAAATGAGAAAGAGTGTCGGAGACAGAAAAGAGCCTTGGGGGACACCAGCATCTATTTTGTGAATATCAGATTCGAACCCATTCTAAAAAACTTGGATTGAACGGTTCGAAAGGTAGTTTCTAATCCATAGAAGCAGAGAGCACGCAATTTCGACAAAAGAGCTTGATGCCAAACTCTGTCGAATGCTTTAGAAATATCAAGCGCAACTATCTTGCTTTCGCCTGCACTGTGCAAAGATTGGTTCCACTTTTCGGTGAGATAAGCTATCAAATCACCAGTGGACCTGTTGCTGCGGAAGCCATACTGTCGGTCATTAAGAAGCGCGATTCAAGATATTTCAAAAGCTGACGATTTATCAGCGTTTCCATGACCTTAGGAAGAAGGGCCGTAAGTGCTATGGGTCGGTACGAGGTGGGTGACGAAGATTACTTGTTGGTGCTCTTTCGATTTGGGTTAACAACTTCTTGGTTTGCAGGTGTTTCTGCAGTTGTTTCTTCGGAGAACCTTGTTCCAATAGTGAACCATATCATTATTCGACAATCACTCCATTTTCGGTGCTTATGGGCGTTTTGCGGCCGTGGCTTACTCAAGTCAGTATGTGCATCCATTGCGTTCTTAAAAGGTGATGTTGTACTGCTGCGAGGCCTTCTTTTATACCTTAGCCCGTCTGGTTTTGTCTTCATGATTCCTTCAGTTGGGACTCCTAATAGCGTCCATACTTCCTTGCCACTACCGCCGATCCTTGATCTTCTTTTGCGCAGCGACGATCACAGGGGCTTTGCTGTTTGCTCCAATTTCCAGATTAATCCATCGAGTTCTGCCTCTGTCTGTTGCTTCGTTTTCTGTTTTTCCGTCTGGTGCTAAGTGGCCCGTGTGCAATCAATTGCTCGAGGTTCTTCCCGTTCAGATACATTTTTAGCTAGTCACCGTATTCGCCGCCAAGGATATTTCACTCATTCTTTGTCAGCTTCAACGGACCAGTTTCGACGTCAAGATATCCGATGATATGGCTTTTATTACTGCTTGGTTGTCAGGAAAGGAAGCAGATAGATTATTGTGTTCTCACAGTGCACGAGCTGTCTCGCGTAGCCTAGCCACTTTAGCTTGAAAGGCAGTCATGCCTTACTTCCACAGACATTTCGAAGCGATCACAGAAGACCCCAGCGTCTCTACCCGAGCTAGCCTTTGATTCGTCAGCGTATATGGCAGTCTCCCCTCTGCTGCAACCAGATGTTCTTGCCCTTGATTCAGGACTAATGTTGGCGGCGGGTTGTCTGTTAGATTGTTGCAAAGTGCTGCTGTCCAACATTTAAGTACTAAAGCATAAGCGTTTGGCTTATCACTGCAGAACCCCCTCTCTCAGCCTCAGAGACGATTATGCTGCACTGTGCCTAGAGATTAGGTCGAAGGAGGCGGGATGAACAGGATAGTCTCGAGTGCAGTCGTCAGTGTTGTTCTAAGTCAATTTCTTACTTCTGGGCAGGGCGATCTTTGTGTTTTTGTAATATTCCTTCTCCAACGCTTTTTACCAGACTACAGACCAGTATATTAGGATATGTGGTGTATAGCCAGCTGATCCCACACTACACCACTTCTACACTGTCTTTGGAAGACTGTTTACAAATTCCTCATTCAGAAATTCACTGACAATTTATACAACAGCGACATCGTAAGTGCTTCTCCACTCCAAGTCGCTTCTAAGGGGCTGCTCAACTAATGACGAATGATAGGCCATGTAGCATACGAATCGACTTGGCTGCGACGAATATAGTCAATGACAACAATATCTGTTTTGCGGTTCTACGGACAGTGGGGATCATAAGTGATGATGCACCGCAATTAATTAAGCTTTTTTAAAAATGTGCGAAAGGTTTTCTTTTTGAATTTTTTTTACTGACGTGAGTGAGGATGATTAATAGCTTTCTTCCATCGGTGACGTAGAATTTTTCTCTGGAAGGCATAAATAGTCAACTCTGCTGTTTTGTCTATAGTTTCGCATTCGGCTTCATACTAGTAGGACTGGGGATATAAGAGTTGTATTGAGCATTGTGGTGGCCTGTGGCGTTGTGGGTATGTGCGACGACCCCAACCTCGACGTCGTAAGTTCGATTCCTGCTCTGTGCGACGAAAACAATTTTCACGACCCCACCGCTTTCGAGTCACTGACAATGCTCAAAGAGTATTTCCTGTCTACAGAAAAAGCTTCTCAAACTTGGCCGTTCGGAGTCGGCATAAAACTGTAGGTCCCTTCCATCCGTGTGAGAACAATAGCACACACAACACGAGTGTTTGCTGAGAAGCTAGGCCCTGGCCCCCTACGGGCTGTAGCGCCACCCATATTATTATTATATTATTATATTATTGAGCATGAGGTTAATCCTTTGGGTCGATTGATTCTATGCCGGACCTACAATAGAACATCGTTTGTGGAGTTTATGTTTGTCCCGAGATAGACCAATTCAACAAAACAAAAGCTGCTGATCGTTTATGTGTTGCCCAAGGTTGTGTGTGAAGGAATGTTTCCCCATTAACGTACTTCATTTTGTCCTCAATGGCTTAAAGAGTAGCTCATTTCACCACTTCTTCAATCGCCGTAAAAGCTTCGACTTCGATGTTATCTCCTAATAGTTGACTGACTTGTAGAAGAGAGTGCGTTCCGTGTCTGCATCCGAGTGCCACGTTGTCATTTCCAGTACCAATTGCAAGAATCAGACTACAGCTACATTGACATTCACTTTTTAAAATGTTGGTCTTAAGAGGACTCTGATTTTGGAACGAAAGCATCGTATTTAATGAATTTCACCCTTAAAGTCGAAAGAGCACAAAAATCTGACCGGATCCTCAGGACAGGACTCTTCCGATTTTCCAGCTCTTCGCGTTTCGACGAAATTCATTAAATACGATGCGTACGTTGCCTTAAGACTCCCCAAAAGTCGCCGTTACTGGATTGCAAAGAGGCAGAAGTTGACCAACTCATCCGCCGTGATGCCTTTCACAATCGGTTATCTTGCCCAACACTGAGCGTAGTTTTTCACTCGCGGTCACTATTGACACCACCATGTTCGTCAAGGTGGCTACTAATAGCACGGAGGAGGGTAGAAGATGAACAATATATGGCCAAGCACACTGCCTTGCGGAACTCCGACAGCACGCTCTTCGAATCAATAGAATTATGCTTCGTGGTTAACTCTGACTATATTGCCTTTTATAAGTAAGATTCTAAAATGTGGTAAAAGTTGTCGCATAGAAATCGGGTTCTACATCGACAGCCTTCGATATGAAACAATTTTAGACAAGGCGACACGTTGTCATGTGACGGTTCAGCAACACATCTGAAAAGGTAATGCGAGACTAGCTGGTCAACACTAAACTAAAGACACGATCTTCCAAATGGCCGTTCAACTGCTAGCCTGCGCGGATGACATTGGCGTGATTTGACGCACATATCGAGCTGTCAATGAGGCGTTCGTTGGCATTGAAGCGGAAGCGGATTTAATGGTTCTAATCATTTAGGCCGTAATCCAGGGCAAAACCAAGTGTATGTTGTCATCATGAAAGGACGCAAAACATTGGCATCTTTAAGAGAGCGTCATAATGGACAGTAGAAATTTTTAAGTAGTAAAGGCGGATGTCCTCAATCGAGGTACACGCAAGCAAAGAAAGACCTCAACCAACTTTGTGTGCGCAACTGGAGTTCACTAGTGAAAGATCGTGCTGCCTGGACGGCCTAGTTGGTTGAGGCACAGGTTCACCCCTGCACTGTAGCACTAAACAGAAGGAGAGGTAGTGACTGTGCAGGGTCCTAAGTCTAGCAAGATTTTTACATATTTACATATTAGCTGCCGCTTCTTTTAGAATTCTGCTGGGCCGTGGATGCCGACAACTTGGTAGCTTGAAAAACATTGTTTACGTCAGGCAACAAAGGCCTCATATTCATAAGAAAAACACGCCATCGCAAAGGTGTCCTTATTCCCTCGCCACACCTAAATCGTGGATGACCATGTTACCCCATCCCACTAGCTCTGAATGGACTAACTGAGAGTGAGACTCCAAGCTGTTTAAGCATCGTACATAGACGACCCACATCGACCCTTAAGTTTGCAGACGACGACTCAAGATCTTGCGGTCAGAATCACGTTCTCTTATTTTCGAGCAAGGGGACTTTTATTCGGAAGAATCTGGGTTCTTGCTACTCATGCGCGACGATGAAGTTGGACAATTATTGGAGTACACATTGGACCGGATACTCGTCAGATTTGAACTGCATTCTTGCTCATCTTGTAGAGTTCGCGGTTTCAATGTGTTTCCCCGTGTATTTAATTTCCTCGCAGACAGGCTTGCCCGTGCAATCTTTTGCTATTGAAACCACCTTTAAGCTACTGTCGGTCACCCTGTTTTCGGCTTCATATAAAAAGACTGCCAAATAAGAGGCTTGCAGTGAACGCTAGTGAATCTAGGCCAAAGGTGCTTGGACAAACGTAGTAACGACGTTAGCAGTAGAGGATCTCGATAGATCTTTATCGCTGCATGCTGCCCTACATATCTCATCCAGTCATCGCATATTCTTCCCTCCCTCTGCAGATTTGAAATGACTCAGAAGTCCTCTCACCGAAGGACACGGTGTCTCGTGGTAACCTGGTGGGGGATTCCGAATTCGGAAGCCCGATGTCTGGAGTTGACAAAGAGATGTCGTGTGTCGATTAGAAACCTCATTGTTTTGGCACTCTTATCAGCTGCTGTGATGTTCTTTTGTTTGTTTATTTTCCTCATTTAGCGAAGATAAATGTCTGCATTCGATACGATGACTCGTTCAAAGCCATGTTCGATGGATGTCTAGAATCACCGGGAATGTTGACGATCGGCACAGCATTTTCGATTAGCAGCACAGGCATTAGTTCTTAATTGATGTTCCTGAGTTCGGGTGTAGATTGTATTCAGTGTAAGGTCAGCTTCAGTGGAATAAGAGGTGTTTGACTGGTGCTTCGTAGTAGAAGTGCATGCTTGTGATTCGCGTCGTTTAGTGGCAATACAGACAGTCTATTACCGGAGATTGTTAAAATTATACAGAAGTAAATATTACAAAATAAGTGCTTGTTTAGTTTCAACGAGTGTATGTCTCACAACAAATCACGGATTTAAGTGCGTGTGAACATTAGTGCCGTTCCCATTGCCAAGTGAGTTGTTGCCTTATTCAGCCTGTATGTGTAGCTTCAATCGTGATCATCTTCTACTGGGTTGTGAGACAAGTTGGTGGTTTAGGTCCGAAACCCTTAGCGACCATCTTGCTCAGGTCTTGGTCAACAGACTCCAACCGTCACGTTATCACCCGTAGAGTTCGCCTCCTGTGTATAGAACCACCACAATTAATCATCAGTAACCAATCTTGGTAAGTAAGGGTAAGGGCTTCGTGGCTAGAGACTCTGACGAACAGGAAAAATGTGTGAAACCATCATGTCTTAACTCTCCAAGACCAGCAAGAGTGACTCTCTGTCTGAACTCTGCGTTGTTGAACGTCTGTCGCCTCGTCAGGTGTAACACAATCGTCTGTGTTCTTTAATTACACTGTTTGTGTAGGTAACGCCTTTATGGGCTAGTGGTACCCTGTATTTCCAAAAAAACTTATGTCAACTTACCAAATCGAGCAAATAGAACACGGAAAGATAGAATGCAACCATAATAATCACTTCGTTAAGTTTCGTTAAGTGTCGTTAAGTTTCGTTAAACCTGTCTCCTTAAGTGAGAGTGAAATCTGTGACTCTCTAAGTACGTAAAGTTGGTATTGGTGGTTCCTACCAAGATTCCAGAAGCAATTAGGTCCCTCATTGAAATTTAACGTTGTTTCCAACTACTTGTCATTAATTTCTGTGTACAGTTCTGACACCATTTTCTTCTTAGATCTTCCCCAGCTAAAATCTCACGACTCATTGGCGGCACGCTATGTTCGCCCATCGACCCATGCCCTTTACCAATCATCCTCGTGATTTCGTTTCCGACCTTCACGAAGCTGTAAAGAAATCTCCAACGTCATTACTTTCCATTGCCAGTGAAATAACTCACTCACAGGAGCTTGTCAAATCCACTGAATAACTTTCTAAACTCGTTATCCTTGAATGTCACCCCGCCTCCCACGCAACAGACAGTCCCATTTGGAGGACTGCATCCAATCGATACACTCCGCCACCATTGTCAATGGTGCCCGATAATTGACTCGTCATAAAAGTCACGCAGCAGCTCTCCAGCTCACACCACACCGCCTCCGTCGTCTCCAGGCACTTTGTTTGCATCACTCTGACTTGCTGCCCCCGTTTCGATCCTTTATCGAAATTCTTAACAAAGATATATATTCATTTTTAATGTCTTGCGTGGGTACGTCGAATTCGCATTGGTTATGGAATGAACTTTCTCTGCGGCACAACGAGTTATGGTGTACTGCCCCGTGGGCTTGCTCCGCGCCCATCCAAACCCCTTTTGTTCGGCTGAAAATATCAGCAGAGATGACTAAAGGGAAGGTGGCGGTCCTAGGAAGTAAAACCGGAAGGAAGCGGCCTTTAAAGCGTGCGTGCGACTTGACTGCAATAACCTTTTACGATACGCAACAACAAGCCGCCCCCTCTGTGTGTGCGTTCATTTGTGAGATACTCATGGTAATTGTTTTATGCCACAATTGCACCATTCCCCCATGGCCGAGTACACTTCCGGTAATCCTAGGGCAATTGGATGATTCAGTCGTGTCCTTGTGGCGTCGCACTCGTCCAGTGGCCGCGCGGTGAATCTCTGACCTGGCGGATGGGAGTGGGGCCCGTGGACACGTTTGAAGTGTAAAATTTACGATTCGAGGGAAATTGTTGGTTTGCCCGAGTGATATCGAAAAGCCGACAATTTACAGCTTTAATCCAACTTTAAGGGAGCACTCGTCGGAGGTAGCGCGGGCGGAGGCTTGTTTACATTTAACGACACTCTACGCGAATCCATTTATGAATTTCCGAGGAATTTTTATATTCACACATACGTCAGCTGTGGGTTTTCCATTTGCTCGTCTCTCCTCAGCCATTCATCAGCGTCCTGTGGGGGAAGTATCAATTAAATACTTATTTATGGCGGTTACTTACACGAACTTGGCCCCGATTTGACGGGCAGGCGGAGCTGGCTGATTTGAAAATCGATTCGCGTCGCGTGGACTTCGATTCTGCTGGCGGTCGTGGGTGATTTTATTCGTACGAAATCGGACTTGTTACAATTTGGGGACACAACTTGAGGGCGCTTTCTGTGTTGCAGGTTGATTTTGGTTAGACACCATATTGGTTTGGTTGACATCTGTCAATTGGCGTTTGACAGTTGGGGAGAGTGGACGATACCAAATTTTCCTGCAGTTTTCTTAGTCACAGCAACGCGCTTTTTTAAACAATCGCTTTACTGTGGGTCCTCACTGTGACGTGGTAACATTGACAGCATGGGGTTGGCTGCATCCAGGGGGTTCAGGCCAAACTGTCCAGAGCTTCGGTTCTCTTCCCCACTAGGTAAGGTTAGGTAGTAGTCGCTGACTGCTGCAGAGCAGTCACACTTAGGCCAGACTAGGCCCATTGTGATACCAAGCGGATTGACTTCTCCTAACGCTGAAACCAGTTGGTGCTATTGATGAACCGATTTAGTTGGCCAATGCTGGCACTTTTTAGCTTGTTACGGCCGCTGAAGTAGTAGGCTCCTAGGTGCAGGAACCTACAACTGGCAAGAGCGATACATGAGCAGAGAAGGTGATGAGTATTTTCTTCCTCCTCTTCATCTATGCAGATTCTGCAAAAATCATTATATGGGGCACCCATCCTGCGACCTTCTTCTTCTTCTTCTTCTTTGTGTGGCGCTACAGTCCGGGGTGGACCTGAGCCTCAACCAACATGCCTTTCCAACTAGCGCGATCCCTGGCTAGCTGTCTCCAGTTTCGCACACCAAGTTGGTTGAGGTCCTTCTCCACTTGGGTGCGCCACCTTAAACGCGGGCGTCCTCTGTTGCGTTGCCCGACAAGTTCGGATTCGAAGATTCTTCGGGCCGGAGCTGTGGTGTCCATACGCTCTACATGACCTAGCCACCGTAGGCGTTGGATCCGTTGACGCCTAACTAGGCTCATGTCGCTGTACAGCCCATACAGTTCGTGATTGAATCTTCTCCTCCAGAACCCGTCAACACAAACAGGACCAAAGATCGTGCGTAGAACTTTTCTCTCAAAGAGACCAAGAACTTCTTCATCCGCTTTCGAGATTGTCCATGCCTCCGCGCCGTATAGCAGGACTGGGATGATCGGAGTCTTATATAGAGTCAACTTGGTTCTTCGAGAAAGGGGTCCTATTACTCAATTGCCTCTTGAGCCTGAAGAAACAGCGGTTGGCAAGAGTTATCCTACGCTTGATCTCGGTACTGATGTTATTTGTACAGTTTACTCCGGAGCCGAGGTAAGTGCAGTCCTTGACTACCTCGAAGTTATAGCTGCCCATTGTGACGCTCTATCCAAGACGTCGATGTTGTATGTCCTTTTTTGAGGACAGCATATACTTCGTTTTGCCCTCATTCACCGCCAGACCCATTTTAGCCGCTTCCGTCTCAATGTTAGCAAAAGCCTCACTAACGGCTCGCTGAGTTCTGCCAATCACGGCAATGTCATCGGCGTATGCTAACAATTGCACGGACTTCTGGAAGATCGTGCCTCTAGTGTTGGCGTGTGAGTTTCGCACGATCTTCTCCAACACGATGTTGAAAAAATCGCATGTCAGCGCGTCGCCTTGCCTAAAATTTTTTTTGACATTGAAGGTCTCGGTGAGTTCGTTACCGACCTTGCTGGAGCAGAGAGAGTTCTCCACCGTCATCCTGCACAGCCTGACGAGTTTGGCAGGAATGTCAAAACTAGACATGGCGTTGTATAGCTCGTCTCTATGCACGCTGTCATATGCGGCCTTGAAATCGACGAACAGATGGTGAGTGTCGATTTGCATTTCTTGGGTCTTTTCCAGGATCTGCCGTAGTGTGAAGATTTGGTCTGTTGTGGACTTTCCTGGCCTGAAGCCACACTGATATGGACCTATCAGATTATTAATGAACGGCTTCAGGCGGGTACACAAAACGGTGGAGAAGATCTTATACGCGATGTTAAGAAGACTGGTCCCTCGATAGTTGGCGCAGTTGAAGGAGTCTCCTTTCTTGTGGATCGGGCAAACGATACTGAGATTCCACTCGTCGGGCATGCTTTCCTCAGACCATATCTTGCAGATGAGCTGGTGGATGCGCCCAACCAGGTCATCTCCAGCTGCCTTAAATATTTCAGCGGGCAAACCGTCCGCTCCAGCAGCTTTGTTAGACTTCAGTCTTGATATTGTTACCTTGACCTCGTCTAAGTCTGGGGGACGGTATTCGCGTCTGTCATCGTCCAGATTGAGTGGAACATTCTGCCTGACAGCGGTATTTTGGTCCTCATCGCCGTTTAACAGTCTGCAGAAATGACCTTTCCAGATTCTCAGTATCGACAGCGACTCTACTACCAGATGTCCATTTCCATCCCGACAGGCTTCTGTCCGAGTTTTATATCCATTGGATAATTGTTTTACCCTTTGATAAAACTTTCGGACGTCATTCCTGCCATAACACCTCTCCATCTCCTCGACCGCGCGCTTCTCATGCTCTTTCTTTTTTCTTCTGAGAAGCCGGTGCTCTTCCCTTCTCTTCTGTTCGTAGAGCTCACGAACAGCCCTCGTTGTGCGATGCAGCGTTGCCTTGTAGGCCTCCTGTTTGGCTGCATGTGCCTGCCTGCACTCGTCGTCAAACCATGGGGTCCTTCTAGGTTGTGTCGTAAAACCCAGCACATCAGTGGCAGCTTGTTTGATGGCTTCTTGACAACGACTCCATTCTTTTTCGATGGCTTGTGCAGGCGGCGTCGAACTTACAGAGAGTTTCTGGGAGACTCGGTCGGCAAAGATCCTAGCGGTCGATTGCGATTGTAGCTTTGCGACGTCAAACCGTGGTGTTCGTTCTCGACTCCGTTGTTCTCGTGATATCCTGATTCTTACCTTGGCTACAACAAGGAAATGGTCCGAGTCAACATTGGCTCCTCGGAACGTTCGGACAGCAAGAATGCTGGAGGAGTGTCTGACGTCGATCGCAACGTGATCAATCTGGTTGACGGTTGATTGATCTGGGGACCGCCATGTCTCTTTATGGATGTTGAGGTGTGGGAACCGCGTGCTAGCAACAGAGAGGTTACGTCCCATGACAAAGTCCACCAGCCTTAGTCCGTTACTGGACGTGGTGTCGTGTAGGCTGTGTTTCCCTATGACTTTAGCAAAGATTTCTTCTTTACCCAGCTTAGCGTTGAAATCTCCTAGAACGATCTTGGTGTCAAAGCTGGGGCATTGATCGTATGTTCTTTCTAGGAGATCATAGAAGTCATCTTTGCTACTATCATCTTTGTCCTCTGTCGGGGCGTGGGCGCATATCAGGCTGATGTTGCCGAATGTAGCCTTGATGCGGATTGTTATGAGGCGTTCGCTTTTACAGTCAAAGCTTAAGACTTTTTGCCTAAGTCCGCCTCGAGCAACAAATCCACATCCAAATAAGCGCCTCTCTCTGCTGCAATCACCGTAGTAGATGTCGCAGTTTTTCATCCTCTTCTTGCCCGGCCCATTCCATCGCACTTCCTCCATCCTGCGACCATGAGTGCCAATTACACAGTGCCCGGTTATGACTCCTATGAGGGTCCTTAATGTGGGCTTGCTGAGCCCAAGTAGACTGAGTGACCGTTTTGCCAGATTTCTTTTGTTTTAAGGCAAGTGGTGCCTTCTAGCCATTTGTCATTAGTGGTTTTAATTGTATGAATCTTTAAAAGATGATGCTGTAGCGATCGGCATGGAAGGTGGTACCCCTTCTATCGATAGGGATGAGGTTGTACCACAACTAGCGAGTTCGTCGGCTTTGCAGTTTCCTGGTATGTCACAGTGTCCCGGCACCCACATGAGGTGAATGTTGAAATGCTCGGCCATCTCGTTAAGAGACAGCCTGCAATTAAGGGATGTTTTAGAGTAGAACATGACATTGTCCAGGGATTCTATAGCGGCCTGACTATCGGAACAGAAGGTGAGATCCCTTTTTGATATCACGTTGTTTTTGACCCATGCGCCTCTTTAATCGCCATGGTTTCTGCCTGAAAAACGCTACAGTGATCAGGCAGCTTCACGGAGATAGCAATGTTTAGGTCTTGAGAATAGACACCCGCACCCACTCCTTCTTTTGTCTTTGATCCATCTGTGAAAATGCTCAGAGGATCTTTCAGCGTTTGCCTGTCTGCTATCCAGTCCGATCTAGAACGAATGCTGATTGAGAGTTTCTTCTCGAAGATGACCTGGGGTGAAATTGAATTCCTTGAGAATGGTTGAGCGGCCAGTGTTGAGTTCAGACCACAATCGAAGTGTTTTGAGTCTCAAGGCTGTGCTTGCTGCTGCTTGTTTCCCTGCTTTCTCTTCCCCATTTCACACTACGAAACTCGGATTTGAAGTGTATCTGAGCTGGTGTACACATTGGTTGGCGAGCAAGTTGGTCCACAGGTTTTTGGCTTCCGGACTCCATCCAAATTTTTGTACAGGTCCTTCACCGTTGTGTCATGTAATGCGTGACAGAATGACTGAATGGCCGGTACCAGAATTTTTCGATTGATACCTCCAAGATAGCTAGTTCCTCGTGCATAATGCCTCATTAGGCGCAGCAGCCGCGACCTCTAGTCAATGGTGGTTGCTATCGAGGAACGACCTACAATATGTCTGTACTTGCTGCAGCCCATCACACTCAGCGTCAACAGCATCAATTGCCTTCACTACAAGGTACACAACATAACACACGTATGCTTGCGACATATTTGTGTCTTGTTCATCTCATCCTCACCTGTCCCTGGCCCATCAAATCAATTTTTCTCTCTCATCCATCGGCTGACCTTTCTCGACTCTGGGGACTAAGTCAGATCCTTGATGAGTATCCCACGTTGCCACAAATCGATGGTCACTCCAGCAACATTCTTACTTGCCCACAAAAGTCGTCGGCTTGGCATTTGCGACAGATAACCCGAAATGTCAGACCGAACGCTCCCCCTTCAGGCGGGAAATCGATGTTAATTCGAGTGGAAAATGATTTCTGCCAATTAGATCAATTCAATTGAGCGCTTTTATGGAAGGAAGCTATCCACTCTTGTCGGAGGGATATGAATTAGACACGGCCATCGTGGTGGTGTCATTGGGCGCCATGTCTCGCTGATTCGTTATTAAGTGTGTCCCTTAAAGGGTTGGGGAAATAAAGATGGAGAAAAGTGCAAGAAAGATTTTGAAGGAATTGAAGGAGATGAAGTCGAAGTTTTAGAATTCTCAAGTCCAGCATTTCATAGAGATTTCTTTCACTTACAAGCTAAAAAGTGCAATAAAGTTATGAAATTGTGTCGTTTATCAGACGAAAAAAAGCCTTATTTTTCATATTGGCTCACAATGTCGATCTTGTCACTTCATCAAGTGATTATAGTTACTGTAACGAGTATGCTGCGACTATAGGTTTAAATGCAAACACTAAAATCCAAGCAAGGCTCTAAGATAATAATCTTGATGTCAAACGCCGCAGTTTGGAGTTGATGTAATAATTGTCTTCAAGTCGATGCATAAAACCAGTCGTCGGGGAAGTTACTGGAGAAACTAACTTACCAGCCCAGCACGAACTGTAAAAGAAAGACTGGACACATGTACCTTTTGGAAGTCAGTTTGTATCACGACTGTGGTAGAAAGGAAGGCCGAGATGACATGTGTTTCCGTGTGGTATTGTAGGTAATGCCGTCGGATATATGGTCCCGTCTGCGAGGAAGGCGAATGGAGGAGAAGACACAACCGCGAACTCTACGAGCTGCACAAGGATGTGGATGTAGTCCGGAAGGCAAAAATCCGTCGACTACACTGGCTCGGCCACATCGACCGAATGGACAACAACGCTCTAGCAAAGAGGGTCTTCGAATCCGAGCCTCCTGGTTCGAGAAGGAGAGGAAGACCGAACCTCCGGTATAAAGACCAAGTCATCGCGGATGCAAGACAGCTTGGTCTTGATGACTGGAAGCAGCGTGCCCAGGACCGTCACCGATGGAAGGCAGCAATTGCTCAGGCTCAGACCCTTCATGGTTCGTCTGCCTGATAAGTAAGTAAGTAAGTATTGTAGGTAATGAAACTTTTTGTCTTGCCTGAAGCATAACCTATGAGAGAGGAGGCATAGTTAGGTTAGGTACCTACTGATGCCTTAGGAATAAGCTCACACCAAACGACCCAATGTACTACCATGCAGGAGCAAATAATTATCTCGTGATCTTACTGGCGGGATGCCGGCAACAGTTTAGCTTATCGTTCAATGTTCAATTTGTCATAGGAGCTATTAATCGCCATGCATGGACTATATGTAAAGTTACTTGCACTACTTTGCCCAATAATGACAACAAACATTGGGGATCTTATTTCGAAATAGCAACTAGTTGAATCTGTTGAAGTTCTGAAAAGGCAATCTGGTTATTTAAACCATCTTATGTGGCGTTTGAAATGTGATGTACGTTCGAGAGACTAACTGTCACCTACCCGCTTCTTCTTTAGCACTCGACGGGGATGACTGGAGTGCAAAGCCGAGCTTCTTCATTTGCTCTTGAGATTACTCATATCTCAGTGCCATTGAGCAGGACAAGGATAATAAAGATGTCACACAAGTTCCGTCTGGTCATTTACTACAAGTCTGGCTAGTCCTTCGGCAAAGGGATACACTACTCCAGCCATTCTGAGCCTTCCAGGGTGTCCCCGACGGGTATTTAATAAAAGTTCTTTGAATAGGATTATACTCCTTATTGGAAGAGATCCAATAACACAAGTGTATACAATATTTTCGCTATGAGGTGATTTTTTTCGAGAACTCTGTACCCAGCTCAGTAATGATTCCCAAAGAAACGCTATTTACTCAGTTAAATTTTTTCTTTTAAATGTCGGTACATTGGCTTACGTTAATGGCATTGTGCTAAGTTCCAAATGATGTCGACACACTGTCCAACAAAACAAATAAACAGAAAACAAAAAACTTCAAGTTTCTTTCGGTGCGTATCAGAAGGTTGCGTGTTCAGATCACGTCGGGGTCACCAATTTCGGAGCGTGCAAGTTAATTAATAAAGCAGACTAAACTTTATTTAAATTCTTGATTCGAACAGAAACTCTCAGATTCAAATTGGAAGGTTAGATCAGGACTAACAACCAAAATGGAAAAACATGAGAAAAGGCGAGTTGCTTCGATTGTGCCCTCTCACGTTCGTTGTCTGAATTTTGCTTAGAGGGCGCCCTCTTATGTTCAAACGGTGATACAGGTGTATGGCTTTTTGACTAATTATTGTGTAGACACAAATAATCGATGGATACCAAACTTTAATAAGCAAGTTTTCGATTCTTCGATGCGATCTCGCAGATCAGTAATGGATTGCCAAATTTTAGTAAGTACAGGACAACTTACTGAGTAGTTACTGAGTAAAGTAACTACTCAGTAAGTTGTCCTGTTGTTGCTCGCGTTTAAGAGTGTTACTTAGCCAAGTATAGATTCTTAAAAAAACTCGTCTTAAGTCTATTCCAAGATGGACTACAATTGTCCCCTTCTTTTCATCGACTGTCGCATTTCGAAAAAAAATCGTCGGCCCAAGTGCTATCTACCATTTACTAAAAAACAACGCTACACCTGCCATTCACGTCACCACTAGACTTTCTACACTCTAAGTTACACTGGACACTACAACTAACAATGTAGTGCAGCTGAGACTTTCCAAGTGATGGACAATCGGAAGTAATCCGAACGGAAAACTGCATATTGACTAAGAACTTAATTTTGGAGCCAAATTAGAGGTTGCACGCTTACTGCCAGGAGGCCGATGGATAGTGACCTTCATTAATATATAATCAATCCGCCGTCTATGGCTTCATCGTCAGTGAAATCCAAGACGGTATAAGTGTCGTCACCTGATGCACTTGCACCCTATATTGGATCCCTGGGCATAGGAGTATTGCATAGAGCAGAAGAATTCTGTACTAACTGAAAACTTCCAAAACGAAATCCGTCGTTATCGATCGCAATAACCAGATCGAAGATTCCTGGTTGCGTTCCACAACCAAACCTTAGCCTTAGCTAAACAACGTCGATTCACGATCCACGCGTATCAGCAATTTCATAGACGCAGCGGTTTTCCTTCTACACTCAATAGAACTGAGCTGGAATCACAACCAACCAGAATATGGGATCGACTTGCTTTCCACACGTAAGAACAATTCCGTCAACTTAGAACTCTGGTGGAACCAGAGAAATAAAACACTGTTTCAAGATCGCCATATTTTGTTTAATTGACATTCCCCATCCAAAATGCGAAAGAAATGAAGTAAGTGTGATGAATCTATACAAGAGATCTCTTCAGGTCGCAGTGTTGTTTCTTTCACGACATGGATTGGACAAGAGGAAGTTTAATGTTCGCTGCTTTGTCTGATTATTTGGGAAGGGCTAGGACTTTCTGCAGTCGATTAACTTCGATCAATCTTGTGACGCCACAATAAACAAAGTAGAGTCCAACCGGGTTGCACCGTTTGTCGTGGCAATCATATTTTCCTACCCACTCAACTTACTTACTTAAGTCCTTAAACCGCTGGGGGGGCATAGCCGTCAACCACTCCTGCGCGCCATCTCGTTCGAATTCCTGCAACGCGTTTGAGCTCCCTCCAACTCATTCCTAAAGAACTCGATTCCTTTTCAACTGTTCTGGGCCATGTTTGCCCAGGGCGTCCCGCTGTTCTGGATACCTACGTAAGCGGATTCCACTGCATGGCGTACTTCGCAATGAAATTGTCTTCGCGCCGTAGGGTGTGTTCAATCCACTGCCACTTTCTCCTTCGTACTGTAACGTTTAAGGGTTGCTGGCCTGTTCTCAGGTACAATTCTTAGTTAGAGATACGGTTCGGCCAAAAAATCCTAAGGATGTTTCTTAAACATTTGTTTACGAAGGTAATGGTGTCCACTTTCCAGGTACTGCATGCATATAGCAGCACCGATTCTTGCCTTTCCAGATCGTGGATTGCATTCCGAACGCAGCTTTAGCCTTCCCTATTCTGTTGCACACGTCCAGTTCGGTGCCACCGCGATTAGCCGAGACCACGCTTTCTAAATATAGAAAACTTTTAATTTTCTCGACTTCCTGTCCGGCAATTTTCAGTTGAGCGCAGTTGTCAGAAATTTTAAGGGCTTTAGTTTTTGTTGTGTTTATTTTGAGCCCCACTTTGTTTGCCTCTGCTTCTAGATTATGGGCCATCAAATGAAGATCCATTACCCGATGCGAAAGGAGACGAACATCATCAGCGTAGTTAAGGCGTTTAAGATAAGATGTCATAGTCCATCGAATGTCATAATTTCCGTCCATCAATGCTGCACGAAGTATGTCGCTGATAACCACCAGAAACAATAGTGGTGACAGAATGCACCCTTGACGAACTCCATTTTGGACCTTAAATTCCTTTGAGAACTTACCTTGAGCAAGACGTGAAACGTACTACCTTCATATGTAGCCTTTATTACAGCTATTAGTTTTTTTCCGAAATACCTCTCCCGCTCAAGGCCGACCAGATAGCATCTCGATTCAAGCTATCGCAAGCCTTCTCGAAGTCGATGAACAATACATGTAGCGGAGACCTATACTCAACGCATTGTTCAATATTGATCTGTAAGGTGTTTATGTGGTCGATCCAGCGCGAAAACCCGAATTTAAATGCTCTTTGCTGCGTTCCAGAACTATTCGAGCTATTATTTTGGATACTGCAGGAAGAACGCAAATACCTCTCCAGTTTCCGCATTCCATAAGGTTTCCCTTTTTTGGAAGCTTTGTGAATCCCCCTTTTCCACTCCTGCGGGAATGGTTCGTTATCCCAAGCTTTGTATATCACCGGATGCAGCAAGTCTGCTGATACATTCGGTGCAGCTTGAAATTATGCCGCAGGGATGCTATCAATACCGACTGCCTTGTTTTTCTTGAGGGACTTGATTGCTGCTATTATTTCGCTCTTACTGGGAGGTCCGGTGCGAATTCGGGCATTTGTTGCGACAGAGTACTTATTACAGCTCGATAACATTCCGCCAGCGTCGCAAAGTGTTCTCTTCATCTAGTGAGTTACTCTTCATCCGAAATTAGAAGGTTACCATTTAGACTCTTCATTGGGTGTTATTTGGAATTCCGACCACCAATGAGTTAATTGGTGATGTTATAAACAGTCCTACTGTCGCACCTATTCGCTGCTTCTTCAGCCCTAGAAGTCAGTGTGTCGATATACTGACGTTTGTCTCGTCTTACGCAGCGCTGCACTTTCTTCTTCACCCGATATTGGGCTTCTAGTTCGGTTTTCTGATGCAATTCGAACTTTTATTGCTATCCGCTCATCGATCCGTCTCCAGGTATCAGCTGTGGGCCATGTACAATGGTGTTTCTGTCTTGTATCGACATATGTCCTTGCTCCAGTCACACAAGCATTTTTCACAGCATTCCAATGGTCATCCACGCACCCACCCACTCAACTTAGTTTACTTAATTCGCCATGGGCTCGAGAAAAAAACATGCTTGCGCAACTCTCTTATGGTGGCCCAAATGCGACTACTTTCTAAAGTCTATTTTCTTTCAAATTCATCAATTCGATTCAAAATATATGTATGTTGGTTCAAGAAGAAGTAGAAGTAGCCTTAGATGTGTTTCGGTCGCTGAGTTGTCGCCAAGACATGTTTAGAAGTCTCCCTTAATCCTCCCCTCACCTACACTGGCGATGCCTAAGACACTTTCTCCAAACAACTTGGCCCTGAATACTTCCGAAGCACGACCAACCCCACACATCGCACGGTCGTTCACAGATGAACCTGATTATCGTTGCACCTCATGTTCACAGAGCTGTTTACTTAGACTGTTGAGTCGACCGCCCGTATCAGTTGCCTTCCCCAACCACCTACACACCCCACGTTTGCACAACCATTCAGTAATTGATGGCTTAGTCGCAATTGCCCTCTTGTGTCATCCACCCTGGCAAAGGTGTTTGCTGTTAAACATCGTCGTCCCCATTGAATCGATTCGGAATCAAGTTTATGTCATATTTGGCCATAAGTGGCATCTGTTTTCCATGTCAACAGCCAGCGCATTGTGTCACCATCGTCAACCCTATCTACAAGGGCGCTCTGCCCTTATCTTTCGTAACTTTTGAAGGACAGCGTTCGCAATCACCGGCGTTATCGCATAACCCTCTTCGTAATCACACCATCCCCGACATCACGCCGCGCGCACACATCTGTGCTCTGTGTGAGCCCCGGCTCCTTTGTGTGACGCAAGGCGTCTCACTAAACAAATTAAGGTCATGTCACAATCGAAGTATCCTTGAAGCGATTAAATAATTCTGACGAACAGCGCCGAACAGCCCCACGCATCGGCGAGTCCGAAAATAATTGCCACAAGTCTGAGGAGAGTATCCTCCGTGAACCGTGAAGGACGCAGCACATTCATTTCCCGGTCCCCGGGGCCATTTGACGACACTACGCATTAACGCAGTGGCACGGCCAAAACGTGATGGGGAATCAATATCCTGGCTGACTTAGAAAGCGACTCCGACTCTTTCACGCCATCTGCGCAGACAAAGGATTTAATTCGATTCCGCCCGCCATTAGGATATGCACTTAGCACACACTCGTCGGCAAGGGTCGCCTCAAAGAGTCCAGGAAATTGGACACCGCCTCGCACGGGCTAAGAGGTGCCGATCCAAAGAGATGCGTGGCGCTGTTTACTCCGGCGACCCACGCGTCACGACAGACACCAAGTTCACCCACACTCGGCTGTGTGCCAATTTTCTGTTCTCTTCGTTTTTTTTTTTCGTTTTATCGGCGACCACCTGCAAGTGCCCACCCTATGCACACACACACACCCCCGAGGGATGACCCCCACGAAAGCCAATTGCTGGTGGGTTTTGTCAATATTTGCGTGCTCCCTTATCGGACCGCTTGATCGGGCGCACAATCAATTTCATTTCGCCGACGACGGCTGGGGAGGGGAAATCAATCAGTTGAATCGGGGATGGATTCGCGGATTGAATTGTGATCCATTTCGCGGCGCGCTCCGCGTTCCGTTTGTGTGATTACGTCTCTAATGAGCTCAATTCTTATCGGCGGCTAGTGAGTGGCAGAGAAATAATGGAAAATAATGTCATTAGATGGCGATGGGGTTGGTTAAGTGGCCAGCTAAGGGGGAGAGGGCGGTCTGGGCGTCTGGGAGGAGGTGCGGCTAAAATCAGAAGACCGCAATAGATTTGAATTGATTGAATCGAATTAGATTGCAAGAGCGTGAATAATGAACTTTATGAGCGTGACGACGACGACGACGACAAGATGAAATTGCAGGCGCGAGAGGGATTGTAAGTGAAGTGTCCTTGAAGATGCGGTGTGTCAGCGAGCAGCATGTGTCCCGCGACATTATTTATTGCTTCGTGTGGGTAATGATAAGAGCGCATATTTTTTAAATAGCTCGTCACAGAGCGGCGCAGTGAAATTAATTACGCGGAGCTAACCGGATTTTGTAGTCTGGGTGACGTATGGAGAAGGGAACATCATAAAGGCAGGTTTAATGACGTTGAGAGCGAAGGGTTCTCCAAACCAAGTGCGCTGTGGGTTCGGCTAATGTCATCCATCAAAGATCGCATCCAGGTCGCTTAAAAGTGAGATACCTCCAAGGACATCATTGATGGTGTACGTTCGATGCTGGTGGGGAATGGCAATTTATGATGAACTTAACAAATGATGAACATTGCCAATAAGCTCACGCTTGTTGAGATCAGGTTGAAACATTGCTTAAAATAGACATCAATAAGCAGAAGTTATCGTGGTGGCCCGTGGCGTTGTGGGTTCGTGCGTCGACCCCAACCTCGACGTCGTAGATTCGATTCCAGCTCTGGGCGACAGAAATAATTTTCACGGCCCCACCTCTTCCGAGTCACTGACAATGCTCAAAGAGTATTTCCTGTCTAGAAAAAGCTTCTGAAACTTGGCCGTTCGGATTTGGCGTAAAACTGTAGGTCCCTTCCACTCGCGTGAGAACAATAGCACGCACAGCACGAGTGGTTGCTGAGAAGCTAGGCCCTGGCCCTCTATGGGCTGTAGCGCCACCCATATTATTATTACTAAGCAAAAGTTATCAGGAGATGATATGCCCTTCTAAGGTTTCCCGTATTCACTGTTGACAGATATAAGGACTCACGTCATCGTTGATGTGAGAAGAAACATTAAAATCAGAGGTCCAATATGCCTACCTTGAGGTACTCTGGAGCAGGTTTCGGATAGTGGTTTTTTTGCTGCTGCTTTGTGGCAACTAATCCATTCATTTTTTTTAGAACAGCATTTAGTTTCAGAAAACTGGTACCAATTTAACAACAAAGTCAGTGTAAAATCACTTAAGAAAACTTACCAACAATTTCAACGACAATAGAGAAAACAGAATGCAGCGTATAACATTCAAAGCTGTCGCGCCAAACTCACCATGAAAGACTGAGACTAAACTGCGCGTGTTCGTAATGCAAATGTTATTATTTCGCTGTGCGCTTTAGGTTCGGGAAATACAGTGGTTCCCACGTAGGTCACATTTTCCGCACTTACTCTAAACCTTGTTATTATTTGAAAGCCAATATCGTTGACTTTTGCGTTCATTGAGGGGCCAGGGAGTCAAAGTCCGTCAAAAATGCACTGAGAAGAGGAAGAAATAGATTTGCAAGAACATTGCTTCGCAGACGACTTTTGAAAGAGAATCCTGCACTGATCCAATGCATTTACTAAGCTGTCTTGCTTCCCTAACTGTGTTGCAGAACCTTTCGGTGAGTTCTGAGACACGCTGCCGCCATGTTGTCATGGAAGTTTCCGCTGATTCTTGTGCATATATTTTTAGGGCTATGGTTTTGTGGTAAGAACAGATGAGTGAAGATTTGCGTAAGTACACTGCTTACAGGTGGTTGTCTTCTAGAATGGAGACTTCAGTACCGAGATCAAGCGCAGAATTACTCTTGCCAATCGCTGTTTCTTTGGGCTCAAGAGGCAATTGAGTAACAGAGCCATCTCTCGAAACACCAAATTGACCTTGTATAAAACCCTGATCATCCCAGTCCTGCTCTATGGCGCAGAGACACAGACGATATTGAAACCGGATGAAGAAGCTCAGAAGCTCGTTCTGCGTACGATCTTTGGTCCTGTTTGCGTTGATGGCGTTTGAAGGAGAAGGTTCATCCACGAACCGTACGGGCTGTACAGCGGCATGCACCTAGTTAAGCGTCTTCGGATCCAACGCTTAAGATGGCTAGGTCATGTAGAGCGGATGGACACCACAGCTCCGGCCCGAAGAGTCTTCGACACCGAGCCATTGGGACAGCGCAACAGAGGACGTCCTCGCACTAGATGGCGCACAGAAGTGGAAAAGGACCTCAACCAACTTGGTGTGCGCAACTGGAGGCAGCTGGCGAAAGATCGTGCTGGCTGGAGAGGTATGTTGAGGCCCAGGTCCACTCCGGACTGTAGTGCCAATCAAAGCAGAAGAATGGAGACTGTGTAACACTTAAATCCGTCTTTGTCAAACACACCTTTAGTAACAATCTGTCGGTGGTAGTCCAGAAGAGATGGCCTAATATTTTAATATTCGTCTGTGTTAGGATATATGTCATAGAGACATTCTAGACATCTCCTCTGAATTTGTATGGTGATACGTTGTTCTTCTCTTTTAGATCGGGATGGACCTAGCCTTAAGCCAATATGCCTCTCTATGCAGTATAGTCTTATGCTAGTTGCTTGGAGCTACGCACATCGAGCGGTAGTATTCCTTATCCGCCTTGTCTCTCGGAATTGGAGTCGAAGATTTACGAGCCCGAATCATAAGTATTTATTTGTTTTACATGATCTAGCAATCTAAGACAAGGCAAGTCCCTGTGCAGCCCAAACAGTTCGTACTCTTCTGCTCCACGGCCCATCGAGACAAGATTATGCGATGTGACCAAGAATGGATCAAAAGTTTTGGACATGCCTCGCACCACTTGCATATTACTTATCCACAGGGAAGCTATCAACTAATGCTAAATAGTTGATTTCCTGGAGGTTATTCCAGCGTTGTACGGAATTTTCAAACACGGTGAACATGAGTTTGAACAAGAACCATTACGTTCTTGGAATGCTCATCGATTTTAGTAAGGCCTTCGACACAATATGTCACGATAGGTTGGGAGTGAGGGGCACACTAGGTAAGTGGATTGAAAACTACCTAACAGGAAGGACAACAAAGGTGAAAATCTTAAATAATATTAACGATGAAGGAAAGAGTGTCTATGGGGTACCACAAAGCTGAGTGTTGGGACCATTGCTATTTATACTTTTCACGAATGAGCTTCTTCGCGTATTTGAACGAGCAAAATCGTTTGCTTTTGCGGACGACATAGCTATCGTCGTAGACGTCGTAATGCAAGAGGAGTTCGATAAACTAACGAGCTGGTGTCATGACAACGGCTTGATAATTAATGCTTAAAAAACCCAATTAATGCACATTTGTTAGCAGCAGACGTCCATTAAAATATATTTTCAAAACAATGATTGCCCAACCACCAAAAGAGATAAATCAATCGAGATGGTAAAGACGATAAGATACCTGGGCATCACGATTGATGACCACTTCTTATGGCAGGATTGTATCAACAAGCTCAGATCGCAGCTAAAAAGCGCTGACAGACATTATGCCTATGTCGCAGTTGGTTAGCTCCTATGGCATAGATTTCCGTTTGAAAGAGGCTGGTGCTTCTGCTGAAATCGAGTAGCTTCGTTAGTTCTTCGTCCATCTATACGAGGATTTCACTGTATTGCTGTTTAGTCTAGGGATTCAGTCCTTTTTGGCGGTAAGCGCAATGGGGGGCTT
Source organism: Eristalis arbustorum (assembly GCA_916610145.1). Lineage (NCBI taxonomy): Eukaryota > Metazoa > Arthropoda > Insecta > Diptera > Syrphidae > Eristalis > Eristalis arbustorum. The sequence goes on from OU744319.1 coordinate 5,324,837, forward strand.
TACGTTCCTACCCACATTATCCATCAGCATGGTTAAGAGTGGTCCTTTAGACATTTTCTTGACTGTTTTGCTGGTACATTCAGAATGGATACACCGCGATGGTTTTTGTGTCGGAAATCGATAAGTCACCTTTTATAGATTTCTTAAACTGCTGTGCAACGCCTCCTGTTTCTAGTGTTCCATTGAAGGCCTAGTCCGTATCAGAAACTCCATGCACATTTGATTGGAAAAGAGGTAGATTTTTCACTTCAATGCAATCGATCACATCATACACTTCGGCAATAAAGTTCGCACGGCCACGAGTCGCTTGCTCGCAGAAAGAAAGCATCGTACATTTTCCCTCATTACAGGGAAAGCTCCTTCTTCACTTCTCACTTACATACATTACATCCCCGATGGGGAAAAACTAAGTGAACACCTCTCAATTAGCGATCCATGTCGTCGGTGCACTCTGCTGCCACCCATCGCCCGGCAGACATTCATCAAAGCTCCCCTTTCGCAGAGAATGCGCCAAAAGCTAAATCGATATCAATTCGATACGTTAATGGGGTGTTCTTTCTTGAATTTGTTTTTGTTTGTGTTTTCCTCTCGATCTTCGACATTCGATTAGTGTTCTTGAATTGATTGAAATTCACAAGAGACGGACCGAATTCGCCAGCTCACCGTGAACTATTTCAGTTTGCGAAAATTCCTCGTACCAGTCTGATCAGTCTGCAACGGGCCAAGACCGAGGATACAACCAGCTTCGTCTCGATTCCGACGTTCCGACGAAGTAGACCGCCACTCGTGCAGGAAATAGATTTGCGAACCGAAAAGTGCTGCACTTAGCGGTAAACAATTGAAGTGAAAGTGATCTTGTTGGTTTTTGTTTTCTTTTTTTCTCAGTGTTATGCAAGTACCGGCATACGTCTCAATTTGTTCCCTCTCTCGTTGCAGTAGCCGCTTAGGATCGACTGACCAACAGCACCGCCCAGAGGCAGCCAGCATCATGGCGATCAAGGATCGAGACACAGAAGCCGAAGAGTTGAACCCACGCCGTCTGGGCTTCCAGCAGACCGAGGTGCCCATCGAGGACGGCCGAGAGCCGAAGCCGCTAGGACTGCGATGTACCGCTGTGTTCCGACAGGTAAGTCACGTGCATTCTCCATCGCGCCAGACGACACAATCACGCACCGAGTTGCAGCCAATTCCAGGCAATTGGCGGTCCCATCAATTCAATTTGTGACCGTTAAGGAAAGGCGCTCGCTCTAAGCTCGCCTAATTAAGTCGGGGAACTTTCCGACAGACTGCACAGCGACTTGTCGGTCACGGGAAACTAATTTCTCGCTCAAATCACTAACTTGCGAAGTCGTTTGGCCCGACGCTTTCTATTTCGGGCGTGCCTTTGTGTTTTTGTGTCCCTCGCGTCCATTGGCTTTGATTGATTAAAAATAGAAAGATAAGAGCACCAATGGAGCATGATGCGCCGATCAATTGAGCGAGCGACAGCCGCGCCGGCAGGACAACCGTTGCCAATTGATTGCACTTTGGGTGCGACTTGTGCAAATAGACAGATGGCGACGACGACGTTTCGGAATTCGCTGGAACTCTTTGAAATTTCGGCGTTTTTGATTCTGTGGATTTGGGCCGATGCGACGGCGTTGCGAATGCATTTCCGATGCTCGCTGGGAAAATAAACAATTGAGGGCGCATCTGGCGGCAGTGCTGTGTTGATGGTGTTCAAAGCGATCGCGTTGGTTGTGTGGGGATCTATATTTGTTGAGAGGAAGCAAATATTTATTTGCGAGCCAAGACCGATCTTGGCTTGCTGTTGTTGACGCAGAGGTGTTCCAGGTCTTTGACTACATTGTGCGGGTTGTCCTTAATGCATATCTTTGATGTCGCAATAAGAGCATCGGCAGTGAATGCCATGGAATTTTTCTCCGGGCAACAATGACAACAGTACACCATTTTAGTCCGAGTAAGAAACATTAGAACAGGGTGACCATACAAGAACGATAGGAAAATAAATTTAGAAAAGACAACAATGGTGAGAGGTATACAATTGATTCTGTACTTTATTTCGAAGCTACATTCATGTCAATATGTATGGAATATTGCTGGCAATGAACGATCTAATTTTTAGAGTCTTAGTTTAATACATGAGCATTATTCCCGCAATTGTATATCGGATGAAGACCTCGAACTCTTCCAAAGTGTGGGACTTATTATCTCTTGACGTAACCCAAGGGAATTGCATGACCGCCTGCCAATTGGTGCCCGTCATCGTGAGATGGGTCACAAAATGTCTTCTTCACAACTTCGAGCGTTTCTATCACATTTAGCACGCATCTTATTGGGACCATTGTTAGGATATATCGAAGTTGTCGACCCCTGAGCACAGCAAGTCGGTTAAAATATCTCTATACCTATAGCCACCCACAGTAACCGTGTGTGTGTGGACACACACAGGACACTTTTCGAAGAAAACAAGGTCTCATCGATCTTTGTGAACGTCAAAGAATAACTGACTACAAGCCGCAATTCTGCCTGGAAGCCAAGAATGGACCTTCTTCAAGGAGATAATTTTTTGTCCAAAATTCGGATCTACGGTAAATCTTTCCAACCAACCACTAAACGACATCATAGCGTTGTCATTGGTCGTTTGAATCCAATTCTAGCGTCAGCATGGTCCCATATGGATACAGACCCAAACCCAACTAAAAAATCAGCTATTGACATTTCTGGCCTTTTTCTTCATTTTGACATAATCTCTGTCTGATTGGTGGGTATAGTCCAGAAGAATGTACTCACGCTCAAACTGAACCTATTATGACCTTCGACATCACTACTCTTGTTTTTAGAATTACTATGGTCAACCAATTCCATGAACTTGGACATTCTTTGCTAGCGCGATAGTCCAGTCTATGATGCGGCGGTGACCAGGGCGAGTGCTTGACACTAAAAATGTCAGTCGAATTAATACAATTTAACTGCCAGGGTGCTCGTGCAGCCATGTTCGAGTTAGGACAGATATTGCGTAGCTCGCAGAGTAGCTTTGCGTTGTTGGAGGAACCTTACACTGTTCGAGGACATGTGAGGAGATTGCCTGCGCACATGCGATCATTTGTGGATGACAGTGGTCATGCTGCTGTCGATGTAAACACTGTGTGTTCCCTTATAGGCTCAAGTGAATGGAGTGTGTGTCTGAATGCGTAAGCGTTTTCAAACCTGTAGATGTCAAGGACTTGCTGACGTGGATCAGGCAAAACTTGCTTAGAGGCATGGTTTGGCTGAATACAAGAGTATGCTTGTCCGAAGTAAGAATGAAAATTGGAAGTCCTTTTGCCGAGTCGTTGAAGGAAATCCTTGGAGCTTGGGGCCATTCACCATGAGAGGCAAGTTCTTCATGCGTACTTTCTTCCCTAGAAGTATTCGTCCCATTGCTCCACTTGTGGGTTTGCTGGACGAAGGTGAAATTGGCAGCGCGATTTATAGACTTAAATCGAGGAAGTCACCAGGATTCGACGGGCTAACTGGAGAGATGGTGAAAGCTATCTAGTCAGTGGTTCCCGAATACTTGATGGCTCTTTACTCGTGCTGTGCCAGGGAGAATTATTTTCCCAAAGGGGGTAGTTCTGCTGAAATCTAACGATAGGGTGAGGACCAGCTCTCGTTCTTATCGTGGCAGCAGTCTTCTTCCGGTGCTTGGAAAGGTGCTGGAAAGAGTCTTGGTGGACATATTGATGCATCCCTGAGTAGTCTCCATTCCTGTTTGGTCTTAAGCCAGGGCGTTGTGTCGAAGATGCTTGGCAGTGCTTAAAGTAGGGAAGTATGACCTTGGCATCTTCATTGACTTCAAGGGTGCTTTCAAGTGCTTTGACTGGGAAAGCGTGCTGCGAATGTTGCGAGAGGTAGGGTTTAGTGAGATGAGCACCTGAAGGAGCAGTTTTTTCCAACAGAACAGCTCGTGTTGTCAATTCATTTGACTATGTGATGTTAGGTGTTGAGAGGGGATGTCCTCGGGGTTCTGTTGCCGGTCCATATATATGGAATTTGATGATGGATCCTCTGCTGCTGCTTCTTTCATCCCGGCACACGTACTGCAGTTAATTTGCGTACGCTGATGATTTTCTTATCCTTCTCGAAGGCCAGTCTAGTGCTGAGCCGGAGAATAGGATTACGGAAGCCATGGGCATGGTAACAAACTGGCGATCGAGTGTTGGTGTGGAAGTTGCTATGGAAAAGACGTCTATGATATGGCTCAAGGGTGAAATATCCTTGAATCGGCTTCCAGTTGTTAGAGCTTGCGGGCTGAGTCCAAGATATGTGACGAAAGTCAAGAACCTTGGGATTGTCATCGGAGAGAGGTTGAACTTTGTTCCTCATCTAGTTAGGGTAAGAGCAAAGCTCACATCTTTCTTCTATTCTTTGCTAGGGCTGGGTATCTTAGAGCGGATGGTTCGATTACGTCCTTTTCTCATTTCTGCAGCTTGCAAAAAACTTCATACGTTATTCCAATGAGATGTGTCTGGATAGGTCTCCTAGGATTCGCAGATCTTGCAACTACAACTGATCAAGAAGGCTGATATATTTTTGTTCAACGTCGGTCCGTGTAGTTGTTGCTTCGATACGCAGATCAAGCAATCGAATTCTGTCTCTGCCCTGGTCTTCGTCTTCAACTTGGTTTCCTTATGAAGTTGGGCGGCATTCTCTCGGATTCTAGTACGTCCTGGGACCTATCAGAGGGTCACCGACTCCACCAAGGATAACACACTGCAGTCCAGCCTATTCGACCTAGCCAGCTCCGATGTCAGAATGTCTGCTGTTATTGCCTTTCTTGCCGCTCCGCTGCCAGTTTAAAATGGTGATCGAATTGTCATGTATCGCAGCCACTTCTAGTTGAAAGACCAAAAACCTGATTGGCCTGTTTTTCTTAGTGAGGCTACACTCCAAGATTTACTGCCATCGTGCAGGTGCAGCAGCCACAATTCGAGGCTCATCTGGTCGACTCTCCTCACAAAGCAGTTGTTTTTCACAATGGATGCACTGTCACTAAGATTTCTAAGTGCCACCAGGTTATAGAAGGTCTCCTTCCCTCCTCCGGTAGGAACTGCCAAAAGTTTCCTCCTCTTTTTCGTCACTGCAGCTTCGTTAGAACTCCTTGGAATCGATCGAATCCAGTGTAAGGAAGTTAGATCCAATGGCGCAGTGCACGAGGATGATGTCGATAAGAATAGTGAGAGTTGGTTACATTGTGTGATCGTCTCGGATTGATAAGAGGCCGTTCTTGTTTTTTTTTTGAGACATCCAGTGCCATCAGACCATCTCCGAGTCGCTTGATCTTTCGTCTCAGGCTCCAAATGATGTCTTGCAGTTATGACTGCCATGTGTCTCGACCAGAAGAGAGGGGTGAAATTTCTTCCTAGCGTTGGCTATATTTTAATCTAGAATGCCACAGAGACGGTTCCCGGGACTAAGATAGACACAAGTTGGTCAGAAGATATGAATGCCTTTGATATCTCCTTAGCCAAGGCCGCTATAGTTTCCACCTGGAAGAGGTTACGAATTTAAGGGGCAATTAGACGCCTTGGCTCATCATTGATCTATCTGTGAAGATTCGCAGAAAACCCTACAGACCCTTCGCTCCAAAATGGGATTCCTTCCACATGTGCTGCAATCTATCTGTTTGCCGAGTAAATCATGTTCAAAGCTTTGGATGTGATTGCCATTATCGCTCCGCTGAAGCACAACTACATATATTGAGGAGCCTGCTGTTGATTTCGAGCGAAGTCCGTAGAGGCCTGCTGAATAGCCAGTGGATGGAGTCCCCAACTGTCTTCTTCTCTTCAATCAATACTTCCCTGTGTAGGCTTTCCTGAAGCATTCTTGTGGATGGTGTGTTAAACGTAGTCATCGTTTTTAGCGCAGTCCCGCACATAGAGGGTGTGTACAAGACAGGGATCTTAAACACCCTGTTGAACTAGAACAGTTGTGAGCAGCACGCCCTCGTTTCTTCCGCAAGCACCAACTTCTCCAATTAATTCAGTTTTTCTCGCTCGCAGCTGCTACTTTATCCGCTCGTATATCGTACGACACTCTACCTTCTCGGGCCCTTCTCCACCTCCGCAACATTAGACTACCTTTGGCTCTCCCGACCAATGAACATCTCAAAGACACCCGCCTCACTTTAGCCCCAATTCTAACAACCACTTTGATCACTCAACGCTCCTTTGTTCCCTCCACAGTTCCTCATTGTGTTCATTGCCAACCTCAGCCTCCTGGCGCCCGCCATGGGGCTGGGCTACCCAGCCGTTACACTGCAGCAGCTCGAGGACCCGAATGAGCCATTCCACCTGAATTCGAGTGAAGCCTCCTGGTTCGGTAAGTACACGCGTCAGTCGGTGCCCACAACTGTCTGCAACTCCACTCTCTCCCACAGCCTCCATCAATGCGATTGCCTGCCCCCTGGGCGGCCTACTGAGCGCATACCTCCTCGACCGACTCGGACGCAAGCGAACCATATTCCTCATCAACATAACCGCCATCGTCTCGTGGGGGCTGATGGGCAGCACGTACTACACCGACCGGACTGCGATATTCACCCAAGTGATAGTCGCCCGCTTCATCATCGGTAAGGCAGGCGTCCAACGCCACATGCGGACAACCTCAAGCGAACCACTCTCTCTCTCTCTTCACTTGCAGGCATCGCAACCGGCCTCTCCAGCTCGCCGGTGAGCGTGTACTCGGCCGAGATATGTCACCCTGACCTTCGTGGGCGCCTCACACTCGGCTCGTCGGTGGCAACCGCCACCGGAATCTTTGCGATCTACACCCTCGGCTACATCATACGGGTGAGCAGCACTTTCGCCGCCCGCCGGTGAAGACGAAAATTCCTCGGTTAATTACTTTTGACACTTCACAGGGTGACTGGCGCTTAATTGCTCAAATAGCCTGCGGCTTCTCGGTGCTCACCTTCCTGCTGACGTTCTTCATTCCCGAGTCGCCCTCCTGGCTCATCGTGAAGAACCGCATGGACGAGTCAAGGAAATCACTGATGTTCTTCCGTGGCCTCCGGGCCAAAGGTAAGCGCTCCGTCCCGCCCGCTGCAGGCGTCCCCTTCACAACAGCAACTCTCTTCCAGATCAAATGTACTTCGAGGAATTCGAGCAGGAATTCAACAAGCTGCAGAAGTCACTGGCGCTGGCCGAGGGCGAGCACTCGCCCCGCTTCTGGAAGGCCATCCGGGCGCCCGAGGTCTACAAGCCGCTGCTCATCATGATAGGCTTCTTCGCCTGCCAGCAGTTCGCCGGGATATTCGTGGTCGTCGTGTACGCGGTGCAGATCTCCATCGAGGCCGGCGTCACCATCGACCCGATTCTGTGCGCCATGCTGGTGGGCTTCGTCCGCGTGCCGACCACACTGGGGGTCGGCTTCATCCTCGACCGCTGGGGCCGTCGCCCGCCTGCGATGTTCTCCGGCCTCGGCATGGGCATCTGCATGTTCCTGCTGGCCGCGTCCATCTGGTTCCCGGTGGTGGGCACGCTGCCCCACCTGCCGGTCATCTGCATTTGCATGTACATCTTCACGAGCACCTTCGGCCTGATGACGCTGCCCTTCTCGATGATTGGCGAGGTGTACCCGCAGCGGATGCGCGGCTCGGCGGCCGGCATCACCATCTGCTGCAACTACGCGATGTCCTTCATGAACGTGAAGCTCTACCCGAACATGGTGGAGACGATGGGGAAGGAGAACGTCTTCGCCTTCTACGGCGCCGCTTCGATGCTGGCCATCGCCTACGTGTACTTCTTCTTGCCAGAGACCAAGGGAAAGACGCTCTTCGAGATCTCCGAGCACTTCAAGGGCAAGCAGAAGCGACCGCTCATGACGGACCTGGAGCTGCGGGAGACATTCGTTCACTAGTGGGTGGCCGCCGCCGACTCGTTCCATCTCATGGAAGACTGTGATAATTTTGGTTAATGCCTCCCCTCTCCCACCCCCCGACCCGCTCGGCTCTTTTGCCTCAGCAAGCAGTTAAGCATTCTCTTGGAAAGTTATCACACACACGCCCAGCAGTGTAGCGGATAAGCAGTTCAAGCGGTCGAGAGCAGACAACAGTTCATCTAGGCTAAGCATGTGTAGTTCGTAAGTTCGTAGCGCTAAGTGAATGGAACCAATCTTAAGATGTAATATACGAGTATTGAGCATTTTTATGTGCGCATTCGGGACGTAGTTTGATTGTGTGTTGATTTATTTGGGGGAACGTCTGGGGAGTCTGGGTGGACCTGGGTGGTTGAGATAGATCTGGGAAGACGGCTGCAGATCGGGTGAGTCTAACTTTTTGATTTGGCGCATAGACGTGGAAAGGGGTCTGCATTGCCTCAAGATTGATAGGTGACAAGATTTTGCTTCGAGAAGGTTTCTTAAGAAAAACTATGTCTGCCGTTATTGAGTTCAATAAAGGAGCTCAAATAAATAAAGTGCCCGAAGGGTGCAAAGCCTCCTACTTGGGCAGCAGCAAAAAGCCGTTGCGAACTCGGAAGTTGACTAAATGACGGCGACGGTGGCAAAATTTGTTCATTAAGCCAAGAGCAACCAAGAGAGGAGCCAAGGTAAGTCTGAGGATATCGAGAGATGTACGGAATCGAGACGGGACACTAGGGTTTGACGTCGGAAAGCCACAATCGCAATCGACCGCTAGGAACTTTGCCGAGTCCGAGTACCGAGTCTCCCTGAAACTCCCTGAAAGTTCGACGATGCCTGCACATTCAATAGAAGAAGAATGGAAACGTTGTCAAAAAGCCATCAAAGAAGCTGCCACTGATGTGCTGGGTTTCACGACACCACCCAGAAGGAACCCATGGTTTGGCGACGAGTGGCGGCAGGTACATGCAGCCAAACAGCAAGCCTACAAGGCAACGCTGCATCGAACAACGAGAGATGTTCGTGAGCTATACGAACAGACAGACAGAAATAAGTGTTTTACGTGATCACCTGCCGTTAGGCTTATACATATAAATCCTTGGACCATTTTACGACGCTGGACCAGACGCCAGTATGAATCGCAAGTTCCAAATTTGGAAAGAAGCTTATGGACCTGTTTCTCCACCTTGGTAGGGTGGCGAGGGCCATCAAACACCTCTGCTACTCTTTGGGTCGTAGCGCCCGGTTGTTATCTGCAACTACACATAGATTTGCATGAATAGACAAGTTTAACTCCCAGACGTGCAGGTATATACTTCCCCACGCGACTTTGGGTTTTAAACCACAGCCACCACGATGCTCCCGCTTGGGGGCCAACCCCGATCAGGATGAGACCTATGCGGGTCTCACGGGCGGAAGCCTTATCTCCCGTGGCACTAGACTATACCCTCTGCTCAAGCTACCAGTAGGATGCCATAACATCCCGGGACTGGCCGCCATTGTTATAAAGCCAGGACTGCAGTGTCTATAATAAGATAAGGCACTAACGGTTTAGTCCTTTGTTTGCGAGCTTATAACCATCCTTTTGACAAGCATTATAGTTTTTTCCTAAGCCATTAGCTTTTAGCTCAGGATTTAAGTCGCCATTTACAGGCAGGCATTCCTTACCTCGACGAGCCCTATCCGAAGGGGGAAACTCTACTACCAGAAGAGAAAGGAAGAGAACCGGCTTCTCAAAAGGAAAAAGAAAGAGCATGAGAAGCGCGCCGTCATGGAGATGTAGAGGTGTTACGCCAGCAAGGAGGTCCGAAAGTTTTTCCTCGGATCCGAGGCCTGCTGTGACGAAAATGGACAACTAGTAGTAGGATCGTAGCCAATGCTGGGAATTTGGAAAAAACTCTTTCTGCAGACTGTTAAACGGTGATGACGACACAAATTCCGCTGTCAGGCAGAATGTTTCACTCAATGTGGACGATAATGAACAAGAAGTCCGTCCCCACGACATGGACGAAGTCAAAATAGCGATATCTAGAACAAAGCTGCTGGATTGTCCGCGGAATTGCTTAAAGCAGCTGTAGATGATCTGGTTGGGCGCATGCACCAGCTCATTTGTAAGATATTGGCGGAGGAAAGCATGCCCGATGAATAGAATCTCAGCGTCGTTTGTCCGGTCCACAAGAAAGGAGACCACTTTGACTGCGTCAACTATCGACGGATCAGCCTCCTTAACATCGCGTACAAGATACTCTCTGCCGTTTTGTGTAAACGCCTGAAACCATTCGTCAACAACCTGATAGGTCCTTATCAGTGCGGTTTCAGGCCAGGAAAGTCCACAATAGACCAAATATTTACACTTCGGCAGATTCTGAAAAAAACTCAAAAGATGCAGATCGACACCCACCATCTATTTGTCGATTTCAAGGCCGCATATGACTGCGTGCGTAGAGACGAGCTATACAGCGCCATGTCTAGTCTTGACATTCCTGCCAAACTCGTCAGGTTGTGCAGGATGAGGATGTAGAACTCTCACTGCTCCATCAAGGTCGGTAACGAACTCACCGAAACCTTTAATGTCAAAAACGGTTTTAGGCAAGGCGACGCGCTGACATGTGACTTTCTCAACATTGTACTTGAGAAGATCGTGCGAAACTCAAACCTAAACACCCCAGGCACGATCTTCCAAAAGTCCGTTCAACTGTTTACTTACGCGGACGACATTGACGTGATTAGACGAACACAGCGAGCCAATGAGGCGTTTGCTGGTATTGAAGAGGAGGCGGCAAAAATTGGTTTGGCGGTGAATGAGGGCAAAACGAAGTACGCAGGACGCACGACATCGACGTCTTGGATGGAGCGTCATAAATTGCAGCAGAAACGTTGAGGTAGTCAAGGACTTCATTTACCTAGGCTCTGGAGTAAATAGGGACAACAACACCAGTACCGAGATCAAGCGCAGAATTACTCTTGTCAATCGCTGCTTCTTTGGGCTCAAGAGGCAATTGTGTAACAACGCCATCTCTCGAAACACCAAGCTGACTATATAACATTTTGCACATTCCTGTCCTTCTCCATGAGGAGACATAGACGCTGTTGAAAGCGGATGACAGAACATTTTTGCTTGCGATCTTTGGTCCTGTTTGTGTTGATGGCTTCTGGAGGAGTAGATTTAACTACGAACTGTACAGCGGCATGCACCAAGCGAAGCGTCTTCGGATCCAACGCTTAAGAAAGCTTGGTCATGTAGAGCGGATGGACATCGATTAACAGCCATTTTGACAATGCAACAGAAGACGTGCTCGAACGAGATGACGCATACAAGAGAAGGGCTTCAACCAACTTTAACCAAGCCAGCTAGCGAAATATCGTGCTGGCTGGAGGGACATGTTGGTTGAGGCCCAGGTTCACCCCGGACATTATTTTGATGTAGCTCTTTATGCCAGATGACAACAGATAGCGCTTCGAGGTTAATTTGCTCAAAAAGTCACCTTCTCGGACGAGGAGCTTTGCTTAGCTTGTCACAATCATGAAGCGAGAACAATCCACAACTGTTGGACGAGCCATCAATTGATATACAAAGGTAGATTTTTTAGCATGATTTATGGGTTCATCGTACCTGTCTTTCGGAATGGGGAAGGTCAGTGGTCAAAACTCTCAGGTGTAGGTCGATGTTACCCGAACTAATGTGATCAAGGCCCGACAATGTCGATATACCATATAAGACCGATACATGTACATGCAATTCAGGCCAGCGCTCCACGTTGTGAAACACATGGTTGGCGACTACGAGCGTTCATCAATTAGGCGACGATCGTTTGATGATCTTGGGTTGCATCCAGTTATTAGTCGGCAGTCGAGACCCTGTTGACTGATAGTGCAGCACAAATTAAGCTGCGCCTTTTAAATTGTGACCGAGCTCTACCAGCGCAAGCCAGAATAAATGTATATATCAGACCGTTTTTGTTTCAATTTTATTTATGGCCGTCTTGAAAGTTACTCAAGCTTAAGAAAATTCATTGAGACAAAATCGAACACCGAAAAGAAGAGTTCAAAAAGTGGGAGTTAAGTTAAGTTCATTTCTTACTTTATATTGAATTGTGTATTCATACAACAAGGTCAAGAAGAACCTGAATCAAGAACATGCTGAAAGCGTAAGAAACGCAGCAACCCACTTGACCAAGGGTGGGTGACACATTCCTGTATTACATTAGTAATCCCATATTTTTGCTCTGCTTTCCCACAGAACGACAGCACTCTGTAGGTTTATAATTTCCGTCCAAGTAATTTAGTTTAATTTTTGACATGTTGCTCTAAAGACAACACATAAGTGGCACATTCGCGAATCTTGTACGAGTACTGTTCAAGTAATACCAGTCTTGCTACAGGTCCACTGCCGGTTTTACTATGATGAGAGTGCGGGTGGACTAACTAGGATTGGATCAGAGGAGGATGTGGACCAATCCCAGTGGTCGGCTGTTAGGCATCCTGTAGCTCAAGCAATGGACCACCGTCATCGCCAGCAACGTCATTGAGAGTTCCATTCCCCCTGACATAGACGAGGTGAAGACTGTCAGCTTTAGGGTAAGGTGAAGCGCTGTTTCGTGATCTTGAGGAAAAGCTGGAAAATTAGCTGACTTGGAATCGGAAGCGACTAAAATAGTTCTCGTGTGTCCTTCCGTTCACTGCAACATCTCCATAGGCCTTTAATTATTCAAAGACTGATATTTATTTCGCCGGCCATTATAAATACCAATCATCTTCTTCTTCTTTGTAAGAGGCTACAGTCCGGGGTGGACCTGGGCCTCAACCAACATGCCTCTCCAACTAGCGCGATCCCTGGCTAGCTGTCTCCAGTTTCGCACACCAAGTTGGTTGAGGTCCCTCTCTACTTGGGTGCGCCACCTTAAACGCGGGCGTCCTCTGTTGCGTTGCCCGACAGGTTCGGATTCGAAGATTCTTCGGGCCTTGGTTCTTCGAGAGAGGGCTCTATTACTCAATTGCCTCTTGAGCCCTATAGCTGCCCATTGTGACGCTCTGTCCAAGACGTCGATGTTGTATGTCTTTTTGAGGACAGCATATACTTCGTTTTGCCCTCATTCACCGCCCGACCCATCCTAGCCGCTTCCGTCTTAAAGTTAGCAAAAGCCTCACTGACGGCTCGCTAAGTTATGCCAATCACGTCAATGTCATCGGCGTATGCTAACAATTGCACGGACTTCTGGAAGATCGTGCCTCTAGTGTTGGCGTGTGAGTTTCGCACGATCTTCTCCAGGACGATGTTAAAGAAATCACATGATCTGAGTTCAAACCGGCGTGAGCCAGGTTGGTTTCTATCTTTAATTAATTAATATATTTTAGTACGAAAGGATTGAATATATAAATAATTTTATTTTATAAGTAAGAGAATATTAATAATTATTTATAAAACTATTTTGGCAGATTAATGTAATAAATTTAGAATTTATAAATGTAATTTATATTACAAATAGTACTTGTTTTATATAGAAATTGTTTTATTTTTAATTATAAGTTTAATATTAATTATTTGTGTTTTAGTAAGTGTTGTAAAAGTTGCAGCGCGTCGCCTTGCCTAAAACCTTATTGACATTGAAGGTCTCGGTGAGTTCGTTACCGACCTTGATGGAGCAGCGAGAGTTCCCCATCGTCATCCTGCACAGCCTGACGAGTTTGGCAGGAATGTCAAAACTAGACATGGCGTTGTATAGCTCGTCTCTATGCACGCTGTCGTATGCGGCCTTGAAATCGACGAACAGATGGTGAGTGTCGATTTGCATTTCTTGGGTCTTTTCCAAATACCTTTTCCAAATACCACTCATAGCCAAAGCAAAACTCAGAATAGCTCCTAACAATCGCTGATTCCTTGAATTTCAGAGAATTGAGTGGCAAACTCAATTCACTTCCTTGTCCTGTTTGCGTTGATCAAACGCTTACCGCAGTTCTTAAAGAGCTCGAAATGAAGTGATACCCCAGCAATTAACACTCGCTTTTCAAATTGTGTCCGGAGACAGTATCCATCAGTGTGCACGCATCGTCATTATCAGGTGAGTGTTAATGCATCCTTAACCACCCCAACACTTTGGCTGTCGTAATGAAGGGAAACCAGACCAACTTTAAGCTGTAAAATGAGATTTTAACTGCTTCCCTGAAAAGTTTCCCTAGTACCCACTCCGATTCAATTCATCCATTAAGTGAGACAAGAAGAAGAATAAAAAACCCATTTTCTGGGAAAGAAACTTCCCGCGTCTCAAAACAATTCAAAATTAATCCTTGACATGGACAGAAAGAAATGCAATGAATTTTTCAAAAAAAAAAAACCCACCAAAAAACAAACTCCAGGTGTCACCCCATTGGATGAACTCACCTCTCCCACCTTGCCAGTGTTGCCACCGACGGATGGCCCATCACTTGTACGCATGTCGTCCGCGATTCGCACAGGTATGGCATTCGTCATCCCTCCTCTGCGTTCGCCTGTTGCCGATATTCCTGCTTAGAGGGTTATCCAATATCCAACAGGTGTGCACTCGACACCGTGTGTGAGGGTGGTGGGCATCCCAAGAGACAATCATTGGCTGAGTTAGAGGTGTCGTGTGCTGCTGCTGCAGATGAACCCTATAAAAGAGTTGACAAATTCAAATTCAACTTCAGTTATCGGATCGCAGCTTTATGCTCAACAGGTTCAATTCCCAAAGACATCAATCGAATTGTTGGCAGTGTTAGAAGAGTCTGAACTCTTGGTGTTGAATTTCAGTTTTGAGTTTTGAGAGAAAAGTGTTTAAAAAAAAACCGCAGTTTTGGGCTGGTTTTTGGTTAAAATTTTGACTGGTTAAAGTGCGAGGCAGTCGTTAAAGATGTTCTTTTGTGAGACAATCGAGTTTGATATTTAACAGAATCTTGCAGCAACAATACGGAGGAACTATGACACCCAGGCAGTGTATCCGGGGACTTGTGATATTTGCTTTCATTTTAAATGGTAAGCTAGTGATGGGCTTTGGTTTGTTTGGTTCAAATGCCGTGTGAAAATCGCACAAGTTTCGAGAAGACGTGATGGGGGTTGTTAATTCACGAGAGGAGATTTTGCCGACGGTTGATGTTTAATCAGTTGTTGTTTAGTGAGCATCGACCAGTTGGTTGTTTGAACTTAGCTCAAGACTTTCTTTGATTCACGTCACAATTTAGTCATATCCTGTGGAAGAAAATGTTTCAACAATTTTTCACAATTTCCTGTCCGACTCGCTTTCGATCTAGTTAAACAGAAAACAATTTTATAGAAATGTCGACTTAAAATATATAAAATGGTGTTAAATAAAAATTATAAATAAATTAAAAAACAAGGAAAATTAAAGCCAACATTTTGGTGAATGGCGAGCATCAAATTCCTACGTCGCCGGTGTTTTTGTCAGAGCAAGAATCAGATGAACTGTCTTCATGCTTAGAACAAAATACTAAATGTTCGGTCTTCACAAGAGGCCAGCCCACTTTGTTGAAAAGTCAGAACTGATTTCTTCTGAAAATTACCATAAATCGATTGTTTTAAAGTTATACGAAGACACCCATTAACATGTTCCATTGAAGTGAGAAATGAAACGATTCTTTCGACTTCAAGTGATTAAGTGGGCCTACCTTCCGTCTCACTGTTACAGGCCTTTGCAGTCAGTTACCACAGAAAATTGCCTCATTTTCAAAGCAAAACACTCTCCCTTCAAAAATATCTCAAATAACGTAGAATTTTTAAAAACGTATCATAAATCATTCTCAACACTAAAGCACTAGACAACAGCCGCCGGTGGTCTTTTAAGAGAATCCCTCCTCCTTAAACATCCATCCACCACTGCAGTTAATGGGGCACCATGCAAGATTCATAATTTCGCTAATTTTATGAATGAGTCTGGCTAAGTGGGGATGAATTCGTGTTTGCTTGGATTTCACGTGGAATGTACCACAGCCAGCAAGAAGGAGAACATTTTTTCATCCAAGGAAAAATGCAGAAAATACAGACTACTTTTTAATTCTGTGATTTTTTAAGTTCTGTAAATAAATAATAAATAATTTAAAATGAGTTTAACACACGGAAATGAATTTCAAAGATTCGGCAGAATTTTGTTGCTTGTTAAGGAATTTATCAGCGTCTATGAGAACATCTCTAACTCAAAAGTGTGGAATTATTTTAATTCGTTTCAACTACACATATGCACCCTTAGACAATTTCTTGTGAAATATGTACTGGGGTGCCAGCACGTAACTTGAAACAGTTGAGCATTCACAGCACATATAATGGTTCAGACGAGTATCCTAGATTTTATCCTCCGATTTGGCAGCACACAATGATACTTTCATTTTGAAGTTACAATGCAACTCGTCACAAGTTACATTCTTCTTCTTTGTGTGGCGCTACAGTCCGGGGTGGACTTGGGCCTCAATCAGCATGCCTCTCCAACTAGCGCGATCCCTGGCTAGCTGTCTCCAGTTCCGCACACCAAGTTGGTTGAGGTCCTTCTCTACTTGGGTGCGCCACCTTAAACGCGGGCGTCCTCTGTTGCGTTGCCGACAGGTTCGGATTCGAAGATTCTTCGGGCCGGAGCTGTGGTGTCCATACGCTCTACATGACCTAGCCACCGTAGGCGTTGGATCCGTAGACGCCTAACTAGGCTCATGTCGCTGTACAGCCCGTACAATTCGTGGTTGAATCTTCTCCTCCAGAACCCGTCAACACAAACAGGACCAAAGATCGTGCGTTGAACTTTTCTCTCAAAGAGACCAAGGACTTCTTCATCCGCTTTCGAGATTGTCCATGCCTCCGCGCCGTATAGCAGGACTGGGATGATCAGTGTCCTGTATAGAGTCAACTTGGTTCTTCGAGAGAGGGCTCTATTACTCTATTGCCTCTTGAGCCCAAAGAAACAGCGGTTGGTAAGAGTTATCCTACGCTTGATCTCGGTACTGATGTTATTTGTACAATTTACTCCGGAGCCGAGGTAAGTGAAGTCCTTGACTACCTCGAAGTTATAGCTGCCCATTGTGACGCTCTGTCCAAGACGTCGATGTTGTATGTCCTCTTTTGAGGACAGCATATACTTCGTTTTGCCCTCATTCACCGCCAGACCCATTTTAGCCGCATCTGTCTCAATGTTAGCAAAAGCCTCACTGACGGCTCGCTGAGTTCTGCCAATCACGTCAATGTCATCGGCGTATGCTAACAATTGCACAGACTTCTGGAAGATCGTGCCTCTAGTGTTGGGTCACAAGTTACATGCTGCCAGAAAATGTTTGCTTCGATTTGACCGACGATCGACAAAACTCGATTGTTTCAGGTTCCTGTTGGCACCCCTGTGCTTGGTAGTCGTTTCCTAATGCCCTTGTCTGCTGGCGATTTGTTTTAGCTTATTTTACACATATTACATTTCAAAATGGAGGATAAACTTATATTCCACCGACCAACAAATTAAAGTAAATGAAGTGTTTATTGTCCATCAATCTGTCTCAAGGCAGACTTAAATCATCCCAACATGCTTTCAGTACTTCGCCACCAAACAAGTTATTGCCACTGCATGCCATTTTCCAATCAATCCTGCATTGATGAACTCCGCGTTATGGAGGTTCAACCTTTAAGTCGATCCACACATCAAGCCAATTTTGCACTTCCTAGTAAGAACGCAAGTGTTGTCTGAAAAGTTTGTCATTTGATACAAAACGATTGTAATTCCGGTGATTGTGATATGTGGGACAGAACTTTCGAAATCATATTCGTCACACAATTGCAATCGCATTTCCCATGTGATACCAGTCGTTGTCCTCACATATATTCTATCGTTCTTTCGAATGCGTATTCGCTATCAAATGATATTTATGTTATCCTCCGGCACTGCCTCTGGGTCTGACTTTCGACTTGGCTTTGGCTCTAGCTGACGCCTATTACTAATGATAGAGAAATCAAGAACAAAAAAAAATGTTCTTTACGTGTGGAAAGGACCTACAGTTTTACGCCGAATCCGAACGGCCAAGTTTCAGAAGCTTTTTCTAGACAGGAAATACTCTTTGAGCATTGTCAGTGACTCGAAAGAGGTGGGGCCCTGAAAATTAATTTTGTCGCACAGAGCAGGAATCGAACTTACGACATCGAGGTTGGGGTGGCCGCACATACCCACAACGCCACGGGCCACAACTCCAGTTACAGTGCCTTTAATTATCGGCGAATACAAGAGCAGATTTTAACGTTTTGCATGTGAAATTATGCTACTCTTTAGAGGAACCCTTAAATTTTATTCCGAGCCAGTACGGCGGAAGCTAGGTCGTTATACATACGTTATATATGTCTAGGTCGTTATACGCCTTGTCATTGAAAGAGGAGGGTCCGTGAACAACATAGACCCCATACCCACTACGCCACCGCCATACATAACTACCCACCGAACTTACGCTAACCTTAACAGTTCATGACCAAACTAAGAATAGGCACAACTCAACCCTGCAACATGCCTTTATTGACTTGCTTGCGATGCCTTAAAGAAGGTAAATATTTGTTGATTTGGTAAGCAAAAAGGGCCCAAATGAACCTCCCGCAAATTCACAACACTTACCGTGGTCTTTAAAAAGGTCCAAATGAAGTGATACCTCAACAATTAACCATTGTCTCAAACAACTTGGCTATGGGTCTGACTTTTGACTTGGCATTGGCTTTAGGTCACGAGTATTATTTCAACAACCTCAATGTATTAAATGGTGTCAGTATAAGTAAGCTCAACCGCTTTGTTACAAGCATCAGCTCGTTCCAGGTTTTGGAATTAGTCAATTAGAGGGCTAAAACTGGGGCCTGAACTGGCCCTAGTGTAGTAATAAATGACAAAATAGTTTATCGACTTTAAGTTGTTTTTTTAAAAGTGAGAATGACATAATATCGTTAAGAAATGTGTGAATGAGAATTCAATATTACAAACTCCTTATACATTTCAAAGTTTTAGAACATATGTGGATCGAACTACTTGATTTATTTGAAGATGATGTAAGAATAATAGAAATTCAAAAAGTTGGAGTTCATAGTGGAGAACTACATACTGTGACTGCCATTATAATTCGGTTCTTTACTCGAATGTGTAAAAATTACAGTAACAGGTAAAACGAAATGGTTTTTAACCCATTCATTACCACGCGATACTCAATTTATTCGAAAAACTATAAAAACTACATTTTCTTGCAGTTAAAAACATAGGTGGTCACAGATTGGTCAGATTCTTATGATAGTTTGAAAATCTCATTCCTGCACCATTATTTGATAATAGTTCGTAAAAAAGCAACCTCAAGTGCCAAACAAAATAAGATGGGCGGCAAAGGAAATAACACTTGGCTTGAAGAAGGGGAATTGGTGTTAAGCCAGCACTTAAACAGTGAAGAAAATGATGAAATATCGCAAAATTCGACATGAAGCCTAATATAGTCGCTGACATCGTAAGACGGTTCAGGAACTAAGGTCGTGTTGAGCTAAAGAAGCAAAACAAGCTAGTCCCACAAATTATCACGGCACGAAAAACTCAAAGCTGTTTTAGTGGACTTAAGATTGTAAATCAGCTGTTGGTTGAATGTGGAAGGCAGAGTCGACTGTTTGCGGAACAAAAAAAATTTAAAGGGTTAGACAGTCGAGTGGTAAGAAAATAGCCCTTCCTCAATCATGAGCAACTGCTACATTCGTCAAAAGTTTGCTAAATACTCTAAAAGAAGGCGAAATTTTTGTTTTAATGTTCTTAACTTTTCTTGCTCCACACCATAACCCTTCTATCAGTACCGAAAATATTGAACGCATCTGAAGAAAATTCATCATAAATAATAGATTTTTTTTTCTCCGCAAACTTTTTTCTACCAAGCTGGAAAAGAATAGGATAACAAACATTTGGTTTGACCTGTTACTCCAATTTTCACACATTCGAGGAAAAAACCGAATATAAATGGCAGTCACTGTACTAACTTTCTTGTCACTCGCTATTACAAGTTTTTATGAACATAAATTTCCAAGAAGTAATTCAATTGCACTTACATAAGCGACTGGAAATGATTTGCTAAAGCACTGCTGACTTCGGAGAATTTCAAGTTTTGAGTGTGCCCAGTGTGGACTGCTTTGAGTTTTTCGAAAACTATTGTGTTACTTTTAAAAAAACACACAAAATTACTGAAGGCAGATATCGAAATTCCTCTGCAATCTATTCAACTCACAATAAATTCACATTTCTTGAATGATATGACATTTTGAAATCGAAGTGAACTTTGTTGCATAAATGCATTAAGAAGTAGTTGTGTGTTCTTTCATTGTCTTTTATAATCCCCGATATAGAGCACGATTAATGTTGATAATATGGGCGGCACTACATTATAAGGGGTACCTGTTTCCAGCTCCTGCCCAACTGATTGGTCCAGTACCTGCTACTATTTTTTCAAAGGATTTGCATTTGATTCCAATTTCATTTTTGAGTAGGTCTTTCCAGGCAGAACGTACCCTTTCAGTGATGCCACCCTTCATGCTACTAATTATCCACAGCAATGACAAAATACACATTTTCCTCAAATCGTTGATAAGAAATACCGGCTGACATGTATATACAATAAAACTCAAAAAAATGTGTAGGAAAAAACAAAGGAAACAAGGAAAATAAGTATTTTTGGAACTATTTTTGCAATGTGAATGTACGTCACGCAAAAGCACTTTATTTGCTGATACCACATAATTGCAGGAATTTGTTGAATCAGCCAAATGCTTGTGGAAGGCATGATGCCTTTTAGTCGTTAATGTAAACTGGCTTCAGCTAAGCAGAACATCTTGCATCATCTAACCAGTTTTTATTTTTTCGCACACAACACAAAGAAATTTCACTTGACGATATGGGCTTTTTTACCCATTCACATCATCGCCAATTGCATTGAAATGCATGATAATAAAAATAATATAGGGCCAGGGCCTAGCTTCTCAGCGTCCACTTATGTTGTTCGTGCTATTGTTCTCTCACGAGTGGAAATGAAGTACAGTTTTATGGCGACTCCGAACGGCCAAGTTTGAGAAGCTTTTTCTAGACAGGAAATACTCTTTGAGCATTGTCAGTGACTCGAAAGAGGTGGTCGTGGATATTATTTTTGTCGCTCAGAGCTGGAATCGAACCTACGACGTCGAGGTTGGAATCGAGCCATCCATCCAATAAACACAGTCAATTCATTGGTCTTGCAAATTTTCGTGTCCGTACATAGGCTTACGTTGCTGAGGCAATTGTTAGGGTTTTTTTGTGTTGCAAGCACCACGTAATCAAATTCAGTTTTATTGCTGTAGGACAAGCTCAGTCGTGCAATAACGACCATATCAGTGTCGTACGCCTCGATACTGAACTTGCTACCGTAATTCATCTTCGAGAAGAACATTCTTACCAGCATCCCGAATGGATTGGATGTCTTACATATACACAGACAGACACACGTGCAGGACGGGTGTCCCATAGAATGATTTTTACAGAAGCTGCACGGATGAGAGAGGTGTAGAGACTAGACATCGCCTCCTCTGCTCGTGCTTGTGCTCTTGCGTGGTATTACAGTAGGTCTAGACTGTCCCAAATGTGACGTTCATTCTTAGGCAGACTGTGTGAACCTGAACCTCAGCCAAGAAGACTCTCAGGCTAGTGTGCCTCCACTATTGGGCAACATCAATTTAGTTGGCGTCCTCTGTTACATTATTTCACAACCTCAGAGATTCATCTGATTCAGCGGCTGAATTATCATGAATTCGTAGAGAGAATTTGTTCCTTCGCCGAAACGTGTTCCAATGGATCCGGTGATTAATAGCGAACATTCCATTCGTTTTCAGTACATAGAAAAACACCGCCGTGTTATCCCACATTTTTCTAAAACGCAGTGTGCTCTCGGAATTTCCGAAAACTCCCCACGTCACCTAAGCCACCCCGCATCAGCAATCATTCCCACTCCCTCCCAGTGGCCCACATTGATCTTCCTAATTAGCGCAAGGTTCAAACCGTCAAAATGACACGGCTTGGCTGCGACCTATCGAACGCAACGAATGCTAGAAAAATCCGCGTGACACCCGTCGGCTGGTCTGTCTGAACGGGAATTTCTAAAATAGCCACGAAATTGATTTTCACATGAATGAGAGAACGTTCGAGGACTTATCCGCGCTTACAATTGATTCCACAAAATATGCGCTCATTGTGCAAACAAACCCGCCGAGCGGCAGTGTCAGCCCGTAATACGAGACACAAATATTTTCGAACATCCCTCGGCCACCGGGCTGTGCGCCCCCCCGATGAGCAGCTCGTTTACTAATTAAAATTCTCAATAAACCAGTCGTCACCGCCAGGCAGCACCGTGCATTCGAACAAAGTCCATTTGGCTGCTTGCGCGATATCCATCGAAAAAGGATATCGCGCGCCAAAGCGCATCCAAATTGAAAATGTGAAATCGATTAGGCCGCCTCACACTGGGGTGCCATCGGGCGCTGATTAGCTTAAAACACATCCCTCCGCGGTCCGCGAACGTGTGTGTTTGGTTAGCGTCGGCCCTCAAATGCGGGGCGGGCCACTTGACGCACTGGCCATTGTTGGAGTTAATTAAAATGTTTCCATGGTTTTCGCGAACATGCTCCGACGTCTTTTGTTGTTGTTTAAATTTTTAGTTTTCCCTTCTGTGCCACGCTCGTGGTGGTACGCGTTATGCAACCCCACACCAGATGGCGACGGATGACAATGACTTTAAGACGGCGGCGTTGGCCCACTCCCTTGCTGTGTCTCACATGCAATCGGAAAGTCGGGGAGTTTATTTGGAAATTCCGAAGAAAACGGAATTATAAGGAGATTGTGTGACGGTCTCGCAGGACGACGTGTCGCCGTGGGCTTTGTTGGCACATTCGCACATTCGCACAGGTGTTGCTTGCGCTGCGAGTCGTGTGAAGTTTTGGGATTTCATTATGAGACCAGGGAATGCGAGAAAGTGAAGAGAAAAGGATGAGAAACACATGTAGTCACACAGGTTTGGCGTGTACATCCATTTGATGGGAAGTGGAGGCGGAGATGCCGCGCCGACGGAGAGTGCATTGGTGTCGTCGTCGTAAAAAGCATGCGATTTATGGCCCGTTGGTTAACGAATGGTGTCCAGAAAGGCATTAAGTGTGAAGGTGATCGATGAAAGGAGAGCGAGTCACAGGGAAAACTAAGGTCATCCTGATGGAGTGCTACACACGACTGTAATTTAGTCTCAAGTGGCATAGAGGGTAGATTCAACATTTTTCAATGCCATGGACAAACTTCACGTCTTAAATCAGCAAAATTGACTTACATGAGGAACGTTGACAGGCCGTCGCCGATGCCCAAACGAACCGTCTTTAGCTATTTTTTTTAAAATTTTTACCAGAGTTTCGTACCGTTTTTTCACTTAACTTGAACAAGATTTTACGGACCCACAGAGAACAGTGGATGTGTTTAAGCAGCACTTCCAACAGCTGCTTAGCGGGCCTGACCAGTTGAGAGTGATAGGGAACCAGGAAATCCCAACTCCAGTCGACGAAGAAATCCTCCCACCTAGCTTTGAAGAAGTCGGTACAGCCATTAAAAGGCTGAAGAACAACAAAGCCACAGGCTCAGATGGCTTACCATCGGAGCCTTTCAAAGCTGGGGGCAATGTAATGGTAGGGAGCATTCACCAAATCATTTGACGAATTTGGGAAGATGAAAGCATGCCCGACGACTGGAATATCAGCTCCATATGTCCCATCCACAAAAAAGGCGATCCTACCTCCTGCAAGAACTACAGAGGTATATCCCAGCTCAATGTCGCCTACAAGATCCTATCCAGCGTACTGTGTGAACGTCTAAAGCCGTTTTGCACCGCACTAATCGGCACGTACCAGTGCGGCTTTTGGCCCGGCAAATCTATATATCAAATCCTCACACTAAGGCAGATCCTGGAGAAGACCAGCGAGTTTCAAATCGATACTCACCATCTATTCATCGATTTTAAAGCCGCAGCATTCATCGCAAGGAGCTATTCGAAGCGATGGCCGAATTCGGGATCCCGGGAAAACTGATCCGGTTGTGTCGCACCACGCTAACACATACGCGATGCACCGTGCAGTTCGGTTCAAAAACCTCTGAACCGTTCGAAACCTGCACCGGATTTCGGCAAGGAAATGCGCTGTCGTATGATTTCATCAATCTGGTACTGGAGAAGATAGTGCGGCAGGCAGAAGTCAACACGGAAGGCACTATCTTCTACAAGTCAGTCCAGCTGTTGGGATACGCGGATGACATCGACATTGTCGCGCGGTCCCAACGTGCCATCGTGGAAGCTGTCACGGCAATTGAGGAACAGGCGAAACGAGCTGGTCTTAAGGTCAACGAGGACAAAACAAAATATATGCTGTCGAGCAAAAAACGATCCGCCGCACACCACCTAGGCCAAAACGTCACAATCGGCAGCTACAATTTCGAGGTAGTAAAGGAGTTTGTCTACCTCGGTGCAAATGTAAACTCCACGAATGACATCGTAGTGGAGATCCGACGTAGAATCGCCCTTGGCAACCGATGCTACTTCGGTCTGTCAAAACAACTGGGCTCGAAACTCCTGACTCGAAGGACCAAAGTCATGCTCTACAAAACCTGCCAGTCCTGCTTTATCGAGCCGAAAGCTGGACATTAAGTAAGGCTGCAGAGCTGATTCTTGGTGCCTTCGAAAGAAAAATTCTGCGTCGGATATATGGTCCCGTCTGCGAGGAAGGCGAATGGAGGAGAAGACACAACTGCGAACTCTGTGGATGTAGTCCGGAAGGCAAAAATCCGTCGACTACACTGGTTCGGCCACATCGAGCGAATGGACAACAACGCTCTAGCAAAGAGGGTCTTCGAATCCGAGTCTCCTGGTTCGAGAAGGAGAGGAAGACCGAACCTCCGGTACAAAGACCAAGTCATCGCGGAAGTAAGACAGCTTGGCCTTGATGACTGGAAGCAGAGTGCCCAGGACCGTCACCGATGGAAGGCAGCAATTGCTCAGGTTCAGACCCTTCATGGTTCGTCTGCCTGATAAAAAAAAAATCAATAAGATTTAATATGTGACTTCAGAGTCGATTAAAACTTGAAATTTGTTTGTGAAAAAAAGTAAGAGACTGAAAATACAGTACCAGAATTGCAGTCAATAATATTGGTACACTTTTAAAACGGACAGTGTTTCGAAAATAATTTCCGCCAGACAACCATCGGAAGTTGTGATATCCTCATCCTTCAGAGTTAGGTTAGGTTAGGAAGGTGGTAAGGAGATGGCTACTGAGCCTTCCACAAACCTATTGGTCCATAGTACCAACGCAAACGAACTTGGTTATAAATAATCTTCCACCCCACCATGTGAACAGGGTGAACCTGAGCCTCAACCAACATGCCTCTCCAACTGACGCGATCCCTGGCTAGCTGTCTCCAGTTCCGCACACCAAGTTGGTTGAGGTCCTTCTCCACTTGGGTGCGCCACCTTAAACGCGGGCGTCCTCTGTTGCGTTGCCCGACAGGTTCGGATTCGAAGATTCTTCGGGCCGTAGGCGTTGGATCCGTTGACGCCTTACTAGGCTCATGTCGCTGTACAGCCCGTACAGTTCGTGGTTGAATCTTCTCCTCCAGAACCCGTCAACACAAACAGAACCAAAGATCGTGCGTAGATCTTTTCTCTCAAAGAGACCAAGGACTTCTTCATCCGCTTTCGAGATTGTCCATGCCTCCGCGCCGTATAGCAGGACTGGGATGATCAAGGTCTTATATTGAGTCAACTTGGTAATTCGAAAGAGGGCTCTATTACTCAATTGCCTCTTGAGACCAAAGAAACAGGTGTTGGCATGAGTTATCCTACGCTTGATCTCGGTACTGATGTTATTTGTACAGTTTACTCCGGAGCCGAGGTAAGTGCAGTCCTTGACTACCTCGAAGTTATAGCTGCTCATTGTGACGCTCTGTCCAAGACGTCGATGTTGTATGTTCCTTTTTTGAGGACAGGACGTTTTTCCCTCATTGACCGCCAGACCCATTTTAGCCGCATCCGTCTCAATGTTAGCAAATACCTCATTGACGGCTCGCTGTGTTCGTCCAATCACGTCAATGTCGTCCGCGTATGCTAACAATTGCACGGACTTCTGGAAGATCGTGCCGAGTTTGTGTTTGTAACGAGTTTGGCGTGTGAGTTTTGCACGATCCTCTCCAGGACGATGTTGAAGAAATCATAACTGCCATAAAATTATGTATGTACGAAGTTATGATATCCTCATCTTTCAGAGTGAGATTAGGTTAGGAACGGGGTAAGGAGATGGCTGCTGAACCTCAAACGAACCTGGTTGTAAATAATCTTCCAACAGGGACTCTGGAAATTTGACAGTTGATAGGGGCCATATTGTCTCAATTTGGCTGTCATTTCAGTCTGCCAAATTACCATAGACGTTTAGCGGTCAACAACACGTGCAAATATAAAATCGTTGTATCCACATTCACTTTTAGTTCGGAAAAAGTAGCCCTCCCTTCTTTCTGCCCCACTTCCGGGTGAATGAGTAGGTGAACAAACGGAATGGTAAAATTTGGGCCGATACCAATCACTTTAGATCCACAACCTTCAGAATATAGTATGAGTCTTAGGCTGGCGGCCTCAGTATCGTTTATTTGCGATATTGATGCAATGGTCTAGCTTTACGAGATCATCATTTTATGATGTGTAGAATGACTGACTCAGACTTTCATAACGAGTTCGGCTAAGGAAGTGCAAAAACAAAGCAGTTTCTCCAGACTTTACTCATCGTTGTTTCCTTGAAATTTGTGCATCTACCAAGCCTGATCTGTGAGCATGCTGACCCACCCCGCTGTGACTTGTCATGATCCTACCAATATGATGCAGTTAACTGTTGGTAGCGAGATTCATAGAATCGGACTAGAAAATCTTTTAATTTCTCTTCCAATTACTTGAAGAACAATTTAAGTCGAGTTGAAATGCATAATTCTCTCTATAATTCGCTGCATAATCCTAACGCCCCGCCTAGCTCTTTCGTGCCCCTTTTCCAACAATTGAACACAAGAAGTGTCTTGAGTGCTGTCTGGCATCTATTATCTCTATTTTTTTTTTAAGTGGTGGCCCGTAGCATTGTGGGTATGTGCGTTGACCCCAATCTCGACATCATAGGCTCGATTTCTCCTCTGTGCGATAGAAATACTTTTCACGGCGACACCTCTTTCGAGTCACTGATAATGCTCAAAGATTGTATTCCTGTCTAGAAAAAGCTTCTCAAACTTGACCGTTCGGCGTCGGCATAAAACTGTAGGTCCCTTCCACTCGTGAGAGAACAAAAGCACGCACAACACGAGTGATGGCTGAGAAGGTAGGCCTCTTACCCTTCAATGCTGTTGCTGTTGGTGTTTGGTGTTTTTTGAGCTTCAATATTCAAATGCATACAAAAACGTTCTAGTTCTTCACACTGAGTGCGTGCCTCAACTTTCGCTTGAAGTCACCACTTTGATACTTTCACTCATTTGCATGGGTAAAATGTATTCTTTGTCATTCTTTTTCCAATTAATTTTATTTAGCTTGATATGACCTTTATCTTGTCGCTGTGGTATTTGATTCTGATATTTTGAAAAAACAAAGGACTTTATCTCTTCCAGAGGCCGTTGAAAGCAGCGTCAAGGCTAATGGACGATAGAGCACTATAAACTTTGTTACCAGATTATAGAAACACTGGTTTACTACAGTGCTTTTCACAATATCACGTCGACAACACAACTTACTTACTTAAGGTGGCGCTACAGTCCGGGGTGGACCTGGGCCTCAACCAACAAGCGTCTCCAGCCAGCTCGATCTTTAGCTAGCTGTCTCCAGTTTCGCACGCATAGTTGGTTGAGGTCTCTTTCCACTTGCGTGCGCCACCTGAGTCGCGGTCTTCCTCTACTGCGCCGTCCCTCGGGGGTGGATTCGAAGACTTTTCGGGCCGGAGCATTGGTTTCCATCCGCTCTACATGACCTAGCCATCTCAATTGTTGGATCTTCACTCTTCTGGCTAAGTCGATGTCGCTGAACAGCCCGTATAGCTCGTCGTTGTATCTCCTCCTCCACTCACCATCTATGCAGACGGGACCGAAAATCACCCGAAGAATTTTCCTCTCGAAGCAACCAAGAGCTGCTTCATCCGCTTTTGACAGAGTCCATGCTTCCGCGCCATATAGCAGGACTGGGACGATTAAGGTCTTGTAGAGCGTTACCTTGGTTGTTCGAGAGAGGGCTTTGTTCACCAATTGCTTTCTTAGCGCAAGGAAGCAGCGATTGGCAAGAGTTCTTCTTCGCTTGATTTCGGCGCTGGTGTCATTGTCTGAGTTGATAGCGGTTCCTAGGTAGACAAAGTTATATCTGTCTGCTGTGACGTTCTGACCGAGACGTGGGTGTTGGTGTCCTTTCTCGTTGACAGCATGTACTTGGTCTTAGCCTCGTTTACCATCCACACGGCCTCCGTTGCAATACCCACAAAAGCGCCATTGACATCACACTGCGTTCTTCCGATAATGTCAATATCGTCGGCATATGCGGGTAGTTGGACGGCCATCTGAAAGATTGTTCCTCTGGTGTTGGCGTTTGAGTCTTGAACAATTCTCTCAAGAACGATGTTGAAGAAGTCGCATGACAGCGCGTCGCCTTGTCTGAATCCTTTTTTGACATCAAAGGTCTCGGTTAGGTCTTTACCGACCTTGATGGAGCAGCGTGCATTCTACGTCGTCATCCTACACAAACGGACGAGTTTGGTAGGGATGCCAAAACTAGACATTGCTCTGTATAGCTCGTCTCTATAAATGCTGTCATACGCGGCCTTAAAATCGATGAACAGGTGGTGGGTATCGATTTGTTGCTCCTGGGTTTTCTCCAAAATCTGCCGGAGTGTGAATATTTGGTCGATGGTGGATGTTCCGGGCCTAAAGCCACACTGGTATGGACTGACCAAGTTGTTGACGAATGGCTTTAGGCGTTCACACAGTACGGCAGATAATATCTTATAGGCGATGTTAAGGAGACTTATCCCCCGATAGTTGGCGCAGTCAAGGGGTCTCCTTTCTTGTGGATCGGGCAAACAATGCTGAGGTTCCATTCATCGGGCATGTTTTCCTCCGACCATATTTTACAGATGAGTTGGTGCATGCTCGGCGGGTAGGCCGTCAGCTCCAGCAGCCTTGTTGGATTTCAGTTTAGATATAGCAATCCTCACTTCATCCGGGTCGCGTGGACGGAATTGTTGATCTTCATCGTCCCTTTCATTGGGGTTGAATGGTTCCGTCTGCCTGACAGCGGAATTTGGTTTTTCGTCGCCGTTATACAGTCTGCAGAAATGGTTTCTCCATATCCTCAGCATCGACTGTGAATCTGCTACGATGTTCCCTTGATCATCCTTACAGGCTTCGGTTCGGAGTTTATAACCTTGACTGGTTGACTTTACCCTTTGGTAAAACTTCCTTACCTCATTCCTGCAGTAGTATCCCTCTATTCTGGATACAACACAACAGCACGAAGAAATTTCATCTCGCCAGCTTGCATTGTGTTAGTCTTTCGGTCATTACCCAAACTTCATGACCATAGGTGGGTTGTGGAACAAATACTGAGTGAAACACCGTTAACTTGAATTTTTCCTTGCTCCTCCTACCACTCGCGAAAAAACTTCTCCACTTGATTCAATGGGACTCCACTAACATGTACAGTGCATCTAATAAGACTTCAGGACATGGCCATACGTTTTTATTTGTCAGTATCTGTCTGACATTGGGTTCTGCCCGGAAGGACGTAAGAAAAACGAAGTCATCACCAAAAATAATATGACTTACCCACAACGCAGCAAGCATTCATCACCCGAGATAAGCTACAAATTCTAGTCGCTCACATGTAGAAACAGCATATTATTAGCTCCAGGACGTTGAGCCAGAAGCGGTGAAATCGGAGCGCTGAGCCTTCAATCGTTCGTACAGCATTTCCGTTTTGATGATTTCTTTCTGGGTGTATCTGTCTCTGACATGTTACGCGAGCGACAACATATAAGACTTGTCTAAAAGGTTGAATGAAACCAGAGTCATTACACTCGGAAACTACCCAACGTATGCATGCTGGATAGGAACTAGGGTCTTTTGGTAGATGTTGGTTGGATGCAGAGTAGGAGGAGAATACCTCGTCTTTGTATCTGGTTCTTCAATCGAGGCTGGGACTGTGATGGTTCACTTACGGGAACATTTTCTTTTCAGCGGTTCATTAGATGCCCATTTCGTTCTCTTCGGTTCACGTGTGATGCCCACTGCCTAGTTTGATTATGGGTTGACCCCGCGTCAAGCTCCGTGGCAGCTCAAGGCACACTCATTTGTTGAAAATGCGTTTCTCAGCAACTACTCTCAGACTTGACGTCAATCCATGAATACTTGCAGGGCTTTGTATGGTATTTGCTTCTGAATCAGATGCTCATTAGGTACGCAGCATTAAGTGGGTTAGAATATTGAAAACACAGAAATTGGGCCAACAGAGGAGACATCATCAGGTGTTGATGAAAAGACGTCGTATTCCAAATTCTTTTCCAAGAAGTGAACAGTTCATGAAAGTTCGCGGAAGCAATTCGTTGGGCCTTGTAAAGCGAAATGCCACTCGATGCAGATAAGAACTCGATTCAACTTCAGCTGAAACCAAGCTTGCCCGCGCAACATGTCTCATGTGTCGACTCACAAGCTCGAGCCGAAAACACGAGTCTCTAGATTTCCATTAAAACTTAAACAAAACGAGCATCCGATTCCCGCAAACCGCCGCCTTAAATTGTGAGTGTTCTCTGCCGAATGTCCACCCCCACACACAAAAAAAAAACCCTCACTGATGCTGTTACCCGCCAAGGATTGTGTGAAACCACTAAATAATTTTCGTCCTGTCAAAGGGATATTTATGCCCTCGCAGCGCATCCACACGTCCCCCCACATCCCCAGCGACCTTCACACGCTTAACGAATATTTATGTAAAACCACACGATCCCCGAGCCGAAGCCTTTCAGGAACCATCAGCGAGGAACGACATTAAAGGAACTTCAGACGAAAAGATGAATTTTTATGGAGAACGGATGGCGTCCCCGAGTGGCAAATGTGTGCGCACGGTGTCGCCGAAAAAGAATACATGCGGACTCACACACCGCGCACCCACTCCACTTAAGGCGATAAGTGCTTCGTCTTAATTATTGGGCGCACGGGGTGAATGGCTCCGTTGAACCGCAACCCTTTTGAGGCATTCCACGCACCGGTTGATCGAAGGGCCCACCTCGACCGCGGAATCGTCACCCACCCACTTGGGAGTTAATTATCCGAAAGTTGTGTTGATTCGTTGGCGGCTTTATGGGCCATTCTCATGTGAACTGGCGGCCGGGAGCACTTAGGCGGGATGCGTCTTCCAGGCCATTATGCTAATTGTGCCGGTGGCCTATGTTCGGGGGGCGGCTGGTTAGCAGCTTTATGGTTTTGCAAAATATTTCGTTTTACGCGAACTACGGGCAATAAAACATGTCCAATTGATTTGCCCGCGGGATGGGCCGATGAGGGCGGCCTGTCGTCGATTGCCAGTTTGGGGAACAAAAAAATGTATACGAGACACTTAAAGGAATTGAAGTGGGCATTGAAAGAATGCCGGTGATGAAAGCGAATGACATGGACGCGGTTCTTAATTTGGGACCAATTGCTCTGACTGATGAGGTCTTACGAGTTTTTTTTCTGCATTCTGGAGGGCATCATTGTCAAGAGGTTCGATGTCGTTTGGAGCATTTAGGGTATGGGAAGGGAATGTATGCTTCACTGATGACGGTGTTTGAAGTTGGGGTAACTGAAATGTCCCTTCCTCGCAGGGCCCTAACGATAGTGATGAATATTGTGGAGGAACCAGAAATGTACCTTACTTACTTACTTATCAGGCAGACGACCCATGAAGCGTCCGAGCCTGAGCAATTGCTGCCTTCCATCGGTGAATGTCCTGGGCGCGCTGCTTCCAGTCATCAAGGCCATCAAGGTCTTAATTCCACGATGACTTGGTCTCTGTACCGGAGGTTCGGTCTTCCCCTCCTTCTACTCTTTAAACCAGCTCGTTTCACCTTTTCCTCAATTTCCGTGAAAGTTGTACCTCGATGATTACATTCCGTGGCACACGTGGTAACCTAAAGATATCCATTCCACTAGATCCTCGACCATGGACTCTAACTGATTCAATACTCAAGCGATACTAAAAGATTTGCCTGACTTGGTCCATCTCTGGGCCTGATCTTGGAAGTGAATTGTAGTATTTTCGTCATGAATGGCATTGTGACTTATGTTCCAAAGATGTCTTCGCAAAGAAACGCTGCAGGGTGTACTCTACTAGTAAGCACGTGGTACAGAGTAGCACGAGTAGTGTGCTCATTAGTCAGCAGTATTTTAGAGACAATTGAGGCATTCAGATGTATTCAGAGACGTAGTTGTTTTAAATGTTTGTTTTAATGATGGTGATGGATGCGCAATTGACGGTTAATTGTTGGATACAAGTTCATATGCAAGACTTCATTGATTGGTCCACAAAAGTACAAATATGAATGTGGACGATATATATATCCAGAATAGATACAGCCAGCAATAGCTATTAAGTTCACAAATACCGTCTTTATGTGGCGTTACAAGTTATCACATTGCACACGACGTCGACCTGGAGAAATAGGATCCACCAACCTGACTGTGGATTGCATCACCCAATGCATGGGAACCAATGCTGACGCGGCACACACGCGCGGCCTGTTACATTCACCGGATACGCAGCAGGTTTAAATGCCTTGGTCACCATGGGAACGCGAATATTCTGATCGACGAATATGGGGATGGCTGGCTGTCGGTAGAGTCTGTGCTGGGAAAACATAGAACAAATTTGGTCGAGAATGAAAAATTATGTTAAACAAAAGGTATTCGGTTTTTTTTTTGGCCCTGCCTCCCCGTGCGCGATTTTTTCATGCATCTCCGTAAGGGGTTCGCTACCTTACAATTCAAGGTGAATCTGGTGCTCGAAAAACAAACTTCACAATCAACTTGAAGCTTACTTACTTAGTTATCAGACCTGAGACCAACGGATGGTGGGAATTGAGGTATTGTTGAGACATCAAGCATAAAGCTGTCTTGCATCCACGACGAATTGGTCTGTAAACCGGAGATTCGGGTTTTCAATTCGAGGACAAACTAAGCCTAGGCGGAGTCGATGCATCATCAAACCATGACACAGCACGTAGACTTCGGTTGTGTCTTCGGTTTTCTGATCGTTCAGCCTTTGTAACAGAACTGGCTAAATTAGAATTTCGTATAACGTGATTTTGGTTTTTTGAGTGCGGTGATTTAAGCCCACGTGCTTCATTAGTTGGTAAATGCGTTTCTTCGTCGAGTCTCCACTATATTCTGTGGAGTCCACGACTGCCTCGTAGTAGATAAATTCTTCTACTACTTGATCATTATTGATCAATCGGTACGTTTTGTGTCTCTAGGGAAAACGGAGTCCCTCTGGAGTGTGATGGAGTAGTTTTTGCTCAAAAGAGTATTTATTGAGCTTAAGACTAGCTCTTTCCTTGAAAGCTTCCACGTCCACAAGTTGGGAACCGGCGACGTAAGCTCGACAATTGATTTGATTTGAAGGAGACACTTTGTGAAGATGGTTATGAAAGACATATTGAAGACATCGCTGGACAACCATCTTCAAACGTCTCATAGTTCCTGCTTAGTTTGCAAAGCGTGGTGCCGCAAAACCGGACACGTTTTCTCGGGATCTCGAATTCATACCGAATAGCTCCTCGCGATCAATGCTCTCGTATGCGGCTTGAAAATATAAAGGGTGATTTTTTAGCTATTATCTTTTTGGCAACACTGGTTTAAACAGCTGACTCACGTGTCGTGTTTTGTTTCACTGTCAAACGTCTTCAGTTTGGTCTATAATTTAACCATGAATCGTCTTACAAACGAACAACGCCTGCAAATTATTGTTTTATTATCAAAATGCGTGCTGCTGCTAAGAAAGTTCATCGTGCGCTTCTTCCGAAAAATTGTGTTCAACGACGAAGCTCATTTTTGGCTCAATGGGTACGTTAATAAGCAGAATTGTCGATTTTGGAGTGAATATCAGCCAGAAGCATTGCAAGAGCTACCAATGCATCCAGAAAAAGTCACAGTTTGGTGCGGTTTATGGGCTGGTGGCTTCATTGGACCGTACTTCTTCAAAGATGATGCGAATGGTAACGTAACTGTGAATGGTGAGCGCTCCCGTGAGATGATATCCAACAAATGCAAGAGCTTGACTTGCATGACATGTGGTTGCAACAAGACGGTGTCACATGCCTCACAGCACGCGCAACAATGGACTTATTGAGAGGCGAGTTCGGTGAACATTTTATTTCACGTTTGGGACCGGTCAATTGGCCGCTTAGATCGTGCGATTTAACGCCGTTAGACTATGTTTTGGGGGGCTATGTTAAAGCTCATGTCTATACAGACAAGCCCGCTTCAATTGACGCATTGGAAGACAACATCGAAGCATTTATTCGCGAGATACCGGCCGAAATGTTGGAAAGAGTATGTCAAAATTGGACTAAGCGGATGGACCATTTGAGGCGCAGTCAAGGTCAAGATTCGCATGTAATAACCTTCAAACATTAAATTAAACGGACCGTAATATCGATTCAAATAAAAGATTTAATGCATTTTTCTGAATTTTATGTGTTTTTTTTTAAGCTTTTCTATAGCTTTTAAAAAATCACCCTTTAGTGCTCCCACGGGGATAATGTGATCTAGTACGACTAACGACTAGGAACCAGCCCGACCATGGTAGTGTGTTTATCAATTCGGCGAAGCTTATTCGACTTGGTCACAGTATCGACTCCGAATACCGACACATAATCATAGATTTACGGAGTCTGCAGAGAAAAGTACCGATTTCGCCGAAGATCCCCGATTTTTTTAGTATTCACTTGAAATTTCGCTCATTCCCTTGGTAGGTCAGTTACAATTTAGGGGCGTTCAAGGTTACTGCCACAATTTCACTCAGTCTTCTGCACCCTCTCTCCGGTGTGATTACCTTAACGCCGAATCTTGTTAGCGCGTGCATTGATCTCCGAAAATCTTCATCCCCTTTCTTTCACTCGAGCTCGGCCACTCCGTTTGAAAATGCAAAAATCAATCTCACTCCGGAAGGAGAACACTCCACATCTCCCTCCTAGGCAACCCTCCTCCTCCTCGGAAGAATTAACAATTCACGTCACAGAGGTGAAAACAAAAACACAAAATTGAAAGCGATTATAGCAGCCCACACAGTAGCGAACTGATTTTGAACTTTTAACTACTTTCTCTTGCAGTCACATCCCACCCCACATCTTATGGCAGCCGATTAATCAACTTCTTGGACGGCATCGGGGGCGCTGGTGGCGGCAGCGACGTTGCCAGCAGTAGCATCGCCAACGAAGGTAGGCGCTTCGGTTCAGGCCCCGGCTCCGGCTCCATCTCCACCTACGATGAGGACGACCGTCACGGCCGCCGTCACCATCAAACGAACCTCGAGACCGGAAGCGATTCATCCTCGGCTGAAATTAGTTTTCAACCCTTAAGAGAATTAGAATCCGTATCGGCGGGGAAGCAATTTTTGGCCGACGACTCGCCCCTCCCGCTGGCGGCAGCCACCAGCCACAACAAAAGGAACACCCATCGACGTCTTCGAACTCATCATCGGGCCGCAGTGGATGGCGGCCAGCAGCAGCGCCACCGCCAACGATATCCTGATGAGTCGCTGAACGATGGCCCAATACCGTTGTTCTCATCAGCGGCCGCTGTCGACGACTTAAATGAGATATCGCAACCGGATGGGGACGAGGAGGAGGCCGCCTACGAGCTTGTGCAGCGTGACCTTCAAGGCAGAACAGCCGCCGGTGGGGAGGCGCTGCCCGAGGACGAGGCGACGGCGGAGGACTACGCCTGGAGCATCTTCAAGCGGCAACAACATCCGTTCTCGTTTGGCCCCACGGAAGGACAGCAGTTGCTCAGCTCGCTGGTGGACGACGCCAACAACAAGCGCAACGCCCTGGTGGCATTCAAGCGGCAGAAACTCAAATCACATCAGACCCAATTCATCCCCTCCATCTCTGTGGGTGAGTAGCGCCAGACCCGAGATTGCTTCACGTTTACACCTTCAATCCGAACGAGTACTCCACCCCGTCCCGCGTTTTTGCCAAAATTTCGATTATCGTCGCTGGAGAAGTTTTAATTGCGGAAACGCACGGCCCCGTCGTCGCACGCAACACTCCGGCCGGAAGGCTGGCGAAAATGAAATAGTTCGACGACGTGGAAGGGAGAGAAGAAAAAAACAAAAAAAAAAAAAGTGATTTCTCGCCCAACGTGGGGCTCGAACCCACGACCCTGAGATTAAGAGTCTCATGCTCTACCGACTGAGCTAGCCGGGCACTTGTGGATCGGCTGACGCATGTCTCACACGAGGCTGCTGGTGGGGCTAAAAATAAAATTCTCTCGTGTGTGGCGTGAGTCGATGGGCCAGCGCAAGTGGGTGCTTACATGTGGAGTGGGTGCGGGACGTGAGTTCCCCTATTTATAGCTCGAATAGTTTTGTATCAATCGGGTAAGCATTCAATAGAGTGTGTGTGTGTTTCTGTGTTGGATCGGAAATGTTCTTGTGAGCGAGTCACGTGGCCCCAGTCGTGCGGGGCGTGCTAATAAATGCACACAGGCGCGCAGATCGAGAAATCAAAACATTTGCTTACTGATCTGCCGATTAAACGGGTATTCCACGAGAAGATAACCTCTTGCTTGATGGCTGTCAACGCCGATAGCTAATTGCGAACACCCCGCTGATAATTTGTAAGTCTTAGCGAGTTGTGGACGTTAAACGTTGGCGTTAACTGAGGAGAGCTCTGCTGGCTGGGTATTCTTTTAGTGGTGGCAAGAGACGACTGTTCGGCGAAGGTGTGGTCATCTTTGGTGCCAATTGGAGAAACACACCGTTTGATGGCTTATTAATTCATTTTAAATGGAATGTCGATGCGGCTGTGGTGCATTTTTTAGAGGAAATGTACCGACTTCTGTGGTTATTGTAATTTCCTTTGAAAGCTGATGGCCACCCAGTGACAGTGCCATCATAGTCGGAGAGCTTGTTCCTTGATTACCACTTTCGCTTACTTTTAAGCGAACAGAGCACGTGGTGTCATGAGGA
The DNA here is from genome assembly GCA_916610145.1 of Eristalis arbustorum. Taxonomy (NCBI): domain Eukaryota; kingdom Metazoa; phylum Arthropoda; class Insecta; order Diptera; family Syrphidae; genus Eristalis; species Eristalis arbustorum. The sequence continues at coordinate 5,362,001 of OU744319.1, forward strand.
GTTTTAATCATGAGGAGCAATCGATTTCATTGCATTTTGTCATCACAAATTTAATCTTAAGTTTGAACTGTGTGCTATCTCAAGACAGATGCATTGCCGAAGCCACATGTTTAGAAGGGTCGATGTCGGACACAAAAAGTTTGTCCCTCGATACTTCTTCTTCTTCTTGTGGCGCTACAGTCCGGGGTGAACCTGGGCCTCGGTCAACAATCCACTCCAGCTGGCACGATCTTTAACCAACTGCCTCCAATTTCGCACTCCAAGTTGGCTGAGGTCCTTCCCCACTTGAGTGCGCCATCGGGTTCGTGGTCGTCCTCTATTGCGTTGTCCCACTGGTTCGGAGTCGAAGACTCTTCGGGCTGGAGCAGTGTTGTCCATGCGCTCAACATGGCCTAGCCATCTTAGGCGTTGAATCCGTAGACACCTGACTAGACTCATGTCGCTGTACAGCCCGTACAGTTCGTGGTTGAATCTCCTTCTCCAAGAACCTTCAACGCAAACAGAACCAAAGATTGAACGCAGAACTTTTCTCTCGAAGAGACCAAGTGCGTCTTCATCCGCTCTTGAGATAGTCCAAGCTTCCGCGCCATACAGCAGGACAGGGATGATCAAGGTCTTATATAACGAGAGCTTGGTCTTTCGAGAGAGGGCTCGACTACTCAATTGCCTCTTGAGCAAAGAAACAGCGATTGGCAAGAGTTATTCTGCGTTTAATCTCAGTACTGATGTTGTTCGCACTATTTAATTGGGAGCCGAGGTAGACGAAGTCCTTTACTACCTCGAAGTTGTAGCTGCCTATGGTGACGTTCTGACCGAGTCGTCGATGTTGTGTGTCCTTTCTTGATGACAGCATATACTTTGTTTTGCCCTCATTCTCCGCTAAACCCATTTTTGCCGCCTCCGTCTCAATACAAGCAAACGCTTCATTGACGGCTCGCTGAGTTCGGCCAATCACGTCAATGTCGTCCGCGTATGCTAGCAGTTGAACCTACTTTTGGAAGATCGTGCCTCTAGTATTGGCGTGTCAGTTTTGCACGACCTTCTCAAGTACAATGTTGAAAAAATCACATGACAGCGCCTCGCCTTGTCTAAAACCTTTTTTGTTACCGTTATCCCTCGATACCGATTACCAACTAAATGTTTTCACGATAATGACCATTGCTGTGTTACACTACAGTGGTGTGGTAGACGTTGGCATGTCAAATGAGACTTGCACCTTCTTCTATGACTCCCGCGTAGTCCATGTTCCCTACATGACCCAGTCTGAAGATGCCTTTCTAATTCCACTTGGCAGCTCGTGACGGTATACACGCTTCTCTTTGACGTCAACTTAAACATAATCGCACGCAGAACTCATTTCTCGAGCAAAACTCGATGTTGTTCCTCTCCGTCGTAGGATAAGACCGGGATGATCGGTGTCTGTATTTAATCAACTAAGGCACCCGTCAACACAGCATATACTTGACAACTGACGTGGATAAGCTTCCGGGTTTTAACAATTGAACAATTATTTCAGGAGTCGCGGAGTGGTTGGTTAATTCGCCAGCAATATGTAATGCGAATAATATTCGTGTCCACATCGAATAAGAGACGATGCTCTGGAATCATACAAACACGTTGTTCTCGTCTCCAAGTCCGTCATACGGTGTGAAGCTCACAAGTTCAGAAGGACCTCCCGGCGACATGCAGTCCACCCACCTTTGCGTCGGTTCATAGACATAGACTCATCTCTGCCCAAGCCCCAACCTTTCACGAATTTATTCTAAGCCCCACTAGCAGTCTCGCATGAAATATGCAGTTTTTAGGCTATCACATCTCAGCCTAATGCACTAAATGTTGTAACTGACAGTCATCCAGTCATGGTCGCGCAAGACACGCGATTATGTTCTTTCCCATACATTTTAATCAAAATGGTCATCAAAATAATTCCAATTAATGTCATGTCACTCCACTTAATGTGGCATAGTCAGTTTAGTTTCACAGAAGCTGGAGCATTGTTTTCCATGCGCTTCATGTGACCGAGCCAGTGTAGTTGGCGGATTTTTGCCTTAATGACTGCAGCCACATCCTAGTACTGGTCGTGGAGTTCGATCAGACTATGTTCCACCTTTATTAGCTATCTTCGACAGTGAATCTGCCATTAAGGCATTCTATCGACCTTACTTGCTTACTTAAGATGGCCCTACAGTCCCACCTTGACATGAGCTTTAACCAACAAGCGCTTCAAGCCAGTTTGATCTTTAGCAGGCAGAGTTGGTTGGGGTCCCTTTTCACTTGCGTGCGTCACCTGAGTCGCGGTCTTCCTCTACTGCGCCGTCCCACAAAGGTGACGACGAAGACTTTCCAGGCCGGTTTCCTTCCACTCTACTTGGCCTAACCATCTCACTCTTATGTCTTAGTAGATGGTGCTGAACAGTTCAGCAATACCATATAGCAGGACTGGGACGAATTAGGTCTTATAGAGCGTTACTTTGCTTGTTAGAGAGAGGACTCTGTTTATTAATCGCGATTAGCAAGATTCCACTTAATGTGGCATAGCCAGTTTAGTTGCACCTTGTTGTCCACATTCTTGGGCAAAGCTTTCACCATTAAATTTGATACCGAACTGAATAACTAATCCGGTGGAACTTCTGCAAAACATAAATTTCATTCGAGTCAGCCTTGCAAATTGTTTGGCCGCCATCGCAGAACTCGGACTTTTAAGATTGATTTTTCTTTGCATTCGCCACAAGCTAGCAGCGGTTGCATAAGTCAGTCGTTTCCTCTACCTTGTGTGATTCTACAGTCCAGAGTGGCAGTAGTCTTCAACCAGCAACCTTCTCCAGCCTCCAGCTTCCTGTTGGTTGAGATCTTGCTCTATTTGCGTGCGTCACATCAGCTGAATTGCTTTTGTGCTGACTCCGAACAGACACCTCGTTGAAATCATTGCTTTTTAAAGCCAAAGGATACCTATCGCCAAACTCTGCACAAGAATGCGTCCCTGTCGCTAGTACAAGATTTTACACTCAAATATAATGTTGTTGTATCCTTCACGTTGCGAATGTTTTGTTGGCACATGGCCCTCCAGTGCCATCGGAAAAAGGCCCGTCTCTGTCACAAATTCGAAAGCCACCATTTCTCGGCGCCCCGAACAGTGGGTGGGCTATTTATTTTTTGAAAAACGTACTAAATCCTCAGCCCCAGTTGCGGCGCATCTATATTTGCCGCCAATGCTGGTGGTGGCAACTGACTATACTCGGTCTTGAAGTGTTCATTGGATGGTCATTGGATATACTTTACTGGTGCCAGCCCAAGAGACGTACAGTGGGCTATTTAACCCCAACACAGTGACTGCCTGACCGGCCTCATTTTGGAAAAAATACGGCCCGATGATGCCGCCAGTCCATAAACCGCACCAAACGGTCGCTCTCTGGGGTTTGATTTTTCGACAATCACTCTTGCATTATCTTTCGCCCCAATGCGGCAATTCTGCTTATTGACGAATCCACTGAGGTGAAAATGTGCCTCATCACTGAAGATGATTTTCTTCGAAAATTGATCATCCACTGTTGCCGTTTCTTGCCACCATCCTGACCATTGACGACGCTTGAAAAGGTCAAGAGGCTTTAGTTCTTGAGTCAATTGCACCTTGTGAGCGTGTAAATGCAAGTCTTTATGCATAATGTTCATCAACAACGAGCTTGAGAGGTCCAATTGCACGACGACGAGTTGAGGTGGACGGCTCTTTAGCCACACTATCACGAAGAGCAGCAATATTTTCTGCAGTACGAGCTGCACGAGTATGCACTGGTGTTTTCAAAACTTCTGATTTTGTCAGTGCTTATATTTTTATTGCTTTAGTGTAGACAACTAGTTAGATAATCTGAGGGGATCAGAAAAATAGTTTTTCTACAACAACCTCTACAGTCAATCGAATATGTGGCCTACTACAAACCTACAGAAATCACTTCTGAAAGTGTACATCGAAACTAAATAAAGTCGACTGGAGGCATTAATTGGCATGCAGCATAACTAAGTGTTCTTTTCCAACTTCTTTCCATCTCCACCTTTTGTGAAATAGAAAATTCATGAGACGTCCTGAGAATACATTTAGTGAATTTCATCAACTAACGAGAACTCTATCCCTCAAGAAATTTAACATAATGATATATGTATATATATGGATGGCCCTACAGCCCGTAGAGGCCCTGGGCTTCTCTCTCAGCAACCACTCGTTTCGTGCGTGCTTTTTTTCTCTTACGAGTGGAAGGGACCTACAGTTTTACACTGACTCCGAACGGCCTCTTTGAGCCCCGGGTGCTCCGGGCCAACACGCCCCGCCAGTGTAACATGCAAAAAGGGCCCCTTTCCCTCTTCAATTCGAAAGCCATAGATAAACGTACTCCATCGTCTTCCACAGTCGCGGCACACCCACATTTGCTGGCAGTAGCAGTTATGGCAAATGAATATACTCGATTTTGTAGTAGTCGTTGAAGGACCAAATGAGACTTGCTTCGTTTTCTTCCATACTGTATGGCGCCACAATTAAGCTTAAATTTGCACCAAGAACCTCAACAGGTACCAGCCCAGAGGGCCGTGCGAAGTCCATGTTCCCTGTATGTATGACCCAGTCTGTAGATGCCTTTCTAGGTCCACTTCGCTGTATAGTTCATGCGTACTCTCTTGCGTCTCACATCAGCAAATGTGACGCGAGCAGAACTCATTCCTCGATGCGGCCAAGAACTCGATGTAGTCAATCCCTCTCCGTCATGGGGCAAGACCGAGACGAGCAGTGTCTGTATTTAGTAAGTGTAAAGTAGTTCAACAAGAAATATACCTCGGCGATGATAAGCTTCCGGGTATTCATAATTGAACAATTATTTCAATTTATGTTTTTTAGAAATTTATAGGGCCATGGCGTGGTTGATTAATTCACACACAAGGTTTACTTTCAATACTTAACGCGAATAGAATTCATGTCCACATCTCTTGAGTTAAAGGCAAAGCTCGGAAATCATACATGCAACTCGGACTGAACGTCATCCATATTACGTACCATATTTATAATTCAATCAGGTTGCCTTTAATTCCGAGTCTGGCAAAAAATGTAGCACACACAAGAAGCAGAAGGACAACAAACAATTTGCTCTCTAATTGGAAGCAGTTAGCAAGGGATCTAGGCTGCAGCATCCAGAGAGGGGGACCACGTCATTGACGGCGATGCTTCATAGTCAATGGTTAACACGAATGACGATCATAGTCATTGCTTTATGAAATGCGCACAGAACCCATACACGCATAGTCATGTCGTTTGAAACCATGAGTCTATGGAAGCACCCCTTCGCCAAACGTGGTGCAGACAATCAAGACAAAAGCACAGACAATGGTCGTCAATGATCAAAGAAACAAACAAATAATTCTAGCCAAGAAATGGTACGAATATGGTGTACTGCCAAATTGTAAGAAGACCAAAATTGTCTATCCGTTCATGTTTTCGATATTTTCCCGCTGATCTGCGAAAAATTCATGAGATGTTGAATTTACTCAGACGGTCTCTGCACACATGCGATTGATACATGACACAGACGGTCTGCGCAGATATGTGATCAACAAAATAAATTAGGTTTGCAGGGACGTGTCTGTCTCTGTCCTATACCTTGACCAATGGTTCTCCTATATGATGTGTGGTTCATGCATTACATTTCAGGCATTTATACTAACGAGTACCTAAGAGTATATTGGAATCACGAGTCTGTCTGCTTGGGTGCAGCTATCATTCCTTCAGTATCGCATCAAAAAAGGGATAACACAGCCTGTTGGTCAGAACTGAACATTCTTACTGACTGTCAACCCTAGGCCCTAGATACGCGATTATATGGTTTCCTATTGATTTTTAATGTTCCTCAAAATGGCCAGCAAAAGGTTCCCAACCACGGACATTGCGTTGATTTGTTGAATGCTATTCCACGTCTTAGCCTGAATTTGCGTATTCCCCATATTACGAAACTAGGTTTTGAGCGCCGTAGCATTGATGATCATTCCCCTTAATATGATCGAGCCTGTATACACAGATTGACATACGGCACGCCGAAGCAGACGACTTATGTGAGCTGGTATTCATCATTTGAGAGATGATACGGCAAGCATTCGATCACCCGTGGATCCTTCCTCCTTTTTTGACACCTTTACCCCGCCATATGTTTTTGCGCGTCCGTTGTTTCCTTATAACTCCAGAAAAGGAAATCATAATGCAGCTCTGAACTTCTTCAACAGTGTGCGCTGGCACTGTGCTTTTTCTGCGCCAAATTCTCGTCTCAGTCAACTTAAAGCAACCAACTGGCACCAACTGACTTCGTATTTTATTATAGTCGCACCTTTGCCTTCTGAACTACTTACGTTCACATTATTATACAATATTCGCACTGATCGCAGTTAGAACTAAATGTAAACAGACAATTGATAGAAATCAGTAGACAAACCCGGTTAGAGTTCTGCAAAGCACTCACTTCATTCGAGTCAAACCGAAGAAGCAGGGCATTTTAAGATCGATTCAACGTTGCATCCGCCATAACCAGGCTCGGCTGCACAAGCAGTCCTTTCTTCTTCTCTACAGTTCTGAATGGAGCTTCGACCAATAATCCTCTCCAGATAGCTTCCAGTTTCAGACCCCAATTGGGTCGCTCTCTGTTGCTTATTACACATACTCACAAATGAAGACTTTTGGGGCAGGAGCTTAGTACTTAGTTCCCTAGATGCCTGATTTTACACTGGCCCAAGCTCTAAGCCTGACCTCAGAAATGTCAGAGAAACACAAAAAGCACTATCTGGAGCTCTGTATGGCGCTGTTGAATAATGCATCCCTACTCTGCAAGTAGTCAAAGACGAGGGTTTGGTACTCCATCTTGGGCTTCGGGTGGTTGGCCCTCACCATGTGGAGGCAAGAATTGGTATTCGTTGCCAGAGTGTAATTGGAGACATCTTCGCCTCTTCAAAAAGCGGTAACTTAGCGAAAATAATCTCAGCCTTGTACTTACACTCGGCCCAAAAGTCCGATAGTCACAAGTGCACATTTCCGGAAGCCGTTGACTTAAAAAGGAACGACGGAAGGTCTATTAAAGTCGTTTTTATATTCAGTGACGGAGAGCATGAGCGGCTGAGAGTGGACTTGCTATGGATAAAGCTGACTGGAGGCAACTCATCGACTGGCAGGCATTTAGGCAGGCAGTGTCCCAAGAAGATAAGTAGGACTGCTTTGCGAACTTCTTCCATTTCAACTCCGCCTTCTGTGATATAGAAAATACATGAGATGACCTGTAGTCCAGTAGGTTTCATCAACAACGCTTGTCATTCACGGGGGATATCTTTGATTGGCGCTACAGTCCGGGGTGGACCTGGGCCTATTCACGGGGGATATGCAATCGACCAATAGAGAGACAACATACGCCTTCCTTTTTCCTATTGCCCCACTTCCTCTACACAACACCCTTATTCCATAAAACAAAATATAATAAGTTTCATTGTCTTCCAGGAGCCATGACAAACCTCGGCGACTTCTTCAAGAATCTCCGCAACAACGTCGACTTCATGGAGAAGAGCCGCTTCACCGGTGCCGAGGAGCACCTCCTCGAGGGCGACCATCCCATGCGGATGCTGAAAGAAGAGTTCGCCTCCGACGGCGAGAAGCCCACCGGCACGGCAGCCTTCCTCCATGCCATCCGCACCTACCGGCCATCGCAACGGATTCGCTCCCTGGTATCACTCAACCCCGAAGGCTATCACGGCTCGCAGTTCTTGGATCCCAACTACATGTGGGTCGGCCTGGGCAAGAGAAAATAACGCCCACACGGGCCCAAGCGAACGGCGTTTTCCTTCCCCCACCCCAACAAAAAAAAAATCACACTTGCTCTTGACTCTCTTAACTAACTTCTTTTAAAGATTCTTTGTACTTAATGTAAATATGACTTGACTCGTTTCGCTACCCACAGACAGACCCTCACACAAATGCACACGTACGACTGTTATATAATTTGGCAATACAACGAATGCAATAATTATTGTCACTCACTCATTCTCATGTGTCACTGGAAGTTTATAAAAACAATATCAAAACAAAAACAAAGTAATTAAATAAATATGTATGTAATTAAGAGCATTTACTTTCTAAGGAACCTCTTATCCACTTAGTATCGATTATCTTCTTATGCATCTTGAATCTAAAGAGAAACTCTTGCAGTGCGCAGCTGATGTGCAGTCCACACGTCACTGCGCCTTTGTTAAGAATAAAATCAGTTTAACTAAATAAATGTTTATCAAATTAAAATCAAAAATGTGGTGTTGTTTGTTTCTTTCTGTTGCGAACGGGAAAGGGAAGGGGTTGAGCTGGGCCTTAAATTTTCCATTTGAGCGGATGTTAAATGGAAGACATGATAAATGGGTTTTTCTATGAGGCTGGAGACTGACAACTGTCAGTGACTAGTGACAACAACAATGTTAACTATGAATGATCGGTTTAGACGCGGAGCCGTTGCTTAGAACGATTGGGATCTAGGCTGGACCAGAGCATCTTGAAGAGTTGAGCAAGCCGGAAACGATGGTTTTTAACCGTGATGACAATTTTCAACGATCCCCGCCTTAACGACCAACAACTATTCCTCTCAAGTAATGACTAGGAGTGGAACTCGCCTGAAACATAAAGACAGAACAGCGGATTAAGAGACTCGAAGGCTATACAGGATGCAGCTGTGGTCACATGATCTACACTCTTGAGCTTCGTATGCATGTACTCTCTGAGACTGAGTCTGAGACTAGAAGATGGGGCATGACTTCGCGTGAAGAGATTGTCCTTAAGGTGGCTGTTGTACCACTACACGTCATTCTTGTTACCGGGTTGAGCTTAACTTTGTTAAACATTTTTCCTGAGAGCCGGCCACCATACTAAGTGAGGTTGGGTTGTACCAAAGCTGGGTACATCCACTGAGTTAAGCTTGTGCTTACGTCTTATATTTTTCCAAGGTTTTACAACTGGCCTTCGATGCCAAGAGTGTAGACCATGTGACAACAGCTGTAATCTGGATTCGATATCGAGAAAACACTTTCGACTGTGAAGGGACCGAGCCTGAGCAATTGCTGCCTTCCATCGGTGACGGTCCTGGGCGCGCTGCTTCCAGTCATCAAGGCCCAGCTGTCTTACATCCGCGATGACTTGGTCTTTGTACCGGAGGTTCGGTCTTCCTCTCCTTCTCGAACCAGGAGTCTCGGATTCAAGGACCCTCTTTGCTGGAACGGTGGTGTCCATGCGCTGCATGTTATTGAGTCAGTGTAGTCGACGGATTTTTGCCTTCCGGACTACATCTAGATCCCTGTACAGCTCGTAGAGTTCGAACAGACTATGTTCCACCTTTATTAGCTATCTTCGACAGCCAATCTGCCATCAAGGCGTTCTATCGACCTCACTTGCTCACTTAAGGTGGCACTACAGCCCGGGGTGGATCTGCGCCTCAACCAACAAGCGTCACCAGCCAGTTCGGTCTTTAGTTAGCTGTCTCCAGTTTCGCACGCATAGTTGGTGGAGGTCCCATTCGACTTAGGTGCGCCGTGCCTACTGCGCCGTTCCACGGAGGTGAATTCAAAGACTTTCCCGGCCGGAGCATTGGTTTTCCATCCGCTCTACATGACCTAGCCATCTCAATCGTTGAATCCTCAAAATCGTATGGCTAAGTCGATGACGCTGAACAGCTTGCACAGTTCGTTATTATATCCCCTCCTCCACTCACCATCTATGCAGATGGCCCCGAAAATCACGAAGAATTTTCCTTTCAAAGCAACCAAGAGCATCTTCGTCCGCTTATAAGAAAGTGCCATGCCTCGGCGCCATAAAGCACGACTGGGACGAATAAGGTCTTATAGAGAGTTACTTTGCTTGTTCAAGAGATGGCTCTGTTTATCAATCGCTATTGGCAAGATTTATACTTCCCTTGATTTCAGCGCTGGTGTCCCCAGGTTGACAAAGACCATCGTCGACGTATGCGAGTAAAAGGACGGCCTTCTGAAAGATTATTCCTCTGGTGCTGGCATGCAAGTGTTGAACAACTCTTTCAAGAATGATGTGAAAGAAGTCGCATGGCAGCTCCTCGCCTTGTCTTAATCCTCCCTCGGCATCAAAGGTTTCAGTTAGATCTTTACCGACCTTGGTGGACCAGCGTGCCATCTCGCGCAAAAGAACCAAAATCCCCAACTTTCCCTTTCCCTTCCTCTATAGACCACCGCCAAGTAGATAGGCGTAACCCTAGACCCCAAACTTATCTGGACGATAAACGTAAACCTGCGTGTTAAGAAGGCGTGCATACCCTTCTAGACTGTCGAAGAACCTTCGGCAAAAGGTGGGGCCTCCAACCAATGTTGACCCTATAGATTTACACCGCGTTAGTTCGGCCGATTCTGACATATGGAGCACTAGTATTGTAACCTGCCCTGGGAAAAAACAATATAACAAAATTCAACAGGGTTCAAGGAACAACATACATTGGCACTACTGGTGCTCTGGAGTTTACACCAACAGGCTCCCTGACCTTAATGATACATCTTCTTCCCCTTCACCTACACATTAAGACCACTTCAGCACACAGTCGTATTAGACTCAGAGAATCTGGGTGCTGGAAATCTATGCCCTATGGTCACAGTAACATTTTAGACATCTTTGCTAGGGACCTCGAAATAACGGCATAGCATGGCGGGCAGGTGGGTAAGGGCTTTAACTGGGTAATCTTCACCGACGGCTCATAGTGGGCACCGGATTGGGTGCAGGTGTGTTATCAGAATCCCTCAATATCTTCAAAGTCTACAGACTGTAAGAGAATTCCAGGGTTTTTCAAGCGGAGCGTTTCGCTATCCGTGGAGCCTGTTGTCACACCAATATTCACCCACATCTCCTGCCAACACAAAAGGCGCCTATATGTATTGACATCCAAGCTGCCATCAAAACTTCTTCTTCTTCTTCTTCTTCTTGTGGCGCTACAGTCCGGGGTGAACCTGGGCCTCGGTCAACAATCCTCTCCAGCTGGCACGTTCTTTAGCCAGCTGCTTCCAATTTCGCACTCCAAGTTGGTTGAGGTCTTTTTCCACTTGAGTGCGCCATCGGGTTCGTGGTCGTCCTCTATTGCGTTGTCCCACTGGCTCGGAGCCGAAGACTCTTCGGGCTGGAGCAGTGTTGTCCATGCGCTCTACATGGCCTTCTTAGGCGTTGAATCCGTAGACGCCTGACTAGACTCATGTCGCTGTACAGCCCGTACAATTCGTGGTTGAATCTCCTTCTCCAAGAACCTTCAGCGCAAACAGAACCAAAGATTGAACGGAGAACTTTTCTCTCGAAGAGACCAAGTGCGTCTTCATCCGCTCTTGAGATAGTCCAAGCTTCCGCGCCATACAGCAGGACAGGGTGATGATCGAGGTCTTATATAATGTGAGCTTGGTCTTTCGAGAGAGGGCTCTGCTACTCAATTGCCTCTTGAGCCCAAAGAAACAGCGGTTGGCAAGAGTTATTCTGCGTTTAATCTCAGTACTGATGTTGTTCGCACTATTTACTTGGGAGCCAAGGTAGACGAAGTCCTTCACTACCTCGAAGTTGTAGCTGCCTATGGTGACGTTCTGACCGAGTCGTCGATGTTGTGTGCCCTTTCTTTATGACAGCATATACCTTGTTTTGCACTCATTCACTGCTAAGCCCATTTTTGCCGCCTCCGTCTCAATACAAGCAAACGCTTCATTGACGGCTCGCTGAGTTCGGCCAATCACGTCAATATCGTCCGCGTATGCTAGCAGTTGAACGGACTTCTGGAAGATCGTGCCTCTAGTGTTGGCGTGTGAGTGTCGCACGATCTTCTCCAACACGATGTTGAAGAAGTCACATGACAGCGCGTCGCCTTGCCTGAAGCCTTTTTTGACATTGAAGGTCTCGGTGAGTTCGTTACCGACCTTGATGGAGCAGCGAGAGTTCTCCATCGTCATCCTGCACAACCTGACGAGTTTGGCAGGAATGTCAAAACTAGGCATGGCGTTGTATAGCTCGTCTCTATGCACACTGTCATATGCGGCCTTAAAGTTGACAAATAGGTGGTGAGTGTCGATCTGCATCTCTTGGGTTTTTTCGAGGATCTGCCGTAATGTGAAAATTTGATCGATAGTGGACTTCCCAGGCCTGAAACCGCACTGATAGGGACCTATCAGGTTGTTGACGAATGGTTTCAGGCGCTCACACAGAACGGCAGAGAAGATTTTGTAGGCGATGTTAAGGAGACTTATCCCCCGATAGTTGGCGCAGTCAAAGGGGTCTCCTTTCTTGTGGATCGGGCAAACGATACTAAGATTCCAAGATTACAAGGCCATCAAAACTATTGCCTTGTATATCACACACTCCACTCCTTGTAGAGGAATTCCAGGCCGCGTTAGCATCATTAGAAGGCCAGCTCAATATATTCCTCATCTGGGTACCTGGTCACTATGACATCCCAGGAAATGAGAAGGCGGATCCACTGGAAATGCAGAGGAAGTATTGGTACCTCTAAGAGCAGTCACGGGAGATATCTTTAAACACTTCCTCCAAATTACTGACTACAGATGTGACAGACTTACAAACTGTTCTACAACCAGAAAAAATCTGGATCGAGTATAATCGACTGAGAACACACGAACTCCTAATTCTAGACCGACATGATATCGCCCGATTGGTGGCGGCCTGTACAGGACACTGGCCGACATGTATCATGCCGACAAACTTGGTATCCCACATTTCTCACACTGAGGCAGCTGAAACCACACTGCTGACAAGGAGACCTCACCACATTTCCTTTGTAACTGCCCGGCACTTGCTAGAGCGCTGGGTCGACACTTCCTCAACTCATTTAATGGAAAGGATATAAGGGAACTGAATGCTAAGTGGGTTCTCATGTGAACCACCACTACTACCTACCTACGGTGTCCCACAGGGGTCAATCCTAGGTCCACATCTTTTCATAATATACACTAACGATTTATCGTCAGTGGTGGGTGATGAAAAAACCTTAAAAACATGGTGTTTGATGCAGAGAGTACCATGGAATGTATGCTCTGTAAATTGAGTGCGAAACACTCTTCTTGGTGTTTTTGTGTTGCGGTTCAGTCAACGTGCTTCTGGGCTTTGACTAGCGGAACATCTGTCTAGCTGCCACCAATTTCACACACCTAAGTGATTGATTGAGGTCCTGCTCTATGGCGCAGAGACATGGACGCTTTTGAAAGCGGATGAAGAAGCTCTTGTTTGTTTTGAGAGAAAAGTTCTGCGTACGATCTTTGGTACGCAGCCACCGAGCCATTGGGACAGCGCAACAGAGGACGTCCTCGCACAAGATGACGCACACAAGTGGTGGAAAAGGACCTCAACCAACTTAGTGTGCGCAACTGGAGGCAGCTGGCGAAAGATCGTGCTGGCTGGAGAGGCATGTTGGTTGGCACAGGTCCACCCCGGACTGTAGCGCCAATCAAAGAAGAAAGAAGAGAATTGATTGAGGTCTTTGCTTCGGAGCTAATTTGTTCTTGGGTCCAGGCCAAGCAGTAAGACGAGATAATTAATGTCTTGTTTAGAGTTTGATCGGAAGAGGGTCGCCTCTATTGCCCAATTGACAGCACTTTTTTCGGGAGTACAGCTTCTTAAGGGATCAACGAGAATTCTTCACCGTCATCTTGTACAACCTGTCAAAGCTAGACAATGCGCTGCATAGCACGTCTCCAGGTACGCTGTCATGGCCTTGAAATAGAAGAATTAGCATCGTTTAGCATTTATTTCGCCTTTTCTGAGCTCAACTGTAGTGAAGATCTTGTCTAGGATGGACTGGCTAGAGAGCGACTTGTGTTTACAAACTACTTCAAGCGAGCACACAGATCAACAAAGAAGAGTTTTTGTCGCTATGCCAGGAGATTATGTCTCAATTGTCTGGCAACTTGATCTGTTCCGCGGTTGAATTCTCCCTCGGCAGCGCGAAATTTAGCAAGAAAAATTCAAGTGGATGTCCCACAAGAAATGCAATAAAAATTGTGAATCCAACTACAGAGAGACACTTTGACGTTCATGAGGGGTTCATCAATGTCAGGTTCTTGGCACCTAACCGCAACGCAAGACGACCTGCAGACTCAGCGAATCTTCCGTCAGACATGCACCGAGTCACCGTCCAGACTCACCGCGCACTATAGCGTCACCATCAAAATTAAGAGGAACTCTGCCGAGTAACAACCTCGAATCCACTTCATCATCTCATCAGCAATTCAGTCATCCGTCTCTTCAGATGTTCTGTACCCTTTTCGTGACCGACTTTACCCGACACCCACACTCTGACAACCATCCCTCCGTCTGAACTCGTAGTTCACCTCTAATTCTCCGAAAACACACTCACTATCAGCGTTTCGTCACGCCCACACCACTTAAAGCGGTCTCAAGTAATTTGTTGTTCTCCGGCGAGAAACTAGCAGCGATCAAACTTCTAGAACAACAAAGAATCAAAGTCGCGGGCAAAACAAATTAAGAGAATTGAATTAGCAAGTCGAGCGAGATTTTTCGGCACAATGTCGCACCGAAGAGGGGCACATCTTCGCTTCTGTGGCCTCCGCAAGGCCAGCCAACCGTAAGTGCCTCAAGAACGCCAACACAATGAAGCCTTAATTTACAGGCAAACTTGCGACTCAGCTGCGAAAGCGCGCAGCCAGCCCAGCCGCAGATAAGCCACGTTCCCAGCATCCCCACTCGGGGGACTCTCCCACAGATTCGGGTCCGAGTGTGCTTGGCTCCGAGCGTCGTCGCGTCGCGCCGCCATATAATTTCTTCGAATTCGTACTATCAGCGGCCGAGGTCGAGCGTCATTCGGTCGGGCGGGCATCTCTTATTTACGGCAGCGATACGACGACGAAACGGCCCGAGGTTAAGTGTGTGTGGACATATAAAAAGATTACCCGGCCGATGGGCCGCGCCATTCGAAGCGAAACAGTTGTGAGTCGAGCTTGAAGATGCGTGCTAGTGTCGTGTTTGTTGTGCTTTTTGCGGTGCTCCTGTGCGGACTTACGTCAGCGGTGCCCGTGCTGGACGATGTGGCTGGCCTGGAATTCCCGTCCGAGAGTGTGACACTGTCCAGGCAGAAGCGGGACTCGTGCGACATGCCGGAGTTCCTGAGTCTGAACACCGCCGCCTGCACCACCAGCTGCTTCTTCCGGGGATACAAGAGCGGCAGTTGCATTCTGTCGCTCTGCGTCTGCAAGAACTGGTGAAGTGACTTCAATGGGATACGTTGTTATTTTTCGTTTTTTGTTTTTTTGTACTTTGCACATATTATACTCGTATTATATCCAAATGGCATTAAAGTCTTCTGTTAGTTCGTAAGGATCGCACGGTGTTTTCTTTGTTGGATTGTGAATGTGGGTCGCTGTGTGTTTGTTCGGTCGTCGTGGAGCTTGGATTATTTCTTCGTTTGTTTGAACGTCGATTGAGCTCGCGATAACCTTGTCGCCCTTTTGCGGAATTTGTGGCGTATTTTGCAAATAAAACGTTCGCTTTTTTCAGAGAACCGTCAATTTTTTCGCTGATAAGTGCACGACTGGATGGCTTTTGTACGGATCACCGACCGTGTCCGAGAATAGGAACGTACATGGACTATGGACTGGAGTTTGGTGTCGACGGTGCAGCTGTTTTGAAGAAGCTGTGAACAGTGGGGAGAGCAATGGGCGGAACGATATCGTTGGACTTAGTTTAGTGGATCTAATTGAATCGCTAACCAAATTTATGATGAGCGACGGAGTAATGTGAGCCACTTTGGAAGATGCAGATCGACTTCATGAAGTACTGCACGCAGAAGAGAATTTTAAGGTGTGAGGGTTCGAAATGCTCATTTCTAGGCAGCTATCGTCTTCGCTGCTCCATCAAGGTCGGGAAAGACCTAACCGAGTCCTTTGATGTCAAAAAAGGATTCAGACAAGGCGACGCGCTGTCATGCGACTTTTTCAACATCGTTCTCGAAAGAATTGTTCAAAACTCGAACGCCAACACCAGAGGAACAATCTTTCAGAAGTCTGTCCAACTGCTCGCATATGCCGACGATATTGACATTATCGGAAGAACGCAGCGTGATGTCAATGGAGCTTTCGTGGGTATTGCAACGGAGGCCGTGTGGATGGTAAACGAGGCTAAGACCAAGTACATGCTGTCAACGAGAAAGGACACCAACACCCACGTCTCGGTCAGAACGTCACAGCAGACAGATATAACTTTGTCTACCTAGGAACCGCTATCAACTCAGACAATGACACCAGCAGTGAAATCAAGCGAAGAATAACTCCTGCCAACCGCAGCTTCCTTGCGCTAAGAAAGCAATTGGTTAACAAAGCCCTCTCTCGAACAACCAAGGTAACGCTTTACAAGACCATAATCGTCCCAGTCGCGCTATATGGCATGGACTCTGTCAAAAGCGGATGAAGCAGCTCTTGGTTGCTTCGAGAGGAAAATTCTTCGGGTGATTATCGGTCCCGTCTGTATAGATGGTGAGTGGAGGACGAACTATACAGACTGTTCAGCGACTTCGACTTAGCCAGAAGAGTGAAGATCCAACGATTGAGATGGTTAGGTCATGGAGAGCGGATTGAAACCAATGCTCCGGCTCGAAGAGTCTTCGAATCCACCCCCGAAGGACGGCGCAGTGGAGAAAGACCGCGACTCAGGTGGCGCACGCAAGTGGAAAGGGACCTCAACCAACTATGCGTGCGAAACTGGAGACAGCTAGCTAAAGATCGAGCTGGCTGGAGACGCTTGTTGGTTGAGGCCCAGGTCCACCCCGGATTGTAGCGCCACCTTCAGTAAATAAGTAAGTATCGTTTTCGCAAGGATCTGCAGCGGCATGTATTGATGTATTTTCCTGAAAAAGAAGAAAAATTCGTACAATTATGACCGAGGCTGAAAATGATGTCGTGCCGTTGCAACGTGGGCTTGTGGTGTCACCACGAACTCTTGAAAAAAAAGTGTATAATCAGCTCAACCGACCATTACTTACTTACTTGCTCATCAAGTCGGTGACCCGTGGAGTTTCGAAGCTGCCTTCCATCGGTGACGGTGACAGTAATTCAAGGCCGAGCTGTCTTACATCCGCGATGACTTAGTCTCTGTGCCGGAGGTTCGGTCTTTCTCTCCTTCTCGAACCAGGAGGCTCGGATTCGAAGACGCTCTTGGAGCTGGAGCGTTGTTGTCCATGCTTTCGACGTGACCGAGTCAGTGTAGTCGACGAACTATATCCACATCCTGGTACAGCTCGTAGAGTTCGCGGTTGTGTCTTCTCCTCCATTCGCCTTCCTCGCAGACGGGACCATACATCCGACGTAGAATTATTCGTTCGAAGGCATCAAGAATTTGCCCTTATCGTTCAGAAGTTGGTTATGTGTCAGGATGATAGTTTTGAAGAGCATAGCCTTGGCCCTTCGAGTCAGAAGTTTCGAGCCCAATTGTTTTGTCAAATCGAAGTGGCATCGGTTAACAAGGTGCGTTACTACGTCAGAGCTACGCTAGTATGCCTCGTAGGGTTCACGATAGGCCCGCGGTAGACAAACTCCTTAATAATAATAATAATATGGGTGGCGCTACAGCCCATAGCGGGCTAGGGCCTATCTTCTCAGCAACCACTCGTGTTGTGCGTGCTAATGTTCTTTCACGAGCGGAAGAGGCCTACAGTTGTATGCCGACTCCGAACGGCCAAGTTTGAGAAGCTTTTTCTAGACAAACTCCTTATTAACCTCTAAATTGTAGCTCTCGATTGTGATGTTTAGGCTTAGGTGGTGTGCGACGGATGGTTTCTGCACTCGCATGGTGTAGGAAAAGATTGTATTAATTATCGCACAGGCTTAATAGATGACATGCTGAAGACCCCGATGATGACGTCGGAGACCACACTTCATTTAAGAATATTCCATTCAGAAAATGTATGTACAGTGATCTTAGTGTCACATAGTGCAACGAGAGTTAGTTGATTAATCACTACTACCTCTTATAAAAATGAAATCAAAATGTGCAAAAAAGTGACACAGCACAAGATAAATTGCAAAACAAATGATTCATTTGAAAATGATGTTTGCTCTCTTGATCTGCGGCTTGGGTCGTATAGCAAGACGTCATGAGTCATGATATACAAATCTGTTTTCGCGCAAACTATTATCGTCAACTGTGTTTAAGTGCCTAGCATTTAAGTTCAATGCCTCAATTACAGATGTTCTGATTGCAACGCGACGAAGTGCAACTGAACGTATGTAGCACAGCAACCAAGTACATTTGATTTTTTTCGATGGTTTTCGGTCTTAATTTATGAGACTGTTCAAAATAATAGGGAAATTCAGAGTAAGCATTCGTTTTTCAAGAAAGTGATAAAACGAAAGTAACATTTTTAATAAATTATACTTCTATTTCACATAGAGATTACATCGGTGTAGATTAGTGTCCCGAATGACCGCCCTTGTTCTTAAGCACAGCAGTTACTCGGCCTGGCATAGACTCTACTCTTTCTGACACTTAATCAAAGGAATGGCCTTCCAATGTTTCTCAATGTCAGTCCAAAGGTGAGTTTTATTATGGAACGTCTGTGTAGCCAACGACAAAAACACAAATTCTCGATAGGATTGAGATCTGCGGACTGAGATGGCCATGATAATACCGACACTTGATGGTCCCTCAACCAAGAAAATCATTCTATGAATGCTTGAGATAATTGTCATGTTGGAAATGCCACATTAAATGCATGTTTTCCTCAGCGTACGCTAACATGACATCGTTTAAGATATCACGATAAACCTCTTTAGTCGTGAGGTATTTTATTTGAAATCTGGGTTCAATACCGAACCAAGAATAGTCCCACATCATGACGCTCCCATCCCCATGCTATAAGGTGTTTTTTGTAAATCGGAAATGGAACTCTTTTCCCTGAGGCCGCCGAACGTTTCTACCACCGTTAGAACCAAACAAAAACAGACACAAGCAACTACCTTTCAACTCTTTTTGGATAAAGATATCAAGGGGAAGACAAGATTCCCTATCATTTTGAACAGCTCTGTATGTCCACGGCCCAGGGTCCAGAGTCTCCGCAAGGGGTCTATGAAGCGTCTTGACATTCCAAGTGCATATTCAAATATCGATGCCCTTATTTCGTCTACTAGGGTCGTTAGCGGTACAATCATCCATATCCGAGGCTTGTTGCTGCTTCGTAACTATAATATGTTCGTAGAGGTAGAGAAGTTACCCCACGAGTAACCACTGAACCTGGTCTCCCAGGTTCCTTGATTGATCCCCTGGACTGGCATACATTGCTTCACCTCCAAGCGGTTGCTGCAGAAGCTATAAAAGGAGTTCCACAAGGAGGCTGTAAGTCAGCTTGCTTCCAATCTGGTGAAGTTGAGAGCAATCAACAACTTTGGCGCAGGTCCACGCCCTCCATTGTTGTGTTATGCTTGGATCTTATTGCGAACCAAAACGTCTGAAGAGAAGGAATTCCTGAATAAGGGCCTTTAAAGTGAATGAGGATGACTTTTCTGAACTTCTTATCACGAGGATTAGTTGAAGGTTTCATAAGAATTGCGGAAAGAAATGCAAAACTGCTACAACAGATTACGGGCAAATTAAAATTGGAGGAAGTATTTGTCTAAGTAACAATAATTTTGTCAGAACGTCATCTGTTTAAAATCAGACGCCAACACTTATAAGCGGCCGTGTGCAGACTGTTTGAAAGACTCAGACAATGGGTGGTGTGAATAAAAACTGAGAAAACACTCGGAGTAAAAACACTTGAGTCGAGTATGTTCGTCAAAGGAAATGCTCAATTTGGTGTGAATAAAAATGTTCCTCAAAGCAGGTTCTTATCCTCAATTTGACGTTTAAAAACTCTGCTGGAGAGCTGGCAAATTTATTCGTCAACATTCTTCAAGTTCAATTAACAAACGCAAACACATGCGAATTATTCATTTTCAATCATGTTTTTAAATATAGAAACGCGAAAAATAAAACAATATAGTTCACGGCGTTTCGGGGACACAGGGGATAATTTCAAGAAACATTACAGATTCGAGTTTCCTGGAGAAAACCGTGGTGGTGCAATACCAAGCATGGAGAAGATGAAAATATTCCTTCGATACATTGGTGACCCGGGTTTCCAAGTTGGAGTTGGAGAGGACTTTGGGGTTCATTACACCACTGTATCAAAAACAGTTTGGCAAGTGTGTTGCTTTATGTGCAAAGGCGGATCTGTGGATGAAATTTCCTTCTTCGATCGAGGAATTGCGAGAAGTGAAATTGGCGCTGTACTCATATTGCAATATTAAAGCCTTATTTACATGGCGATGAGTACCTGAATCGGCTTGGCTTTTTTCCAGCAAACACGGATACAGTTGTAAACACCTGATGAAATCGCCATCGCCCATTCCAGATTTTTTTGTCTAAGGAATAAGGCTTAATCCGTCAAAGTATTCCTCCTCCGACGCAGTAATTTCCATTATTTTTTACTTTTTTGTCTCTTGAGTCACCTCCTATGCACACTCAACTTCAACGATTGATATCTGAATACATTCCATCTTTATTCACACCAAAACTGAGGTAATACTCAACTGTGAAAATATGTGAGCGGAGAGGATTCGTTAAACTTAACGAAATACATTTTTATTCACGCCAGATGGAGCATTTCCTCCAAAATTCTGAGGAAATGCTCATACTCAGTTTTTATTCACACCACCCATTATGTGTATACATAGTAAAGGCAATGCAGCTGTGTAAATGAGCAGACTATGAGTGATCATCCCTATTTTTGAACAGCTCTGTATGTCCACGGTCCAGGGTCCAGAGTCTCCGAAGGTTTTCCGGCCGCACGAGGTCTACGAAGCGTCTTGACATTCCAAGTGCATATTCAAATATCGATGCCCTTATTTCGTCTACTAGGGTCGTTAGCGGTACAATCATCCATATCCGAGACTTGTTGCTGCTTCGTAACTATAATATGTTCGTAGAGGCAGAGAAGTTACCCCACGAGTAACCACCGAACCTGGTCTCCCAGGTTCCTTGATTGAGCCCCTGGAACTGCATACATTTCTTCACCTCCAAGCGGTTGCTCCAGGAGCTATCCAGAGGGCGCCACAATGAGGCTGTAAGTCAGCTTGCTTGCGAATTTACAGGAATCGCTGCTGGCATCTGGTCATGTTGAGAGCAATCAACAACTTTGGCGCAGGTCCACGCCCTCCATTGTTGTGTTATGCTTGGATCTTATTGCGAACCAAAACGTCTGAAGAGAAGGATTCCTGAATAAGGGCCTTTAAAGTGAATGCGGATGACTTTTCTGAACTTCTTATCACGAGGATTAGTTGAAAGTTTCATAAGCAATTGCGAAAAGAAATGCAAATCGCACAGCAACAGATTACAGGCAAATTAAAATCGATGCGAGAGAGTCGCAAGGATTTGCAAGAAATATTTGTACAAGCTAATGATGAATGTCAGACTGTTATCTGATTAAAATCAGACTCCAACACAAGCTGTTCGAAAGACTTAGTCAAAGAAAGGTGTGATAATGTTTCTCCTTCAATCCAAAATGGCGGCCAAACGTACGTCAACACCAAAATGACATCACATACGTGAGTTTGTTGCTGATGAACAAAATATTACAGTAGAAGCCAGAAAAAAATGTAGGTTATGAAAATATTAAGAAAAATGTTTCTTACAACGTGGCACTGCTGTTATTTTGCTAGCCATTGTATGTCCACGGTCCAGAGTCCAGGGTCCAGGGTCTCCGCAAGTTATTCGGCCGCACGTGATCTGTTAAACTTTTTTGACATTCCAAGTCCATATTCCATATTCGATGTCCTTCTTTTGTCTACTAGGGTCGTCAGCCGCTTATAATATGTAATATGGGTGGCAGATGGAAAGTCCAAGCCAATGGGGCGTGTGATATAGCGGCCAATTGCAAAACATATGAGTTCACAAAGAGTCCATAGCACTAGGAGGAGATGGGCTTTCCTTGCCAACAGCTAAAGAAATAACCGATGGCTAAGAGATGCCATCTGCTCCAAAAGAAAGGAAATATGGTCAGCACTAAATCTTAAACGATCACTCTGCCAGCTCAGACTTCAATTTGAACGCTCATTGGCGTCGTAACCGGCATACACGCTCATGGGACGGGACGTGTTCGAAGCAAATTTGTTTCTAGAAGCTGCATGGATGAAGACAAAACAAACTCCTTTGCTTCTGCTGCATTCTTGGGGGTCCCATCAGTCACCACAACCTAACCTTACCAAGCCAAAGGAGCATGCAATTAAGTACGAGACGCAGAAGGGGGTCAGTTATGTCTGGAGCTGTTTGTCCGAAGCGCTTTAGTTTAAGGCGAATGGTGTTTATGGAGAACAGTTTTTGGGCGTGAAAGTCAATCAGACAATGTCGCTTGTCTGGCAGACTGCCCTCCTTCTTTGTTGATAGAGTCTCCTAGCACCTCTGTGTAAGTTTGATTGAGCTCAACACGTGTGGGATCCTAGTAGTTCTTAGCCGCTCCATAAGAGAGAAGAGCGCCCTGACTGAATTTTTAGAGACTGAACAAGACTTTCTAACATCGAGCACTTCGGCTTATCACTTTGAATTACGTCCGTGGTAATCCAACGTGGTGACCCCTGGCGTTGTGGGTATGTGCGTCGACCCCAACCTCAACGTCGTAGTTTCGATTCCAGCTCTGAGCGACAAAAATAATATCCACCCACCCACCTCTTTCGAGTCACTGACAATGCTCAAAGAGTATTTCCTGTCTAGAAAAAGCTTCTCAAACTTGGACGTTCGGAGTCGGCATAAAACTGAAGGTCCCTTTCACTCGTGTGAGAACAATATCACGCACAACACGAGTTGTTGCTGAGTAGCTAGGCCCTAGCCCTCTATGGGCTGTAGCGCCACCCATATTATTATTATATTATTATATTATAATCCAAAGTCAAGACCAGATCTTAACACCATGGAGGTTAAGGAAAATACAACTCTTCCTTTCTTACATTCCTGCAAAGCTCGCCAGGTTTTGCGAGATGAAGATGAGGAATAGGAAGGTGAACTCGAAGAACGAACTCGTCGATACCTTCAAGTTCAAAAAAAGTTCTAGGCAAGTCAACGTGGTGTCATGATGACTTCTTCGATATCGTTCTTAAGAAGACCTTCCAGAACACACACGCTTATATGAGAGGCACGATATTCCGGAAGTCAGTTCAGTTGTTAGTAGTCTTCTGCTTGGACTGACGTGATCGGGCGAAAACAAACCAAAGTTTAGGAGTATGCCGTCATGGAACACCATCATCTTCAACAGAGTAGCCTAGTCGGTGGCTCACATGCATAAGAAGTAACAAGACGCACAGGCAGAGGCTCTAGTTGAAGGGGCAGGTTGACTGTGGTCTATTCCATTCATTCATCATAGACTGAAGGTTGCGATGTCGACGATGAGTAGTGTGTCAGTGCGTCGGCTGGTTTTGAAAAAGAGGTTTCATGAGTCTGTACTTAGCCTGTCAACGAGAACGAACACTTACCCTTCGTATGGTGAAATCAATCGGGTGGCGATGGGGCACCCAGCCTTAGTGCGACGTCGTTGGGAGTCTCTGTCTCTTTACCGATGACGACAGAGGAGCATATTAACCGATTGCCGTCGTCCAGACCTGTACTCACGAGCATCTTCCTTGTGCACCCTTTCCTAGAGGCACTGCGACATATTCGCTCAGGTATGGCTCAGGTATTAGTAAGGTATAAGTGGTTTCTTTCAAAGCGATGTCGGGACCTTAGAATCTACTTCAGCGGGTGATGGTTTCTCAAGCCTCGGAGATAAGCCGACGCCGGATGCATCTGAAGCTTAAGGATGTCCCTCCCAGTTGAGGGCTGCGCCACGGCAAAAAAATAGAACACAGACGGCCATTAACCTCGGCTTAGTACGAATTTTTTGTTAAAGAGCCCAGCAAATCATATAAGAATCTTTCGATTCTACACGAGAAGTGAGAGTTCACTTCAGAGACCACGTGTAGCACATAAGATCTTGCGACCACCCTTTGGACTGCTTTAAACGAGACTTCACCGCAATCCAAGATGTGCCAAGAACAAGACCAGTGCAAAGAGAAGATGGGAATCTGTAACACTGACTAGGGCGTTTCCAAAAGAATGAGTTTCTTCAGAATTCTTTGCGCTCCTACTCCTACCAGGCAGGCAAACGCTGAAAGATCCTCTGCGCATTTTCACAGATGGATCAAAGATGGGGTAGGTGCGTGTGTTTATTCTCAAGACCTCAACATTGCTATCTCCGTGAAACTCCTTGATCATTGTAGCGTTTTTCAGGCAGAAACCATAGCGATTAAAGAGGCGCTGTCATGGCTCAAAAACCACGTGATATCAAAAAGGGATATCACCATCTGTTCCGATAGTCAGGCCGCCATAAAATCCCTGGACAATGTCATGTTCTACTCAAAAACAACCTTAATTGCAGGCTGTCTCTTAACGAGATGGCTGGGCATTTTAACATTCACCTCATGTGCATGCGCGGACACTGTGACATACCAGAAACTGGAAAGGCAATTAATTCGCCAGGTGTGGTACAAGCTCATTCCTATCGATAGCAGGGGTAGCACCTTCCATGCCGATCGCTACAGCTTACCATCTTCTTAAGATCCACACAATTAAAACCACTAATGACAAATGCTAGAAGGCACCACCTGCCTTAAAACAAAATAAATCTGGCCATCACTGAACCTAAAACGGTCACTCAGTCTACTTGGACTCAGCAAGCCCTCATTGAGAACCCTCATAGGAGCACTGTGTAATTGCCACTCATGCTCGCAGGATGGGTGCCTCTTATAAAGATTTTTGCAGAAGCTGCATGGATGAAGAGCAGGAAGAAAATACTCATCACCTTCTCTGCTCCTGTAGTGCTCTTGCCAGTCGTAGTTTCGTGCACCTAGGAGCCTACTACTTCAGCGGCCATAACGAGCTAAATAGTGTCAGCATTGGCCAACTAAGTCGGTTCATCAGCAGCACCAACAGGTTCCAGCAGCACCAACTGGTTCAAACAATGGGCCTACTCTGGCCTAAGTGTGACTGCTCTGCAGCAGTCAGCCACTACTACCTAACCTAACCTAACCTAAAACGACTGAAGAGAAGGAATTCCTGAATAGGGGCCTTTAAAGTGAGTGAGGATGACTTTTCTGAACTTCTAATCACGAGGATTAGTTGGAAGTTTCATAAGCAATTGCGGAAAGAAATGCAAAACTGCAACAACAGATTGCGCGCAAATTAAAATTGGAAGAAGTATTTGTCTAAGTAACAATAATTTTGTCAGAACGTCTTCTTCTTCTTCTTGTGGCGCTACAGTCCGGGGTGAACCTGGGCCTCGGTCAACAATCCTCTCCAGCTGGCACGTTCTTTAGCCAGCTGCCTCCAATTTCGCACTCCAAGTTGGTTGAGGTCTTTTTCCACTTGAATGCGCCATCGGGTTCGTGGTCGTCCTCTATTGCGTTGTCCCACTGGCTCGGAGTCGAAGACTCTTCGGGCTGGAGCAGTGTTGTCCATGCGCTCTACATGGCCTAGCCATCTTAGGCGTTGAATCCGTAGACGCCTGACTAGACTCATGTCGCTGTACAGCCCGTACAGTTCGTGGTTGAATCTCCTTCTCCAAGAACCTTCAACGCAAACAGGACCGAAGATTGAACGCAGAACTTTTCTCTCGAAGAGACCAAGTGCGTATTCATCCGCTCTTGAGCTAGTCCAAGCTTCCGCGCCATACAGCAGGACAGGGTGATGATCAAGGTCTTATATAACGTGAGCTTGGTCTTTCGAGAGAGGGCTCTTCTACTCAATTGCCTCTTGAGCCCAAAGGAACAGCGGTTGGCAAGAGTTATTCTGCGTTTAATCTCGGTATTGATGTTGGTCGCACTATTTACTTGGGAGCCAAGGTAGACGAAGTCCTTCACTACCTCGAAGTTGTAGCTGCCTATGGTGACGTTCTGACCGAGTCGTCGATGTTGTGTGTCCTTTCTTGATGACAGCATATACCTTGTTTTGCGCTCATTCACCGCTAAACCCATTTTTGCCGCCTCCGTCTCAATACAAGCAAACGCTTCATTGACGGCTCGCTGAGTTCGGCCAATCACGTCAATATCGTCCGCGTATGCTAGCAGTTGAACGGACTTCTGGAAGATCGTGCCTCTAGTGTTGGCGTGTGAGTTTCGCACGATCTTCTCCAACACGATGTTGAAGAAGTCACATGACAGCGCGTCGCCTTGTCTAAAACCTTTTTTGACATTGAAGGTCTCGGTGAGTTCGTTACCGATCTTGATGGAGCAGCGAGAGTTCTCCATCGTCATCCTGCACAATCTGACGAGTTTGGCAGGGATGTCAAAACTAGACATGGCGTTGTATAGCTCGTCTCTATGCACACTGTCATATGCGGCCTTAAAGTCGACAAATAGGTGGTGGGTGTCGATCTGCATCTCTTGGGTTTTTTCGAGGATCTGCCGTAATGTGAAAATTTGATCGATAGTGGACTTCCCAGGCCTGAAACCGCACTGATAAATACCTATCAGGTTGTTGACGAATGGTTTCAGGCGCTCACACAGAACGGCAGAGAAGATTGTCAGAACGTCATATGTTTAAAATCAGACGCCAACACTTATAAGCGGCCGTGTGCAGACTGTTTGAAAGACTCAGACAATGAAACATGCAACATGATTTATTAAAGTTTCTCCTTCAATCCAAACGAACACGCAAGCTTTTTCTCCTTTGAAGTAATTTGGGAGGAATAAAGGATAACAACTCAAAGCACGAAAGCAAAGAAGCTTGTGTTGGAGTGGCCAACCTGATAGAGCACATTTGGACGATCTTGGATATGTCGAATAATAAGAAAATGTCCAATGACCCCTCTCGGGAAGGAACATATTTTGTTCTTGTGCTCTGCATATCGTTTGGCTGGGAATACTCGTACAATCGATTTCAGAATGCTTCATCGGTAGTGCAAGATTTTTGGGTTCTCTCGCTAAATGTACGAATGTCAACATTACCTCTCCATTAGTTCTTTTTACGTGGTTTATGTTGGTCCAGCAAGTCCGGGGTCAAGACGAGGTACTTACACAACGGCCTGCTTAGACAAGATCCGTACTCCGCTGTGTTTGGTTCTGACAGAAATTTGTACTTGTTCCATTAATTTTGGTAAGAGAGATTATTAACCTCAAACTATTCTTGGGCAAGTCTACGTGCAGTTAGGTGACTTCTTCAACATCGTCCTTAGCAAAATCCTTCAGAAGGTACACGCAAATACGAGAGGCACGGAATTCCGAACGTCCGTTTATCCTTTAGTTAAGCAGAAGACAGTGGCGTGATAGAGAGAACACAACCCGTTGCTCAGGAGAATGCCGAAATGCAACAACAGCGACTTCAACAGAGCTTCAATGAGATATGCTTAAGGGTGACCTGGTCGGGAGTCTCAAGGTGGCTCATCGACTCTAATAAAACAGGCAAAGTGTCACCTACAGTAGATCGGTCAGTATCCGAGGCAAATAGTCGTCTCTGAACAAAATTTTTTTACGTGGTGAGGGCGTTAACCCCACGCACAACCCCCAGCTGGGAGGCCAGGCCCATTTATTTTACCCTTGGGCGAAGGGATGACCGGACCGGATGACTCCGGTATCGGTAACCTCGCTGAGGTTGTGAGTGCCGCCGTTGACCCTACATGATAGGGTTCCTCCGCCGCCAACTCTACTCCAAAATTCCGATATGACCTTGAAGGCAACCTTTTAGATCTGAGCTCCGAATATGTCAGAGTAGCTCTAAAAGGGGGTGTACCAGGTAGGTCTGGATGTCGCCGTTGGCTAATCTGATGATAAGCTCCTCCGCCGCCATCCGTAGAGAAGATGAGCCCTGATACAGACTCATCCACTCTCCCCCTCTCTCGTTTGCAGCCGCCAATGACGTCCCACGGGTGTTGGGTACCCCATCTTCAGTCGAAGGTGCTCGGCTCCCGGATTTCACCACGGGGAGGTGAGAGTAGGAGTTCATTGACAGAGGCTAAGTGCAGACGCCTGTGCCTGCATAAGTCGCTTGTCAACGCTTCGAATCCGAACCTGTCGGGCAACGCAACAGAGGACGCCCGCGTTTAAAGTGGCGCACCCAAGTGGAGAAGGACCTCAACCAACTTGGTGTGCGAAACTGGAGACAGCTAGCCAGGGATCGCGCTAGTTGGAGAGGCATGTTGGTTGAGGCCCAGGTCCACCCCGGACTGTAGCGCCACACAAAGAAGAAGAAGAAGTCGGGAGTCTCAAGGTGGCTCATCGACTCTAATAAAACAGGCTAAGTGTCACCTACTTCATCCAACATGATAGACTGAAGGTTGTAGCGTGCGGGTTTGGTTCTGAGAATAGTATTCTGTAAACTGTCCCGGTACGTACCACGCAAGCGTCTGTACTTAGTCTGTGTGGATAGCCACCCTCTCATTCGCCTTGTGAAATCAATCGGGTGAAGATGTGGTACCCAACCTTCTTACGATGTCGTTGAGAGTCCCTAAAGGAGCTCTCTCTGCAGATGACGATGGAAGAGCATAAAACCTATTGCTGGCGTCCAGGGCTGCACTCAGAAAGATTTACCTTGTGTACCTTTCCCTAGTGGCACTGCGACATATTCGGAGTTCAGGTCTAAATTGTTTCTTTCAAGGCGAGGTCGTTACTTTAGAATCCAGTGCAGCGGATGACCAATCATCTCAGGTCTTAGGTAGATTATCGACATCGGATGCAACTGAAGGTGAAGGTAGGACGTCCCAGTTGAGAGCTGTAAAACGTAAAGGAAAATAGTGCATAGACGACCATAAACGTGGGCTAAGTACGAATAGGGAGAGGTCTCTTTAGAGACTACGAGCAGCCGAAGATCTCACGGACACCTTTTGGACTGTTTTCAGCTTTCATAAGCTGCGAATCTGTAACACCGACTAGGGCGATTCCGACAGAACGAGTTGCTTCAGACATATTTGTGGTCTACTCAAGAAGCATGTCCAGGTCAAAGAAGAAACAGCATATATTCGTCCTACTGCTCAACAAACAACCAACCAACGACATCCACACCGCAAACAAACAACCTTCCAAATTTGATTCACAGCTCTTGCTTTACTCATAACACTTTGTACACTTCCTTAACTAGATACATAAGATACACACGTCCTTAAGCCAAAAAAACACAGTTTGTCTCATCTTTTGTTGTAAATGTTCTCGTTATCCTAAAAATTTTGTGTCTACAGTCTTTTCGTTTGTGATACTTCCTTCGTTGATCGATCCAGCCAATTGCGCGTTACTTCTTCACGAACACCTCCTTCATCTCGATGTCCAGCCTCTGGCTGCTGACAAACTTGCCAGTCCGGAAGTACTCCTCGATCTCCAGGAGGGTCCTGCCCCTGGTCTCCGGCAAGACGAAGTAGATGTAAAACACTGCCGACAAGGAAACGAGACCGTAGAACGCGTACACGTTCCCGTTTCCCATCGCATCGCACATAGCCGGGTAGATCTTGAGCACGATGAACGACATCACCAGGCCGATGCAGACGGTCATCCCGGACGCGACGCCTCTCACCTTCTGCGGATACACCTCGGAGATCATGTAGAATGGCAGTGTGAGCAGACCGAGGGTGCTGAATACGAACTGCAGCAGGATGCACATGGCCGTGAGGAAGGGGATCTTCTCGAGGATCACCGGGAACCACGTGCTGGCGGCGATGAGCAGCATGCACGAGGCCATCCCGACGGCGGAGACCATCCCAGCGGGTCGCCGTCCCCACTTCTCCAGAATGATGCACATGCAGCACGTGGTGATGACTCGGCAGAGGGCGACTATGACGGCGCAGAGTACTGGATCCATTGTGACGCCGGCCTCTATGGCGATCTGCACAGCGTAGACGACGACCACGACCACTCCGGAGAACTGCTGGAAGGCGAACATGCCGATCATGATGAGCAGCGGCTTGTACACCTCGGGCTCCCGGACCGACTTGAGGAGGGATTGCTTGCCACCGCTTGCGGCGTGTTGCGAGGTCTTCTTGACCTGGCTGAGCTCGGCTTCGAATTCTTCGTAGGTGTTGTTGTCTGGAATGAGAGAAAACGGGAGATGTGAGTGGGTCGGGACTTTGAAAGAGTGGTCTTAGTTTAGAAAGTTTGGGGAGTCTGCGAAATGCATTCGGACTTTAGCTTGCAGATTGTAGAGGCTGTGTATGGAAGTCAGTCTGATGTCAAAAATCCTTCTGCGGCTAAGGATACCTGCGTTGCTAAATCTTCTTGATATTCACATCATGGGCTGCACTGCCAATGCCATCTTTCGTCTTAAAAAAAGTGACCTTTAGGTATAACACACCTTGGAGTGCTCACCGCATTTTCTTTGACCTCAGTCTTATGGATATGCCGTCTGACGCACAGACACCCGAGCTTCAGTTGCTACGTACTTAGACAGGCGAATTTCCTGCACCCAGTACCTGCCATCCCAATGGCAACAAACTATATTGTGAAGAACAGGTGGAGGGGTCGACGTATTTGTGTCAGGCTGTGCTTAACTCCTTACTCAACCATTTAACGACTTCCAAGATAGATCAGGAATGCAAGTCATCTCTGATTTTTGATTTAATTTCAGTCGAATTTCACTGAAACTCTCTAGGTCCCTGGGCCCAAAATCGGTGGAAATGAGATCGCCGATGAACTTGCTCGACAAGGATCGGAGAAAACTTTCTCAGGACCAGATCTGAGCTCGGACTACCTATGCCTGTGTTTAGCGATTTCATTGACGGTGTGGCTTCTCAAAAGCACAATCAGAGATGGCATGACTCTCCAGGATGAAGACAGAACAAGCGCTTGCTTCTGTAAGAAAGCTGCGGCATTCTTGCTGTCCCTTGACAGAACCGACTGCAGACCACATACCGGCGTAATAACGAGCACTTGGTTTAAATCAATATACCCTCAGCGATGCCTGTAGAGAGCACGTCCTCTGTCACTGTCCTGCCATTGCTCGGATCAGGTGGCAAGTCTTCGGCGCTGATGTGGTGTGAGCTGTTTCTGTAGGGCCTTCATCACAGAAGCGCCCGCCAGAAAACTACAGCAATTGTAGTTGCACAGTGGATCAGTATTAAGTCTGAATGGTCCGGTGTTATATTTCAAGGCCTCCAAAAGAAAAAGATACCTAAAGGAGAGAAGTTAGATAGAATAAGGGGTCAAATCCACGAAGCTAGACCACAACTTCAAATGCGCGACAGTAGGTTGATCGATTGCTTCACTCTCGAGGTTTTATTCCTGCCGAACAGCTTACGCAGAAGGGTATACGTTCAGGAAGAAGTGGTCCAACAATCCCCCTCGGCTTAAATGATACCAATCATCAGTAGTTTGGAGTCAGATAACAAAGTAGGCGTTGGAGTGATATGACCATGATGTAGCCTTCACGTTCCTATCTGTGACAATATTTCAGGTTGAACTAAACGCCATTAAGCTTCTTTAAAGCATCACATTAGAAAGCGAAGTCCCACTAAGGCAAAGACGCCAGGCTCAGGCAGCCAGTCTGTTCTTAAAGCCCTTTGCAGTTACATCATTAACTTTAAAACTGTCTTAAAACGTCACAAATCGCTAATTGCACTAGCAGAAATCAACTTCGTTAAGTTAATCTCGGTGCCAGGCCTTGAAAACCATGCAGGAAATGAGAAGGCGGATGCATCAGTCAAGAAAGGTACTCGAATTACTTTTCAGTCTACCTTCCCTCCTCTTTGGTTTTAACAACAGAGATATCAACCAACTCATCCAGAACAGAACTGGACTGGAGAAAAAAACACGACGGTAACAAACACTCAAAGAAATTCAAGAGACTGAACTAGAACCCTAAGAGAACGCTCTACATTTAAGCAAAACAGACCTGTAGTTGTCATGCGAAGCACTTACAGGACATGGAACAATTACCACCTCCACAAACCCACCTTATCTGGAGACACTGTTGCGAGGCTAAGGGAACTATGGTACACGTCCTAATGGAAGGATCAAGCCTCGCAGAGGACAGACTCAAAACGATCAACGAACTAACAGTAAATGAGAAAGACTTCATCTAGCTACGTTGTCAAACTTGTGAAGAAATCATTCACATCCTAGACCAATAGAAGGGGGCAAGTATTTTTGTAAAACCCCATGTCCTGGAATACGTTAAGGACAAGTTGTTCATGTTAAGGCCCAACTATAATTGATATCTCTAAATTTAAGCTGAGAACTGACAAATTCGTCGTCTTGGGCAATGGTGGAGAAGACATAGCCCTAAACAGCCTATAAAAGGATGTGGGCCTAGTTCGGAAGACTGAGGCACATCGACTTCTTAGTGCTTAGAGCATCCATATCGTCACACAAAAACCCAACATCGTTCGGCGAGAATGGGGCAAAAATGACGACTGCATGATGCTTCGGTCTTGTCTCGGCAACTTGACCATTGTGTCAACGATCGTAAAGAAGGAAAGCACCTGTGGGGCAAGCCATGTTTGGTTCCAATAAGTGGTAGTAAGTGGCAACTTTAGCAACGTTAGTACATCACGTCATGAGTCAATTGTCATGCCATGTCCGTATGCAGTGATTATATAACTCCTAGCTAGTGAACGAACTGCAGGAATGAGGTAAGGAAGTTTTACCAAACGGTAAAGTCAACCAGTCAAGGTTATAAGCTCCGAACCGAAGCCTGTAAGGATGAACAAGGGAACATCGTAGTAGAGTCTCAGTCGATGCTGAGGATATGGAGAAACCATTTCTGCAGACTGTATAACGGCGACGAAGAACCAAATTCCGCTGTCAGGCAGACGGAACCATTCAACCCCAATGAAAGGGACGATGAAGATCAACAATTCCGTCCACCCGACCGATATCTGAACTGAAATCCAACAAGGCTGCTGGAGCTGACGGCCTACCCGCCGAGCTTTTTAAAGCCGCAGGCGATGATTTGGTAAGGAGCGTGCACCAACTCATCTGTAAAATATGGTCGGAGGAAAACATGCCCGATGAATGGAACCTCAGCATTGTTTGCCCGATCCATAAGAAAGGAGACCCCTTTGACTGCGCCAACTATCGGGGGCAAAGTCTTCTTAACATCGCCTACAAGATCTTATCTGCCGTACTGTGTGAACGCCTAAAGCCATTCGTCAACAACTTGGTCGGTCCATACCAGTGTGGCGTTAGGCCCGGAACATCCAACATCGACCAAATATTCACACTTCGGCAGATTTTGGAGAAAACCCAGGAGCAACAAATCGATACCCACCACCTGTTCATCGATTTTAAGGCCGCATTTATAGAGACGAGCTATACAGAGCAATGTCTAGTTTTGGCATCCCTACCAAACTCGTCCGTTTGTGTAGGATGACGATGGAGAATGCACGCTGCTCCATCAAGGTCGGTAAAGACCTAACCGAGACCTTTGATGTCAAAAAAGGATTCAGACAAGGCGACGCGCTGTCATGGGACTTTTTCAACATCGTTCTTGAAAGAATTGTTCAAAACTCGAACGCCAACACCAGAGGAACAATCTTTCAGATGTCCGTCGCTCGCATATACTTACTTAAGGTGGCGCTACAGTCCGGGGTGGACCTGGGCCTCAACCAACAAGCGTCTCCAGCCAGCTCGATCTTTAGCTAGCTGTCTCCAGTTTCGCACGCATAGTTGGTTGAGGTCCCTTTCCACTTGCGTGCGCCACCTGAGTCGCGGTCTTCCTCTACTGCGCCGTCCCTCGGGGGTGGATTCGAAGACTTTTCGGGCCGGAGCATTGGTTTCCATCCGCTCTACATGACCTAGCCATCTCAATCGTTGGATCTTCACTCTTCTGGCTAAGTCGATGTCGCTGAACAGCCCGTATAGCTCGTCGTTGTATCTCCTCCTCCACTCACCATCTATGCAGACGGGACCGAAAATCACCCGAAGAATTTTCCTCTCGAAGCAACCAAGAGCTGCTTCATCCGCTTTTGACAGAGTCCATGCCTCCGCGCCATATAGCAGGACTGGGACGATTAAGGTCTTATAAAGCGTTACCTTGGTTGTTCGAGAGAGGGCTTTGTTCACCAATTGCTTTCTTAGCCCAAAGAAGCACCGATTGGCAAGAGTTATTCTTCGTTTGATTTCAGCGCTGGTGTCGTTGTCTGAGTTGATAGCGGTTCCTAGGTAGACAAAGTTTTTAACTACCTCAAAGTTATATCTGTCTGCCGTGACGTTCTGACCGAGACGTCGGTGTTGGGTGTCCTTTCTTGTTGACAGCATATATTTGGTCTTGCCCTCGTTAACCGCTAAACCCATCTTCGCGGCCTCCGTTGCAATACTCACAAAAGCGCCTTTGACATCACGCTGCGTTCTTCCGATAATGTCAATATCGTCGGCATATGCGAGTAGTTGGACGGACTTCTGAAAGATTGTTCCTCTGGTGTTGGCGTTTGAGTCTTGAACAATTCTCTCAAGAACGATGTTGAAGAAGTCGCATGACAGCGCGTCGCCTTGTCTGAATCCTTTTTTGACATCAAAGGTCTCGGTTAGGTCTTTACCGACCTTGATGGAGCAGCGTGCATTCTCCATCGTCATCCTACACAAACGGACGAGTTTGGTAGGGATGCCAAAACTAGACATTGCTCTGTATAGCTCGTCTCTATAAATGCTGTCATACGCGGCCTTAAAATCGATGAACAGGTGGTGGGTATCGATTTGTTGCTCCTGGGTTTTCTCCAAAATCTGCCGGAGTGTGAATATTTGGTCGATGGTGGATTTTCCTGGCCTAAAGCCACACTGGTATGGACTGACCAAGTTGTTGACGAATGGCTTTAGGCGTTCACACAGTACGGCAGATAATATCTTATAGGCGATGTTAAGGAGACTTATCCCCCGATAGTTGGCGCAGTCAAAGGGGTCTCCTTTTTTGTGGATCGGGCAAACAATGCTGAGGTTCCATTCATCGGGCATGTTTTCCTCCGACCATATTTTACAGATGAGTTGGTGCATGCTCCTTACCAATTCATCGCCTGCGGCTTTAAAAAGCTCGGCGGGTAGGCCGTCAGCTCCAGCAGCCTTGTTGGATTTCAGTTTAGATATAGCAATCCTCACTTCATCCAGGTCGGGTGGACGGAATTGTTGATCCTCATCGTCCCTTTCATTGGGGTTGAATGGTTCGTTCTGCCTGACAGCGGAATTTGGTTCTTCGTCGCCGTTATACAGTCTGCAGAAATGGTTTCTCCATATTCTCAGCATCGACTGTGACTCTACTACGATGTTCCCTTGATCATCCTTACAGGCTTCGGTTCGGAGTTTATAACCTTGACTGGTTGACTTTACCCTTTGGTAAAACTTCCTTACCTCATTCCTGCAGTAGTATCCCTCTATGCTGCCGATCGCGCGCTTCTCATGCTCCTTCTTTTTTCTCCTGAGAAGCCGGTGTTCGTCTCTCCTCTTCTGCTCGTAGAGCTCCCGAGCAGCTCTTGTCCTTCTTTGCAGTGCCGCTTTGTATGCTTCTTGCTTGGCTGCATTCGCCTGCCGACACTCATTGTCAAACCAGGGGTTTCGTTGTGGTGGCGGATTGAAACCCAGCACATCAGAGGCGGCATCTCTGATGGCTTTTTGGCAATGCTGCCACTGGTCTTCAATACTTGATGTTGGCGGCGTAGGATTTCTTAAGAGGTTGAGGGAGACACGATCGGAAAAGGATTTGGCAATCTCTTGCGATTGTAGCCGGCCGACGTTGAACTTCCTCACAGTATTTCTTTGTCTTGGCGGTGTTCGGGATATCCGCAACCTTACCTTGGCTACT
Source organism: Eristalis arbustorum (assembly GCA_916610145.1). Classification (NCBI taxonomy): domain Eukaryota; kingdom Metazoa; phylum Arthropoda; class Insecta; order Diptera; family Syrphidae; genus Eristalis; species Eristalis arbustorum. The sequence goes on from OU744319.1 coordinate 5,397,816, forward strand.
ACAAGGTGGTGGTCCGAGTCAATGTTGGCACCTCGGAACGTTCGGACATCTATAATACTGGAGGAGTGAATTGCGTCGATCGCAATGTGATCAATCTGATTGATGGTTGATTGATCAGGAGATCGCCATGTCCCTTTGTGAATGTCGAGATGTGGGAATTTTGTACTGGCTTCTACAACATTTCGCCCGCAGCAAAGTCGATCAGCCTTAATCCGTTACCGGATGTGGTGTCGTGTAGGCTGTGCTTCCCGACCGTACTACCAAAGAAGTTCTCTCTTCCTAGCTTTGCGTTAAAATCGCCAAGAACAATTTTAATGTCGTAGCTAGGGCATTGCTCATACGTTTTGTCCAGGAGCTCATAGAACCTGTCTTTGGTGTCGTCATCTTTCTCCTCTGTGGGGGCATGTGCGCATATAAGGCTTATGTTGGCAAATTTAGCCTTAATGCGAACTGTCGTGAGGCGCTCGTTCACTGACCTGAACGATAAGACTTCTTGCCTAAGTCTGCCTCTAACGACAAATCCACATCCAAATAGGCGCTGTTTTTGTTGCTTGTAGCAATCACCGTAATATATATCACAGTTTTTCATCCTTCTTTTGCCCGGTCCATCCCATCGCACTTCTTGGATGGCGGTTATGTCTGCTTTGCAGCAGTCTAGGGCTTCCGCTAATTGTTCGGCTGCACGTGGTCTATAAAGGGACCTTACATTCCACGTACAGATCCGAAGGTCGTTGTCCGTATATCGTTTGCAGGGTTCGTCATCAGTAAAGTCATCCGTTTCCGAGGCTTGTTGTTGCTTCGTAACTGTTGTTTTTTGTGTGGCCGGGCAGTTACCCCGACGGCACAACCCCCAACCTGGAGGGCCAGTTCCTTTTTTTGTAACCCCTAGGACAAGAGGTCGCACTTATAAGTTTGGCAGGTTGAGCTCGGGTGAACTACAACCAGTACCCGATGGCTACCACTTGGAGGTAAAATAAGCACAATTGGTGTGTAGGAAAAGTTGCAACACTGGGCATCGCCAAGTTGACGCCATTCAGTGCCTACCCGATTCCCACAGCACCCAGCCATCGTCGCTCGCATATGCCGACGATATTGACATTATCGGAAGAATGCAGCGTGATGTCAATGGCGCTTTTGTGGGTATTGCAACGGAGGCGGATGGTGAACGAGGGTAAGACCAAGTAAACGCTGTCAACGAGAAAGGACACCCAACACCGACGTCTCGGTCAGAACGTCACGGAAGACAGATATAACTTTGTCTACCTAGGAACCGCTATCAACTCAGACAATGACACCAGCGCCGAAATCAAGCGAAGAATAACTCTTGCCAATCGCTGCTTCTTTGGGCTAAGAAGGCAATTGGTAAACAAAGCCCTCTCTCAAACAACCAAGGTATAGCTTTACAAGACCTTAATCGTCCCAGTCCTGCTATATGGCGCGGAGGCCTGTACTTTGTCAAAAGCGAATGAAGCTGCTCTTGGTTGCTTCGAGAGGAAAATTCTTCGGGTGATTTTCGGTCCCGTCTGCATAGATGGTGAGTGGAGGACGAACTATACAGACTGTTCAGCGACTTCGACTTAGCCAGAAGAGTGAAGATCAAACTATTAAGATGGCTAAGTCATGTAGAGCGGATGGAAATCAATACTCCGGCCCGAAAAGTCTTCGAATCCACCCCCGAAGGACGGCGCAGTGGAGAAAGACCGCGACTCGAGTGGCGAACGCAAGTGGAAAGGGACCTCAACCAACTATGCGTGCGAAACTGGAGACAGCTAGCTAAAGATCGAGCTGGCTGGAGACGTTTGTTGGTTGAGGCCCAGGTCCACCCCGGACTGTAGCGCCACCTTAAGTAAGTAAGTAAGCTAGTGAACGAAGCTTAACTAAACTTAACGAACATTTGACGAAACCTGATGAAATTTAAAAACAAGTACTAAGACTCAAACCTAAAAACTTCACATATATACTCTATTCCAATATATAAGAAATCTGTCTATAAAGTTGCCTCCAAATCTGAACAGCCGTTTTGAAAAACAGGTTCCCCACAATCGCTGAATTATTTCCTTGCATCCAATGCGGTTTGTTAACGTCATTCACGACCGTCAATACCTCATAGTATCAGTCGTAAAATTAGATCCGAACAATGCACAGTTGAAGTGTATGCATCCATAGACGGTCATATTCATTTCAGTATGAATTTGTTCACATCTCTCTCTCTCGTTGTGTTAGTCACTCGCATTCAATGGAAAAAATGAGTCCAAGTTTAAGGCCTGCTTATGAAGTTTGTACGATTACACTCTACTCGTGTATTTATGCATTCATTTCCGCACGAGACAAATTAACTCGCATCACACGTTAATTGTGTATAATTTGCGAGGCACATTCCAGTTCAGTTCAGCGAATACAAAAGCGTGTTGCGTATCATACGGGTGGACGACTTCACGTGAACGCTTTTGTCGGCTTACGTACCTTTGGTCTGGGAGAAATATTTTATCATGAATATTCATGCCTACTGTGAGTGAAGGTTTGTGAATGATTCGAGTGAGTTTTTGAGGACAATTTTCACTGCAAATCTGCGTTTTGTGACGAATGGCATTATTATCCTAATACACAGAGGCTGTTCTTTACGTCATACAGAGTTCCGTCTCATTGACACACTTACAGCTTCACTTCGACTTTGTGTCTGACCTTACTGGCAACGTTTCCTAATTTCTATAGAGCATAGAGTTAACAGATGCATCTTGGACTGAAAGGGTCTCAAGAACTACACAGACAGCTGCACAGAGTCTGAAGTCGTTGCGAGGATGTCGAATATGCACAAGTGCCCCAGTGTTGCTCATTCATTCTGCGGCTGCTCTTTAGATGCGCAATGGAAATTACTTTTTTAGATTCAGCAAAGCCTACTGTTCAAACGATTTGCCGCTGCTGCATAGCTAGCTGAGTTATTGAAACCACCAAGAATTTTGTAATCAAATATCTTACTACAAGTTTACTGACAAAAAGTAGGGACTTTAACCTCACTTGCAAATGCTTCTCATTCAACACTGTCGCAGAGGCTATGCTTGCAGTTGCGAAGATAGGCCCAACCAGTTGCATGGTCAGTCTTATTCTACTTCTCCATTCATTCATCATTCTCGTCGGCGGACTGGCATTAATTTACCGACATGGATGAGTCAATATATTCGATGTGCCTCAGTGTTCCGAACTAAGCCCACATCCTTTTATAGCTCATAGCGTTTACAACTGCTTCCAGTGTCAGACGGTTTTCTGAAGAAAGCTTGTTCGTTTGTAGTCAATAAAGGGCATAACGTTTACCACGAAAGAGTGGCTTGTAATATTGGTTGTTTTGAACCAAATAAATGCAACGGCATGGTAATTCGCAACTGAATGGTACATCAGCACCTCCTTGTGCTTCGGTTTGGAGAGGTCAGGTTTCCTTTACGTAGTGTTGCTAGCATCAGTTGCGTTTCCTGCAAGCCAGAGCAGCAGATAATGTAGCGTTGCCAATGAGTACCCACTGCAGACATAAGAGTCTCTGTCGCATTCTCTTCCTGGAAGCCGGTGCTTGCTTTGTTTGAACCAACTGCGTTATGCATTACATATTTTGTCCCTACACGGGTCACATCTTGTTATTGTGTCGGAAAACACCTTTCTGAATACAGCGCTATAGCCCGTAGAGGGCCAGGAACTAGCTTCTCAGCAACTACTCGTGTTGTGCGTGCTATTGTTCTCTCACGAGTGGAAGGGACCAACATTTTTATGCCGACTTCGAACGGCCAAGTTTGAGAAGCTTTCTCTAGACAGGAAATACTCTTTGAGCATTGTCAGTGACTCGAAGGAGGTGTGACCGTGAAAATTATTTCTGTCGCTCAGAGCAGAAATGGAACCTACGACGTCGAAGTTAGGGTCGCCGCACATACCCACAACGCCAAGGGTCACCACTCCCGAGAATTGCTCTCACATAACTAGGCTGGCGCTAATTTCAGAGATTGGCTTTCACAGCAGGCACAATTCGAGAGGACAGACTGTACTTAAAGCTAGAGACACACGCTGCCCTCAAGAAAGGATATACAACATTGACGTATTGGACAGAGCCTTAAAATAGACAATTGTAACTTCACAGTAGTCAGGAACCTCTTCCAACTCGACTTCGGAATTAACAGTACCAACTAGAGTTGCATAAAAGATCACTCTTAAGGACCTTTTCACAGTGATTGAAAAATTAAAATCGCATTCTGATATCGATTGCGATTAGAACAGCGATTGCGTTTATATTTTTGATTCACACAAATGTGATGAAGTCAGTTAGCAATCGGCTAATGTGTATAAAGAGGTGTTACGTCAAAGAATGCCACGGCTAGTGTTGTTCCTTCTTCTTCTTTTATTGGCGCTACAGTCAGGGGTGGACCTGGGCCTCAACCAACATGCCTCTCCAGCCAGCACGATCTTTCGCCAGCTGCCTCCAGTTGCGCACACCAAGTTGATTGGGGTCCTTTTCCACTTGTGTGCGCCATCTAGTGCGAGGACGTCCTCTGTTGCGCTGCCCCAATGGCTCGGTGTCGAAGACTCTTCGGGCCGGAGCTGTGTTGTCCATCCGCTCTACATGGCCTAGCCATTCTAAGCGTTGGATCCGAAGACGCTTAACTAGGTGCATGCCGCTGTACAGCCCGTATAGTTCGTGGTTGAACCTTCTCCTCCAAACGCCATCAACGCAAACAGGACCAAAGATCGTACGCAGAACTTTTCTTTCGAAGAGACCAAGTGCGTCTTCATCCGCTCCTGAGATAGTCCAGGCTTGCGCGTCATAGAGCAGAACTGCGATGATCAAGGTCTTATATAACGTGAGCTTGGTCTTTCGAGAGAGGGTTCTTCTACTCAATTGCCTCTTGAGCCCAAAGGAACAGCGGTTGGCAAGAGTTATTCTGCGTTTAATCTCGGTACTGATGTTGTTTGCACTATTTACTTGGGAGCCAAGGTAGATGAAGTCCTTTACTACCTCAAAGTTTCTGCTGCCCAATATGACGCTCTGTCCGAGACGTCGATGTTGTGCGTCCTTCCGTGATGACAGCATGTACTTTGTTTGTGTTGTTAGTGTTGTTCCTTACCATATATTTTTTATTGTGGCACCAACGTCAAAGGTAACTCTGGTTGCCTTCTTATAGGTACGATATGAGTGGTATATGCTGGAGCTTCATGCATTTTATTGAGGTACTTACATAGGTCTGAAAGTCAGAACATCACAGGGTGGCATACAAAGAAAAATGCGTAATCGGAGTAACATGGCCAGTGAAAATAAAATCGAAAATTAGCCCAACTCTAGTACCAGAGTCAATCGTGGATTATTTGTTTGTTCATCTTTCGAACAGTTTGAGTCAAGAGTCAATTTAGTAGTTGAACGAAAGTGCAACCTCGAAGTGAGTTGGTAGGGTGAGCCTAGTCAAGGGAAAAAAGGACTCCCGCGTCTAAAGTGGCCAAAATCGAACCCAACCTCGACGTCGTAGGTTCGATTCCTGCTTTGTGCCACAAAAATAATGTGTCGCGAAAAATATTCTCAAACTTGACCGATCGGAGTCTGCAGAAAACTGTAGGTCCCTTCCACTCTAGAGAGAACAATAGCACGCACAACACTAGTGGTTGCTGAGAATCTAGGCCCTGGCCCTCTACGGGGCTGTACCGCCATCCATATTATTGTCAGTAGACTTCTGTTGCTGTCATTTAAGAAGCTGTACTTTACTTTTTAACAAAGAACATCTGTTATTTTCAGGCAACTCAGTGTGATCAGTGCAGCCTACTTCGTTCCGTTCCGTGTGAGTGCACTCCACAAGTGTTTGTTTGAAATTGGGCTTAAGTCTCATGCAGTCATGTTCATCTGTTAGCTTGAAATAAACCAAATGTCGTGGAACTGGTTTGAAGACATTTACTGCAGACATATCTAGTATTTACAAACCAGTACTGCATGTGAGGCTGAAGAACATGCGAACCATGCGCACTTAAAAACTACGTCCACGACGTGATTATGACCGGAGTGAGTTAAGGAGACCCGTTGGCATTGACAGATGCGTAGAGTGTGTCTTTTAATTTGCTGAAAGCTTAGATGTGTGTGGATTATATACCTCTCTTAAATTTGCAGCAGACTGAATATTTCGATGCTTCTTTCGTCTTTGCAGCGACTTGCTTCAAATCCCTTCATTTCCCTTTCAAATAGCCTCATCCACATTGTTTCGAAATTGAATTCCCCTCAAAAAATCAAACCACTTACCGTCCTTATCAATCCCGCGAAGAAACTTCAGCGCCTTCCTCGACTCCTCGCTGCGTCCCTTCTGCATGAGCCAACTGGGCGACTCCGGCATCGGTATCACACAGACGAACGAAACCGCCTGGTAGCACATGGATATCGTCGCGATCAGACGCCAGTTGTCCTAGAAGAACGATCAGTTGATAAAGTGACCATCGCCGACCACCACCGCTCCCGCATGACATACCCTTATAAAGTATCCCATTGTGTACATCAGCATTATGCCAAGCGACAGTGCTATGGACGTCCCCATCAGCAGCTTGCCCCGGATCTTCGGTAAGGTGACTTCGGCTGCATAGACCCCAGTCGGCGAGCAGAACAGTCCGATCATGACGCCTTCGAGAAGAACAGAGAGACATTCGAGGCTGTTCATATCACAGAATTTAAACTTTACTCACCCGTAATGAACCTCCCGATGAGGATCTGAACGAAAGCCGATTCCTTGTCTTTCTGCAGAGCGGCAGCCATCAGTGCCCAGCCGATGACGCCGATCAGATTGTTCAGCAGCATCGTTCGCTTTCGACCGATTTTGTCGAGCAGGTAGCCGACTATGATGCCGCCCAGTGGGCATGCCATTGTGTTGATGGATGCTGTCGAGGAGAAGACTGTCAGTTCATGGGAAGGCGAAGAGATGCTAAGTGTACTCACCATACCACGATGCCTCGGAGCTGTCTAGGTGGAAGGGCTCATTGGGATCTGTGAGCTGCTGCAGAGTGACGGACGGCATCGCCACTGCCATGCCGCAGCCCAAGACGCCTGAGTTGGCAAAGAAGACCATGAGTGTCTGAAAGCAGAAGCAAATGTTGTGTGAGTGGGATGGTATGCTTTAGGCTGAGAAATAAAGTGCTCAAGTGACGAATTTTTGGTACTTTGGACTGCTTTGCTCGATGCTCGTCGAATAACTGCCTAGTATGATTCATGAACTACAGGGTGGCCAAATTAGAACGATAGGAAAAGAAGAATTATAAGAAGGCAACAGCAGTGTGGTCTATACTTTTGATTCTGGCTTTATTTTGAAGGCTACATTCGTGCCAATTTATGAAATAGCTCTTCAGTCAATTGGTCGCCTTTGTTTCGCTGGCAGAGCTTCCAGTGGTCGGTTACATGTTTGCTGTCTGCGTTTACCATAATATGTATGTTCACCACTAGTCCCTCAATCGCGTCTCCAACGTTGATCTTACGCTTACCCTCGGCTTGTTCAAGTTCATGGACTTGACGTACCTTTAGAGAGTTACATGATCGCGGCGGCCAATTGATGAATTGATCGTGAGATGTCCCAGTCGCCACATTCTTGTTGAAGCCATGCTTCGAATGTATCGACATTTTTGAGTTCCGTCCACAGATAGTTGGCTCTATACCTGAGACCACTGACAGCAACAGCATCAGCTTCACCCTTCCAAAAGAAGTTCCCACGACATCCGACAAGGACACCATGTTATTAAGTGTGTCATACAGTCAATCCTCGTAGACGCATTGAAGCGTAGTAAAGCACTCATGGATTGTGCAAGCTTCAATAATGGGTCCAAATTTTACGTCCTAGTCCGAGATTATGATCTTTTGGTCAACATCCGGATATCCGGCCAACCGTTGCAGCGACCGATACCTTTACTCACGACGTTATTTATGGTGTTTACGCCCCCATTCTCTCGTGACGATCAGACCCAAATTCAACCGCGAGATAAGCCAGCTTGACCCTATAACCATGTCTCATCCAGCTCATCGGGGCTGAGTCGAAGTTGGGTCTTCTTAGATACAGGCCACTGCGACGGCGGATATGTTCTTCTCATTTCGCGACAATATGTGTCTGGTTGGTACACTGATCATCCCAGTCCTGCTATGCGGCTTGGAAGCATGGACAATCTCAAAAGCGGATGACTCCTTGGTCTCTTTGAGAGAAAAGTTCTGCGTGCGATGTTTGGTCCTGTTTGTGTTGACGTTTTCTGGAAGAGAAGATTCAAACACGAACTGTACGGGCTTGTCAGCGATATGAGCCTATCCTGGCATCGACGCATCCAAAGCCTACGGTGGCTGAGTTATGTAGGCAACTCAGCTCGGACCAGACGAATTTTCGTATCCGAACCTGTGGAGCAAAACAACAGAGGACGTCCGCGTTTAAGTTGGCACACCCAAGTGGAGAAGGACCTCAACCAACTCGGTGTGTGAAGCTGGAGACAGCTAGCCAGAGATCGCGCTAGTTGGAGAGGCTTTGTTGGTTGAGGCGCAGGTCCACCCTGGACTGTAGAGCCATACGAAGAAGAAGAGGATGTGTCTAGTTCGTTGACTTCAGGTGCTTAAGAGTGTAGTGTCATTCCAAGCATCAGACTTACACTCTGACCCGAATTGCCATGATGTTGACCGACGTCACGTCAAAATGAATAAGTAAGATACTTCCATTGATTTTTCGTACGATCTGCGAGTAGAAGCCAATAAGTGAGGAAATGACAAACCTCACTTAATATTAGGCATATACAAACTTATTACTATTTGCTAAGAGATGGCGTAACTTGTATCATTCCATTGAAACATGCGTTGGAAAGCAACTGTCATTATAAAATTTTTTGATTGGCAAAGCCATAGCATCAGCTGCAAATACTATTGTGCATGGTTTTCTTTAATAAACGTTCAAATTTAAAAAAAAAACAGAACGAATTAAGTTATAGACCCAATATCTTGGCAGCTAGCTGTCACTAGTAACTTTTTCAGCTGTTAAAACTCACTATTATTGCCATTTGATCATCTGCTAGAATTTACCCTCAACAAAGAAGTCCTCTACCGATGGGGGTGCGATTGCATTATCAAGGATTAATCGAGCAGATTTGTTGGCAAAATGTCAGAAGTTTCAGAACAAGTTCGTTCAAATTGTCAAACCTTAGAGCGGGTGGTCGTAAAAGGCTGATAACATCCACGGTGTCTCTGGTTGAGTCAATTGCTGACATATTTCAAGAGCCCGCAATAAAATTGGAATTTTATCATTTACTCATATTTTATGGATTTCAGTGTCAAAACGATCAAACACCCCTACCTTCCACAATAAGTAATCACTGCAAATAATGATGTTCCAGCGCGTAAGACTGTGCGTAAATGTGCCTACAAGGTGATGGGCACAGTTTCTTGAGATGAAAGTGAAATCAACCACATTAAACGCTTGATACAGCCAATTTTGCTTGAGCAATAAAATTCGCACATGTGGGGCCGAAAAGAAAGCGTTCTTTCATCCAGACCTAGTCCAAGTGGAAACATGTGCAGTTCAAAGGCTAAGCAATGGTAAAAAACTCTTTGAATTATTGCCACTCTGATAGCATTCGCAGCATTTTTTGTTTCCGTTAATTGAAAAGGTTAAAATGGAGAAACCACTTAAATGCTGTTCGAGATTTATGGTTTTATTGACTTTACACGATTTAAGACAGATTGTGAGAATCATTTGTTTACCTTACTGAAATTTCATTTCCTCGCGTTCAGGCAAATTTTAACCTTAAACTAGTTCATTACAATGCAAATCCTTGGTTAATATGATCGACTTATCTTTAGAGAATGCCTGCCTGAAACGAGGGCTTTTCGATAGTCAGTGACATGGATGCAATGTGTCACTTGGATTGCGTAGACATCGTTTTTCTGGCACAGTTGTTCCTTTCGCTGCCAAACGTAACACAACAAAACTAAGGTTTCTGAAATGTTGCTGAGACAAGAAATTAAACAAGCTGAAGTTAAGAAACCATCAAAGCAATGGATTTCTGCAATCGAGCTAACGGCAACAAAGGCACTCACGGCGCAACAAATACCTATTTTCTGAGAAATGTATTGAAAGAGGTTGGAAACATGTAAAAAATTGGAGTATCGATGGAAAAAGTATATATAGCAGAATGTTACATTCTAGCGTAAGAAAAATTAACATTTTGTTGCATTTCAGAGTCGTTGACTTGAACACAACTCACCAGCAGACCTCGTATAGCCAGATAATGAATTACTAATTAGTATTCTACATATTTTATTTGAAGCATATTCTTGACGGAGTTTCACTGTCCAGACCTCTACAAAATTGCACATCTGTGTCATTTAAGATCTGGCCAGACATCGATCAACAATGCCCGACTTGACAGTGCGAGCTGAAGTGTCGATGCGTTGCTAAACTTCTTCCTATTATTAAATAGTGGCTTAACGTAAGCCACCGATTGCCATGGCATATGTGTCCATCCAGAGAGTACATAAATGCCATTAGTGTATTAAAATAATTTACTCCAAAATGCAGAAGATGCAACGATTCATTGCAATGGTCTTATGCTGCTTGTTTTTGAGTGTTCTAGTACTGCCGTGGTGGCTGGTAATGTTGTAGGTATTCGACCCCTTTGCACTTGAACCTAGACGTCTCTGTTCGATCCTTGATCTATACGATCAACAAAATAATTGTCACGGCCCCACCTCTTTCTATTCTCTAAAAATTCTCAAAGTGTATTTCTATCTAAAACAAAGCTTCTCAAACTTGGACGTTCGGAGTCGGCATAAGACAGTCCCTTCCACTCGTGAGAGAACTATAGCACGCACAACACGAGTGGTTGTTGAAATGCTGGGTGCTGTTCATCTACTGGCTGTAGCTCCACCCATATTATTGTAATTGTTAGTACTGGCTAGTGCCAGTTATGTCTGAAACACAATGTTGCTTTGCTAGTACTATCGCGGTCCGTCACCACAAAAAAATAAAGGGAAATGGGCAAAATATTGCATCGTGTTTTTTTGTATCGTAAGAAGCTGTCAAACATAAAACTAACACAGTCATTGCCAACATGTCGGTCACATTTTCGAGAGAACTGTGTTCAGTTTATGTTTCTCTTCCAATTGAGAGTAGATAGGCCACTTCACAGCTGATTTATCCTTTGCCGATTTTCTGGCAGTTTTTCACGATTTTTTGACACTTGGGATCACGTATTTTAAGGGACAAGAAATGTAAGAATCGATTGCTCTCTGTAATCTAATTCTGTTTCTGTGTCTACTGACATTTATAGCGTCTGAAGGTAAAGATTCAACCACGAACTGTACGGGCAGCACAGCTGCATGCACCCAGTTAAACGTCTTCGGATCCAACGCTTAAGGTGGCTAGGTCATGTAGAGCGGATGGCCACCATAGCTCCGGCCCGAAGAGTCTTTGATACCGAGCCATTGGGACAACGCAACAGAGAACGTCCTCGAACGAGATGGCGCATACAAGTGGAAAACTTGGTGGGGTAAGCTGGAGGCAGCTGGCGAAGATGCATGTTGGTTGAGACCACGGTTGCCAAATGAAGAAAAAATGTGTGTCCAAATTTGGAAAAACGATTCAATTATCCAACAGCCAAATCAACGACAAGGCCGAATATCCATGGTGCGAGGGTAATGCTCTGTATTTGGTGGGATCAGAAGGGTGTGCTGTATTATAAGCTGCTGAAACCGGGTGAAACCATCAATGGACAACGCCACCGAACACAATTAATCCGTTTGAAGAAAGCAGTAGCCGAAAATGCGACCAGACACGAGCCATGACAACGCTCAGCTCCACTTTGCTATTCCGGTTAAGAATTATTTGGAAAGCAGTGGATGGGAAGTCTTACCCCACGCACCTTATAGCCCAGACCTTGTCTCTTCTGACTAGCATTTGTTCCAGTCGATGCAGAACGCAAGATTCACATCAGAGCAGTATATCAAAAATTGGCTTCATTAATTCTAGGCTGCTGCGGGAGTCTCTCGACCACTCTATCCTAAGCCATCCACTCTAACTTATTAGGATTTATGCACAGGCGCAACTAAGCAAGTTCCTACACATGGTCCAAACACCTCTTTCTCGGTCTGCCAAGAGATCACTTTCCTGATGGAGACGCATTTAAGGCACGCTTCGGGGACATTCGCACCTCGTGCCCAAACCATCGAAGCATAGCTTTTTTCGTTCGGAGGAGTAGTTGATCGACCTTGAGTTTTCCCGCGTACTGCCGTGTTTCTCACCCTATCCCGGCGAGTAACTCCCACAACAGTACGAAGAAATTACAACTCTGCAGCTTGTATTAGCGATCTTATTTTTTCCGTCATAAAAAAAATTCATGACGAGCTTGGCGATTCCTACAGGAAAGCTCAGCATTACTCCTTACATCGCAAGTGAAAAAGACTCGAAGATACTTGAACTTCTCCACTTATTTCAATGGAAGTTCATTTAGATGTAGAGTGCATTGGCGTTCTGGCAATTATCATAGCGTCCGATTTGTTCACGTTAAGCCATCCCAGCAACTGCGAATGCGGTTACAAGCCTATCGAGACCGAGCTGGAGCTCCGTTTGGGAGAATATGGGGATAACCAAATCATCAAGTGACCAAGAGAAAAAATAATGACCAAATTTTGGTCACAAATGACCAATGTGGCAACCGTGGTTGAGGCCCAGGTCCACTCCAGACTGTAGTGCCAATCAAAGAAGAAGAAGAAATCTAGTGAGTTATCTTCTTAAAGTAGTCTTCACGCACAACAAAATCGGCTGTAACAAGGCACTCAGGCAGTATTGTGTTACTTTATCATTGGTGCCCGGCATTGCTCAAATGTCGATCAAAATACACGAGCTGAACCTGACTGGCATGAGATTCCAATAAAATTGGGTTGCCACACAGCACGAGTATCGATGGACAAACAGTGATCCAACATTTCGGCTAGTTTGCCCAAATGTTCGAAATTTCACCATACATTACGGCATGTTGTGTTTCTGCGAAATGTTGAATTTCACCACTGCATTTGCAAGTTTGTCAAATCGATCAAACCTCTTTCCAAATTCTGCATGTCATTTGATCATTCACTTTTCAGACTGCGGACACAAACAAAAAGCAGTTGGCACACAACTACCATTCATTTCAAGTGATAATTGCAATAAGACTGGAAAATATTGAGTCAGCAACATATGTATTTAATGTATCAGAATAACCATTTAAATACAACTTTGAATGATAATAACAACCTAAAAATAGGTCCAACACATCTGATCTCTAAACAGAAAATATATCAGTAATAAATTGTGACACTGTCATTTGAAGTGTTGACGAATGTTGATTGAATCGTATTACTTAGACCCCAAGGCTTACAAAAATTCACCTTCAAATGAATGCTTGGTGTCCCGAAAAAAGGGCATTGTATACGCTTCTGCGAGCCGTCAATGAGGCGTTTGCTTGTATCGAAACGGAGGCGGCTAAAATGGGTCTAGCGGTAAACCAGGGCAAAACAAAGTACATGCTGTCATCACGAAAGGACGCACAACATCGACGTGTCGGACAGAGCGTCATATTGGGCAGCAGAAACTTTGAGGTAGTCAAGGACTTCGTCTACCTAGGCTTCGGAGTAAATAGGGACAAGAACACCAGTACCGAGATCAAGCGCAGATTTACTCTTGCCAATCGCTGCTTCTTTGGGCTCAAGAGGCAATTGAGTAACAGAGCCATCTCTCGAAACACCAAATTGAGCTTGTATTAAACCCTGATCATCCCAGTCCTGCTCTAGCGCAGAGACATGGACGCTATTGAAAGCGGATGAAGAAGCTCTTGGTTGTTTTGAGAGAAAAGTTCTTGGTCCTGTTTGCGTTGATGGCGTTTGGAGGAGAAGGTTCAACCATGAACTATACGGGCTGTACAGCGGCATGTACCTAGTTAAGCGTCTTCGGATCCAACGCTTAAGATGGCTAGGTCATGTAGAGCGGATGGACACCACAGCTCCGGCCCGAAGAGTCTTCGACACCGAGCCATTAGGACAGCGCAACAAAGGACGTCCTCGCACTAGATGGCGCACACAAGTGGAAAAGGACCTCAACCAACTCGGTGTGCGCAACTGGAGGCAGCTGGCGAAAGATCGTGCTGGCTGGAGAGGCATGTTGGTTGAGGCCCAGGTCCACCCCGGACTGTAGCGCCATTCAAAGAAGAAGAATACGCTTCTGAATGTAAGAATATATGTTATGTGAGATGACTGACAATCTGCGTGCGATAGTCATACTCAGTCCAGCCTAGGCTCATTGTGGTCTTGTCGGTCACACTCCAAAAACTTGTTGCTGACCGAGACACTAATGTTCCTTAATTCGGCTAGGTTATTAAACAACTCAGCCCTTAGATGACCTAGATTTCGTGAATAGAAGGCGCTGCACAATTGTTTCTACACCTCTGCAAACCTCAGCAGAAATTATTGCATTGTTTGATCAGGCCGATGTGGCTGTGTCACGGATGATACCACGAAGTTAGGCGCCACGTGCCATCAGACCAGCTGGGACTGGGTGGGGGGTCATTCGTTTTAACAGTCAAAAGATGTTTAGCAGTCTTGTGAGAATCATAGAAAGGCGGATAACAATCGACAAACAGACCAGAACTTGTGCCCTTTCAAGCAAATTCTTCAATGTCCCGAAAAGGCAGAAGATTGCCAAATGCGTTGCCTCCTCGACTTCATTTGCAGAACTAGTAGAGATATGACGGGCTAAGCAAGCGTAGTTAGATGAGCAGCGCGGGACATGCCAGAAGATGAACTACCCTTCAGTTCTCACTTACAAAAGATGGGCGGACATCCAACTAAAAGCATGCGAGGCCAATATCTGTCATTATCGGTGCAATTACTTGCAATAGCAAACCTCGAATGGGCCAGACATGCAACAGATATGCAACATATACGAAAACATAGCCTGCGTATAATCGATCCAAAATATAAGGCCTCTCTTGATAACATCGTTAAATTGGTGGCGGTCTCGCAATGCCTGAGAGGAGATCATCTCGTGAAACTAGATATCGTACACATAGTCGCTCTCGCCGCAAGACAGTTGAAAGAAAGACCATTCATATGTGCCCGCCTGACACTTACTAGGGCCCGACGGAGAGTGCTCAGCACACACTTCTTCAACTCAGCTGATGAGATCGCTGGGAAGGATATCAAGGCAATAATGTCTTTCTCAAGCACCTCAGGTGAGACAGGACTTATGTAGGCAACTAAAGGATAAGACACAGAGGAACAGAGCTGTGGCTTCAAAACGGCCCATGGTGCTAATTGGGTTCTCGCCATCTACGTACCTTCTGACCTCCTTCCTAAATTAAGCTGACTTTCGATAGCTGAGCACTCCTCCCTCGAGTTAAGCACTCGGACTGGTTGATTACAAATGAAGGGATAGCAACCCAGCCCAGAAATGATCAAAAATACCCACGTGCTGGGAAAAAAACTGCCAACTCACGGCAAATAAAGAAAAATCATCGCCTGTCGTGAACAATACTTCAAATTCGAACAAATTCAAAGAAAGATTGATTACACATTACACCGCACACAGCACCTGTGTGGCACGCCAGGCACTCACTGGAAGCATGTCAGCGACACGCCAATAATCCGCCTCTTCCCGGACTCTCAAAATTGATTGATAGCTGTCTAGCAGAGCCCTTATCGCCGGCACGTGACGGAATGAAGCGCATGCATTCCGCCCAGCCATCGAGACCACTTCACAATCAAAAGTAAACACATGCAGCGGGTCAAGGTCTCGCTCTCGCTCTCACTCTCTCTTTATCTGTCACTCACCTGTCTTATGACAGCTTTGCTGCGCTCTCCCAGGGGTTTTTCGGTCTTTCTCGACGCGGCCCCGATGCCCGAGCAAATGTCCGGCTTGGTCTTGCCATTCTGAAGCGACTCGAGCTCCTCTTCGTTGTGCGAGTTCATTGCAGTCTCTGGGCTGATCAACGCGAACACCTCTTCAAGACCCGACACAAAATTCTCGTATTTTCACAGTCCGCCCACGCAGAGATTGACACTAGAAAGCACTGAAATCACGCGGATCCAAGCGACGGGCGCATTTCCCCACAAGACCGATGCACTGAGTACGGGGTACGAGGCACAAATTCAAGTCAGCACTCTGTCAAGGCCAAGACACACCGGGAGCACTGCTGCGCGCTTACTGAAGTCCGTTATCGAGTCGTGACTCGCTAGACGCTCGCTCGGTATCTGTAAAGTTCTGGCGGCACGACTAACAACCCGAACGGCACACTCCAAGCGACTGAAATCGATTCTTGTTGTTTTTGTATCGATCGGCGAGTGCCAAGGAATGACATGCAATACGTGCCTAAGTGGGGAACCTAGTGCACTCGCTAACAGCTTGCAACTGACTTGCGTAACTCACTTCGATGGCGAGCGGCTTGAACTTCCACGAGTTGTCGAACGGCACACGGCGCACGGCGAACGGGGTCGTGCGTGTCTCAGGAATGGGTGGGCTTCCACGCCCCGCTTGTGGGCTAACGAGCTTCCTGTCGTTCACAAGGTTACGAGGTCCGCTCGTCGGAGGGACTGCCGAGCTGTGGGAGCGATCGTCTTCAACTGAATTTGCATGCACCTCAGATGAGGCGGCAGCCAAGAGGTGTACCTTTCACCACCACCACCCATCGCTTGGCAGTCAGCGCTTGTGTTTTGTTCTCGCGCCTGGTCCCGCGCCGCGACTTCCTGGCCGCGATCAGATCGTTTGCGAAATTTCGACGCCGAATCGGTTGGAATATAAATTCGCGTCGAGCGCAAGGCGTCACGCTCGATGGCAGCGTGCCAGGGCGGAGCTGTGGCGGACCGCGGTGTGCTCCGATTAATGACGTATCGATGTTACACTCTTGGTGTGTGGCCAATTGAACCTGACAGAGAATTCATTGCCACTGTCAGTGAGCACTGGCGAGTCTCGTGACGAGCGTCACCTGCGTGTGTGTGATCGAGGGGGGCGGACGCATCGATGATCGCCGCGGGGAGCTGCTGGGTGAAGCATTTGAACATCTGTACGGAGCTGTCGCTAGTGAGAGGCAGAAGCCATTGCGAGGATTGGGTGCCAATAGAGAAAAAAAAAACGGCTTGCGGCTGCACTCAACGCTGACGTGAACGGCTGCAGTTAATCACAATGTTTTGCTGCGTTTAATTGAAAGTTTGAATGCAGTTTGCGGGCTAATTGCAGGGTAACCTGACGGGAACATTAATCTTGAATTTGAGCTTGATTGCCTCGACAGATGAATATGTGAATTTGTTGCGCAACGCATTTGTTCATTTGCGCGTATCTTCTTCGCCGATCTTCACAACGATGTGTATTGTCTTTGCGTTTGGAAGACATCCTGGTTAACGTGAAAAAAATGTGAGAATTTGTTTGTAGACGCCGGAGCATTAGTGAATCCGCATTCGAAGTTGTTAAGGAATACACATGCGCCCTTAATTAGTTTCCAGAAATGTGCGCATTGGAGGAAGATAAGCGTGTAAGGTGTGTACTGCACGCACTCCTTCAGTGCAATTAAGCCAGCAAAAGATCTGACAAGCATGAGCGCAGCATTTGAGGGTCCAACGCCTTAGGTGGCTATGTAATCAGAGCATTTAGACACTAGTGAGCTTGGGACAATGCAAGGATGAGTAACCTTGTGTAAAGTGTTGCACAAAATTGAAGACGGGCCTGGAAATCAACTTTGAGTGTGTAATGGGAGGAGGCAGCTACACAAAGATCGCGGTCCACAGCGACGTAGACCTGACATGCTGTGAGTACCTTCTGTCGTTGGGTAACAACTTCGTAACGAGGTTTTGGTGCTTAGCCGCTGTTCCAGCCTCTGCGACACGCCAGTAGCAGCTGGCTCTTTCTCGATCAACACTACATCCACTGTCCGATACCAGTGTGACGCCAGTGTTTGAAACTTAACTGAGTCATTTTCATTTTGATTACGGCCGCCTTTCGTTCTTGCCGGCATTTGAATCTCCACCGTGCTTGTTCTTTGCGAATTAGTCCCACACCGTGGTGATGGGAGCCCCGCATCAACGTCCTCTAAAAACAGTTCGTCCCGTTTCCTGTTTTCTAAACATCCTCCTACCACTACTAGTGCCCTATGTGTCCCATGATATCGGAAATCGATAGGCTTTTATGAGCCCTTAGAACTTTTACCAGAGGTTGGTCAGGTGGTGACTAGCTTTCGTCTTGCATTATGAATACTTTGCACAACGACCTGAGTTGAGCTGCCGTCACCGCGGAGTACACTTACCCCACGGACTGGCATGTCTTTCCTCCGAATACGCTTAATCGCATTCGATTGTACCTGATTTCGCCATTTTCTACAAAGCGGCACAAAATGACACAATCGCTTCCCAGGACTGTATATCCTATTACTTGCTGCCCATTCGCTGTGGCGTCCCCGATGAATTCACATTTGCTTTCTTAAAAAAAGCTGGGCCTTTCTTTCTGGTCGGGCTCCTTCAGCCAGCCCTCTGTAGGCAGTCGCTTTATTTATTAATTATTTATTTATTTATTTAAAAAGCTTAAAAAGCTAGGGCTAAGGCAGTCCCCTCAATAATGCCCGATTTGATGGCAGCACAAAGCATTCTACATCGCTTCCTATGTGCTCTACATCCAGCTATACTCCATCTCCATATGTATTTGCCTACCATCCTGACTCGTCGGGACGTCTGTGCACCAAGCGACCCCTGGTCCCGCACCGCGACTTCAGGTTTTATGGTCTGACAGCTGGTATCCGCTATTCCCTCTATTACGTACCTTACCTGGCTGTCTCCTGCTCGTGTCCTGGTGATGCTACAAATCTTCATTTCGAAAATGTAGTCTTTTGTGTCTTCTCTAGTGCATTGCTTACGTTCCCGCAGCCGAGCGTAGATGTCTGTATCGTAGTCCGCTGCGGGGAAGTTGTAACACACTCCTGAGAAGAACTTTCCCGGTACTCCTCTTGCGCTGGTCTTGTATTCCGTTGCAGCGCTTTTTGGTATGCCTCGTCGGTTGCACGTTTTTTTTTCTGTTTACACTCGCCATCATACCACGGGTTTCTTGTTGGGGGTGGTAGGTAGCCTATGGTAGTTTCCGCTACCTCTTTGATGGCCGAGTGGCAATGCAACCACATCTCGTTGGCACTTGACTTAGGCATTCCGGAGAGTCTCTCACTTAATTGCTCTTCGTAGGCTCTGGAAATCTCCGGTGTGCTTAGGCGCCCAATGTCAAAAGTTCTCTTTGTCGGCTAGTTCAGCTTTCTGACATTGGACAGTCGAACTCTGAATCTTGCTGCAACGAGAGAATGGTCAGAGTCGACGTTTGCCCACCCAGGATATTTGACGCGTGTCTTTTGTCAATAAGCACACGGTTGATCTGGTTGGCGGTTCGACCATCCGGGGATCGCCAGGTTGCTGTGTGGATTTTTTGCGAGGAAACCTTGTGCTCCTTATGACCATACTACCAGCTGCCGCAAAATTTGTGAGTCGGTAAGCAGAGTATGTAAGCAAAAAGTTATTTTTCTTGGTATGCAAAATAATTGTAACTTTGTTGACAAAAATCTCAACAAAAGTTAGTTTAAGTATCCTAATTAACGATTTATAAGTTTTTCTCTGCGAATCAATCATTCTCTTCGCGCACTGTCAAGCTGAAGTCGCAATATACAAATAGACAAAATAATCAAATACACAACGAGTCGCAATATACACACATACTCAGAGCCCAACTACCAAAAAATTCGCAGTAAACTGTCAGTTTGCACCCATCGTTCTCAGCGAATGAGTTGTCTGAGTTTGCGAAGTTCGCAGTTCGTGGCGTTGTCATATGAACGGCCTTTACCCCAATTGGCGAATCGACCTCGATAGTCAGTGTCCTCTGGTGTTATTTTTTATAAGCTACGTTCTTAAGCAAAATTCTGACAGCTCATAAACGGGAACAAAGTTATTATTTGAATTATACTGAAATTGGGGGAAAATTCAGTTCTTTAAATTATGCATTAAAATTTTAACTCCGAGTATAATTGTTGCTTTAATACCCGGAAAAAAGTATGCCAGTTTTGTAATAAGTGGTTGTCAAGTTCTCAGATGTGATATTATACATAAATCGCTCAGTGAAAAATGTGTGCGTGTTCTGCTAAAGTGGAAGAATGTGTACACATATATGTATGAATGTGCAAATTTCCTTCTACTGAGCTAGTTTTAGTCAATGTGTTAAAAAAAAACTCGAAATTTAACACATAATATCGTTTATAATTAACTTGACTTTTTTGTTGAACAACAACAATTGCGTCTAAAATGTTGGTTTGCTTACATTTTTTAAAGTAGTGTTCTGCAAAAACTATCACAATTCAACTCATGACAAGCGCTTACTACAAAACTTGGGCACTTATTCTTTATATTGAAACATTATTTGCACTAAAAAGTATTTATTTTCTATTGAATTTTACTCTTGTAAATCACCTTCATATTTCGAGATTTCAACATAAATTCCTATCCCTGAATGATCTGTCAAAATTTTGCCTAAGAAAGTTAGTACCGAAATGATCCGCCAAAGTCATACGTCGATTGGCCAATTTTAGATTTCCATATGAGTTGTCAGAATTTGGCATCGGTACATAGCTACTAAAAATGCCACCAGGGTGTGCTGACTATCCAAGCCGATTCACTCATACGTCAATTTTGTTTATCAACATAATTATTCAATCTGAAATGAGCTGAGGGCGCCTTTCGATGAGCAGCATGTTGGCATTCAAGTGCAAATAATTTGTAAACTTCATGGATGACATGGATGATTGATGCGAAGCACACGTGAGCTGTCAAAAATGCAACAATTCCGTGTTCCAAACAGCAAACAAAATCGCCCATTGTCTTTTATTTCCTAGCAACTATAGGTCGAGTATGAAACGTGATTCAATCTCTCATTTTGAAAATTTCACCCTTAATCGACTAAAGCGGCAAATGGGTGATGAGCACGTTCGAATTGTGTTCACCCTTTTCGAAAGATGACGTTGTCACTCAATCAGCTTTCGAAAATCCATAGATAATTCTGATTCGACGAACATTTTCGACGAGTTCCCCGTTCTAGATAAGAAAGTTTGTGGAATGTTGGCTCTGTGGTCTGCTTTAATTAAAAAGCTTTTTAGTCTCAAAAGCACAGCGGGACATGAACGACTAGTTGGGGAGCTTTAATGTGCTTGTAGTGCCTGGGGTCATGTCGATTAATTGACAATACCGATCGCACCCTCTATTCGATCGCCTCTGTGTGACATAAACGGGGCCAAATATTGGAAGTGATCACAGAGCCACGCAGATGTTCAAACCGCCGACCTACCTTGGAGACGATTGAAAAAAGATGGTTCTTGTCATATTTTCTGCTTAGAAAATACTCTCAGATCAGTCGTCAAGATTGTAAATAAACTCAACCCTCCCATGTCCAGGAAAACAATGTGTATTCCATGTCCAACAAACGAATGTGCTCCTCTTGATCTTTCGAACCGCCGAGCTTCCTTGTTAATGTCAGTTTGTCTCAGACCATGCAGGGTCGTGCGCTACATCTCTCTGCGGTGCGGCGCGTTCCATTTGGCAGCGTCTAGGCAAATAAATTGTTGCCGTTATGATCGCTGAAGCCGAAGCTGAAGCACAACGACAATCAGGGTGCTGTGACGCAAGCCAATTGACACAATGAATGTCTATCGATTAAGTTTAATTGCCCGAGTGGCCGATGTTCCTCGCATGGACATGATTGACTCCAATGTAGACGGGAGGAGTGTCCGTTCTCGATGTGCTCGTGGTGTGATTGACATTTCGCAGAGGAAAGTCAACCCCACAGATATATGATTTAATTGATGAGAAGTGCAATCAATGTAGGGGATCGTCCCGTGCTGGGTTGATGTGGATGTCAATGATATAACTGCAGAGTCCTTGAAACATAGATAAAGGTTCTTCTTAAGAACTCCTTTGGCTTTAAGAGTCAAGATCTTCCCTTTTTTTTCCTTCCTCGGCTTGGTTTTGTGTCAAGCGTCGTGCCTCACGAGTGGAGAAGACTCACCGTCTTTGAAGTAGTTGTTACACAAGCGATGATTGATTTATTAAAATGAACCCAGCCTGATGATGTTACAGCGGCGGCGTGAAAAAGAAAAAAAGAGAGTAAGGGGAATTTCAGTGCACGATTGTATGGCAGCTGACTTTGACTCAGCTCACTTTGTTGCAAAGGGTGATGGAATGGATAACAGCTGTATTATCTGTAGAAATTGTTGTTTGTTTGTCAATCAATACTGAATAGGGATAACAATGCAACATAAAACCAGTTGTGTGCAAATGAGTCACATATTATTAGGATGTGGTTTCATCGAATGAGGTTCTTGAGTTAATCTACACTCATGATTACTCATTCATTAACAAATGTTCAAGGGAGATGCTGTAATGTACATTAAAATGCAGGTGTCCAAGATCGGATGTACCTCGTTGATACTCAGCCATACGCCACAGTGTCCACATTCGACTTTATATCGAACTGGCTACAAGCCATTTCGCGGCAAGTGTAGTGTCGTAGTACGTCTGTTCTAATAGAAACCTCTTCACAATAGCTAGAGTCGTGACTGCAAGCACGAGCCGCTGGCCCATAGGCATCCACCCTGTTAGACTCGCAATACTGTTTAAGCAACACTGACGAAGTTGCCTCGACACTCACTTAGAAGAAAGTCTGCCTAACTTTCTCTGTGAAAGTCTGGCAAGTGTTCGGGAAACCCTCTCTTTACTGAACTCTCCGAGATCGGTAACCAAAGCATCTCACACAGAAAACTCCAAAGGCTGGATTTGGCTAACCTTAACAACACTGGTCTAATAGTCGCCTAAACCAAGCAACTAAACCAAAGTCTGTTTTTGCGGGTGAACAGTGAGAAGCGAGATTGGACACAGGGGACACGAGGCAGCAGGATAGAGCTAAGATGCATGTCGTGAGTATCTTCAACACTCCTACACACAACAGAAGTGTTTGCAACACACTACTATCTGTGTCAACGCCATTCAGTTTTTTTTAAAGGAAACAATGACCCTTGTTTTGAGGCTTGGTCCGCAAGTATTCCTTCATTATTTGTTTCGAAAAGATCCAACAACAATACCATTATCTCTAAAGTGAATTTGAATTTTATGATTTCTGTGCATGCGCTCTTAATGGTAATGAGATTCATTATAATTGATTCCTTATTCTGTACATGATCTACGGTGTTGTTCTTACCATTTGAGACGCAGCTGTAGTAGATGTACGTTAACTTTGACGCTTGTTTCAAAATCAAGTAGTAGCAGGAAGAATAGTAAGCATTCACAAGTTTACAATGTGTCCTGAACCTTATGCTAAATTCCAATACTGTCATGTACACAGCTTACAGATCGTGGAAAAAACTTAACGAAAGTACGTGAACTATAGACATTTGTGTATATTCATCGTTTTTTTATTGTAGCAGATTATTGCATGTCCATTATGGGTCATCCTCTTATTTGTGCTCAGATAGACGAAAACTAGATCCACTTAATTACCTCGAAGTATTGGCTGCCCAATGAGCCGTTTCTATCATTGGTTCGTCTTGCGTTAGTGCTTTCTGGAAATAATTTAACCACGAACTGCATAGGATGTACAGCGACATGAGTCAACGCCTAAAATGGCTAGGTCATGTAGAGCGCATGGACAACTCCAGCCCAAAGGGTCCTCGACTCCGAACCAGTGGGACAGCGCAATAGAGGACGCTCACGAAGCCGATGCCACACACTAGTGGAGAAGGAACTTAACATCGTGCTCATGTTTCACTCCGGACTATAGCGCCATCAGAAAAAGAAAAGGCCCGTTTGTTGTGTCTGATTTGCTTCGTTTTTTTTTCAAGCTTTCCTAACTCAGAATTCCCGATCAGAAAAGTCTGCATCACAGTTGACGAGTGATGTACGCAAGATTATGCCTTTATTGACATATGTGACGTAAATCGAGATGAGCGGTTGCAATTGCTATTTGTTTACATACAAATTGCGGAAAGAAAGTTTCATTCACTCATATTAGTGTAAAGATGATTGTGCCTCGTAAGTAAGCAATTGGCCCTCATTGTATGGTAATTAATATCCGTCCATCTCCTATTACGTCACCAAAAACATGGCAGATTTTCTACAAGCGTAACCTTGTATACATCATTCTTAATTTAATTTGTTTCCAGTTCAATGCCTAATGTCAATTTCGAGATAAAACACCGAAATACTACACTCGAATGATAATGACTCGTTTTTGTCAGTTTCGATAAGTTTCGTTCACTTTTGCTAAATTGGGAGCGAAATCAATCGGTTTTTACCGACGCATGGCTGATAGCTTGTGTACGACATCCGAAGGCTTGGCCAATGTTGACTTCTCGGTAAGTCTGATGAAGATAAATATTCTGTTGAGCCTCTAGGCTCGTCAGACCACTATGTCGTATCAGCTAATTTCTCGTTTTCGCCACAAACAGTTAGAGAACAAATTCCGAAAAGAACAGTATGGCTATACGAGAACGCCAATTGGAGCGGACTCAACAACTTCTTTAGGAATTTTAACTGGTCACTATGCTTCCTCGATAGTGACGTGGATGCCGCTGCTGATATGATCACAAACATCTTTCAGCTGGGCATGAGATCCTTTATTCCGCATAGAGTGAAGTGTATCAAGCCCAGACCAAATGCATGGTATGACTCGAGCTGCAAAGAGGCTATCAGAATAAGAGAGTTGACTTTCCGGTTATACAAAGCCAACCCTACTGAGGAAAACCGGAATAAGTTTAAACGGGCCAGAAATGACTGCAATGCAATGATCCGACGTGTGAAATTCTCCCATGAACAAAAGTTTAGGCAAAAAGTGCTACAATGTCCCAAGGGTAGCAAAAACTTTTGGTCATTTGTGAAAAACATAAAGAATTCCGCCTCGTCCTCAATTCCCACGCTCATTTACAATGACATCCCAGCGGTCAGCTCTTTGGACAAGGCCAATCTGCTTGCGGCGCATTTTGCAGCCAGCTCAACACTGCCAGATTGTAACTTGTCCCCACATGTACTCGAGAGCGTTGGTTTCACCATGGAACAAATTCACTTCCGCACTCGTGCAGTTGCAAGAGTACTTAAAGATCTCGACGTGCACAAATCCGGTGGCCCGGATGGTATTCCCCCAATACTTCTAAAGAGGTGTTCTTCTTCGCTGGCAAAACTACTGCGTAAGCTTTTTCATCTGTCCTACTCTTTAGGTCTCTTTCCGAGTAGATGGAAAACAGCATTTGTCCAGACCGTCCCTAAAAAGGGCGAATCTTCGTCACCCACATCGTACCGACCCATAGCACTTACGTCCCTCCTTTCTAAGGTCATGGAAACGCTGATAAATCGCCAGCTCATGAAATATCTTGAATCGCGGAAGCTTCTTAATGACCGACAGTATGGCTTCCGCAGCAACAGGTACACTGGTGATTTGAAAGCTTATCTCACCGAAAAGTGGAACCAATCTTTGCACAATGCAGGCGAAAGCAAGATAGTTGCGCTTGATATTTCTAAAGCATTTGACAGAGTTTGGCATCAAGCTCTTTTGTCGAAAATGCGTGCTTATGGTGTTGATGAATCTCTGCTTCTATGGATTAGAAACTACCTTTCGAACCGTTCAATCCAAGTTGTTTTGGATGGGTTCGAATCTGATATTCACAAAATAAATGCTGGTGTCCTCTAAGGCTCTGTTCTGTCTCCGACACTCTTTCTCATTTTTATAAATGATCTCCTGTTTGCCACTTCTCCAATCCACTCCTTCGCTGATGACAGCACGCTCAGCCTTACATATTCGTTCCAAAATCACCACCCTGCCCTTCGGACGTAATATTGGAACGGCAGCGTATGTCAAGCACATTGAATTCCGATCTTAATAGCATAATTAACTGGGGTAAGAACAACAGAGTGGGAATTCAATGCCTCCAAAACTCAATGCTGTCTGCTGTCTCTAAAGCGAACCCAAGATAGTCAGCCATTATCCATGAATGGCGCTTGTATCGACGAAACCGGAAAACTTTCCATCCTCGGTATGTGCATCAACACCACACTTAGTTGGAACGATCATATATTCGAGGTCGCCAAAAATGCCGCGAAATGTTTAGGTTTCCTTAATCGATGCAAGAAATACTTCACCCCCTCTGATTTGGCTTTAATCTATAAGGCGTATATTCGCCCTAAGCTTGAGTATAACGCCCATATCTGGTCTGGTGCCCCAAGACCACCCTGCACTTACTAGATAGAATCCAAAAGCGAGCGATAAAACTTATAGGAGACAACGATATCGCGGGTACATTAGACTCGCTTGAACATCGACGTACCGTGTCTTCTTTGTCCGTGTTTTATCGTTATTTCAACAAACGATGCTCAAGTGAGCTAGCCAACTGCATTCCTCCTCTCCTTGAATTCACCCGCAATACACGTCTCGCCAGGAATACACATCAGTTTACCCTTAAGCCTACTTTCGGACGCCCAGTGAAATTTAGAGATTCGTTTTTTAGCCGCACCACACGAATATGGAATGCTCTTCCCAGCTCAATATTCCCCATAGATTACAATCCGCAGATGTTTAAGGCCTCTCTCTCTCCCTGTACACCTTCAGCCCGTGCTGTGTCTTGACCCCGGACAATTAATCAAATCAATAACCCCTTGAGCACGCGCAAATTATAAAAAAAAAAAGCAGCAAAAGATCTCCATCTCCATCCTGTACAATAAAAAGAGTTCTCCAGGATTGTCTACCCTAGACATGGTAGCATTTGGTCCGCTTCCGTTTGCGGTCTTGTAACAGACGACAATGTGGTGAGCGATGATCTGCTTCTCTTCTTCTCCTTAATGGATTGCCCTGGTTCAAAGCCCGCCAGTAAGAAGCACTCATGTTATTGACAAACTGTTACCGCAGGTTTCGAAAGCCGCAGACGGGATCTTACAAGCCACATGCTGAAAAAAATTATTCCTCGACAGTTGACGGCATCTAAGCCGGTTGGTATTGAGCGCCAACACGTTCGGCACTTAACCCTTCGATCATATCCTACAACTGATTTACCAACTAATGAGCCACTCCAGATTATCGTTTAGCAATGGTGTTCACCTGCTTGAGTTTCAACATTGCAACCATGCCATAATTCGGAACGAAAATCTCTTTATCCTTCTGATTGAGTTTAGTATTCAGTTTAACAGTGGTATTTAGGACCTCGTAGTCGCCAGGCTTCTGTCCGTAATTTCTTCTTAGTCTTATTCTTGTTCTACGTTCCGCTAGCTCAAGGATGGTGGATGGGCATAGACTCTTCCTTCATGACAGCAAGAAACTCTTCTAATCTACTGACAGAAATCCGACGCTAAGATCCATAGAGGAGTTAATTGGGGCACCCCACAAGGAGGTGTTCTCTCACCCCTTCGTAGCGGTAAATGAACTGCTATTAATACTGGAAGAGGTACGGTGCAAAGTTATTGCATATGCGGATGATATTGCCATAGCGGCATCCGGCAAATTCGTCTCTACTCTAAGAGACATAATGCAGAATGCCTTTGACAAGCTAGAGGCATGGATACAAATATGCGGACTCGGCGTCAACCCACAAAAAACGGATATCGTACTATTCACCAGAAGATACAAAATCCCCCAATTCGACCCCCCATTGCTGTGCGGCAATACATTACAGCTAACCACCAGTGCGAAATCTCACTCTCGACAGCAAGCTAAATTGGAAGCTCAATATCCAGGAAAGGGTAAAAATAAACCTCTTCCGCACTTTTTAGCTGCAAAAAGGCCATTGGATGCAAATGGGGCCTACAAACACGCATCGCTCACTGGATTTACACCTCTATTGTCAGACCGACACTTTTGTATGGTGTCTCAGTTTGGTGGACAGCAACCGAGTACAAAGACTGGCCTGCGTGTGTATCAGCGGGGCACTGAGAAGTACTCTGTCAGACGCACTGAATATTCGCCTCCATCTCCCACCTCTGGAAATATTCGGGAAACAAGCAGCAGCAAGCACAGCCTTGAGACTCAAAACACTTCGATTGTGGTCCGAACTCAACACTGGCCACTCAACCAATCTCAAGGAATTCAATTTTCTACCTTACGACACCGACCGCCTACTACCCCAGGCCATCTTCGAAAAGAAATTCTAAATCAGTATGCCTTCCAGATCGGACTGGATGACTGACACGCAAACACTGAAAGATCCTCTGCGCATTTTCACAGATGGATCAAAGACAAAAGAAGGATTGGGTGCGGGTGTCTATTCACAAGACCTCAACATTGCTATCTCCGTGAAGCTCCCCGATCACTGTAGCGTTTTCAGCAGAAACCATAGCGATTAAAGAGGCGCTGTCGTGGCTTAAAAACAATGTGATATCAAAAAGGTGATATGACCATCTGTTCCGATACTCAGGCCGCTATAAAAGCCCTGGACAATGTTATGTTCTACTCTAAAACATCCCTTAATTGCACGCTGTCTCTTAACGAGATGGCCGAGCATTTTAACATTCACCTGGGCGGCGGGACACTGTGACATACCAGGAAACTGCAAGGCCGACGAACTCGCTAGGTGTGGTACAACCTCATCCCTATCGATAGAAGGGGTACCACCTTCCATGCCGATCTCTACAGCCTATCATCTTTAAAAGATTCAATTAAAACCACTAATGACAAATGGCTAGAAGGCACCATCTGCCTTAAAACAAAATAAATCTGGCCATCACTTAACCTAAAACGGTCACTCAGTCTACTTGGACTCAGCAAGCAGTCATTAAGGACCCTCATTGCAGTCATAACCGGGCACTGTGCAATTGGCACTCATGCTCGCAGGATGGGTGCTCCATCTAATGATTTTTGCAGAAGCTGCATGGATGAAGAGGAGGAAGAGAATACTCATCACCTTCTCTGCTCCTGCAGTACTCTTGCCAGTCGTAGGTTCCTGCACCTAGGAGCCTACTACTTCAGCAGCCGTAACGAGCTAAAAAGTGCCAGCATTGGCCAACTAAATCGGTTCATCAGCAGCACCAACTGGTTCCAGCGTTAGGAGAAGTCAATCCGCGTCGTATCACAATGGGCCTACTCTGGCCTAAGTGTGACTGCTCCGCAGCAGTAAACCACTACAACCTAACCTAACCTAACCTACTGACAGAATGTCTGCCTTTTAGACGATGGATGGGCATCTACGTACCATACTCATGATCATTTTCATAATTTTCATTGTAAAATGTTCAAGAGAGATGCTGTCGTCTAAATTAAATTCGGGTATCCACTATTGGACGTGTCTTGTTGATGTGCCCACAAACTCGCCACAATGGCCACTTTCGACTTTACATCGACCGAGGCTCAATTGGATTCATATCATACCGTGGCAAGTATAGTGTCTACTCGCCAGTACATCTGACAGCGTTCTGATTCCCCAAATATTCCTCTGCTTCGAACCTACACAAAGCTACCCAGAGTATTTTTGCATAAGGTTGTAGAGCATACAATGTATTTGGATGCGGTCAAGTTGATAATATCGAAGTTGTCCAATTTCGTTATTATGGCAACCCATTATGCCTCTACGTACAATCCACCATATTCATGATCTTCATGATGAATTGTACGAATAACGAAAAGTATCACTGCAAAAATAGATGTCCAGGAAATTCACGGTTTATATCCGCTGACAGGGGACTCTTAAGCCCAAATAAGCAACTGACAATAATAATAATATGAGTGGCGATACAGCCCGTAGAGGGCCAGGGCCTAGCTTCTCAGCAAACACTCGTGTTGTGCGTGCTATTGTTCTCACACGAGTGAAAGGGACCTACAGTTTTATGCCGACTCCGAACGGCCAAGTTTGAGAAGCTTTTTCTAGACAGGAAATACTCTTTGAGCATTGTCAGTGACTCGAAAGAGGTGGGGTCGTGAAAATTATTTTTGTCGCTCAGAGCTGGAATCGAACCTGCGACGTCGAGGTTGGGGTCGACGCACATACCCACAACGCCACGGGCCACCACCACCACTGACAATTAACCCAAAAAATAATGGAGGTACGTAGTGTTATGCCTCTGACGACAATTATATATGTGGTGCGACATTCCAGGGTAAACTAGAACCTAAACTCTTCGGTAACTTTACCTTACTCAAACTTATCATATCAAAGTCGAACGAAGCCCCATAATTGTTTATAAAATGTTGGCCACCATTTTACTACCACTTTTCATTTACGTGCACCATGAGCCGTGTACTTCGCTCTCAATTAAAAGCAAGCAAAAGTGGACGAAACTTATCGATGGTTAAGTTCTTATGAGCGCCTTTTTGAAGCTTTTTATGAGGTCGATTACAAAGCTGTTCTCCTCCCAAATCGAATTTCTCCCTAGCACGAATTTTTGTTTGTCATATTTTGGAATTCTCCTCAATTTTCCATACATAAAACCAACCTTTAAGTCGTACTCTCTTTAACTCGAACTGATTTTTATACCAAGTAAAAAATTCGACTTAGAGCTACTTGCTGTGATTGGACCCTTATTATTTGAGGCCCACCTAAAATTGACCCGTGTCGTTGTGGGCATGTGCGTTGACCCAACCTCGACATCACAGGTTCGATCTCGCGAACCAACTTATCTAGGCAAACGTGAACGAATTGAACAAAAGTGTAACCACTTGTGCCACCACGTCTACCTCTGGTTTATTCGCTCACTTTCTTACTTGGACACAATAAAGTGTGTGTCTATTATGTTCTATCCCTTCATGAAAGAGCCTTCACTGTATGGCGAATGTGTGCTTTTGGTCAAGACTTCTATCTTTTCATTTTTACCTACATCGTTTTATCCTCTTTCAGATTTAGCGAAGCATTCTGCTTAGTAGTGCAGTAGTATTTGGGATTTTGACTACCCTTGGCAGTAGTTCCTTGTTGTTCTTGTTCCCTTTCTACGTTCCGGTAGCTCTACAATGATGGTAGACTCCTCTCTCAAAACAGCGAGAAACTCATCTAATCAACTGACTGAATCGACTGAATATCTGACTTTCAGACGGTGCATGGGGTGTAGTCGTTTACTCCGACGATATGTCTCTTTGTATTCCTATTTACCACAACGCCTTTCGGGCAAAACTCAGAGAAATGTCTTTCCCTTTCTGTAATTTCGTAACTTTGTGGTGGACATCATCGTCATCGATCCTAACTTCTTGATTACGTGAGTATGCTTGGTGGCTACCGACGTAGCTATCCAAATGGCCTTGCAGATGTCTACTTAAAACAAGCCCATTTGATTCGTGAACGATGAGAGACAGTACTACCTACACAAAGCACGAAGCCCTGTCCTCCCGCTGTGAAGGAGAAACACGCACTCCAAGTCAATCCCGCCAAAAAACCACAGAACACCCGCCCACCATTTGTTTCTATAATCAACTCTATATTTGTCTTATAGTTAAAGTTTTCGATTTTATCACAGTCTTCTCGAGGAATATGGCTCTCCTCACGTCTCCTTGGGCTCAACAAAGGCATGCTTAACCTCCTTCATTTCGACATCGCGGTCGGTGCCGTTGCGGCAGTCCTTCTTCTTTCCACTCCGGAAGTACTCCTCGATCTCCAGCAGGGTCTTGCCCTTTGTCTCTGGCAGGCAGAAGTAAACGAAGAACGTGGACAACACCGCCATGGCGGCATAGAATCCGAACACATTATCGGCTCCGAACTGATCGTTCATAGCTGGGTGCGCCTTGAGGACGACGAATGTCATCAGGAAGCCGACGCAGCCGGTGATGCCGGCGCATGCGCCGCGCACTTTCTGCGGGAACACCTCGGGAATCATGAAGAACGGCAGCGTCAGCAGTCCCATGGTGCTGCAGACGATGAACACGACCAACGCAATGGCCGACAGGTACGGTATCCTGGCTGCGGGGAACCATCCCTGGCTGGCCAGGATGAACATGCATATGGCACTGCCTGCGGCCGAGAACAGACCGGCTCCGCGACGACCCCATTTCTTCAGCAGCCAGCACATCAGGCAGGTGACCACCACTCTGGCCACGCCAATGAACACCGCGCAGAGGATTGGGTCGATGCTGACACCGGCCTCGATGGCGATCTGCACGGCGTACACAATGATCACGAAGATCCCCGAGAGTTGCTGGCAGCAGAAGAGGCCGATCATGATGAGGATCGGCTTGTAGACCTCCGGCGCCCTCACGGACTTGACGAACGACTGCTTCTTCTCGCCGTCTCGCAGTTGGATGGACTTCTGGAGCATCGCGAACTCGGCTTCAACTTCCGGATGTGTCTGGCCTAAGGGGGGAGAAAGGGAGATTAAGATATTGTCTGCGAGGGATGTTGTTCCACTTACCCTCGTCGAGGCCTCTAAAGAACGCGAGGCACTTCTTCGCCTCCTCGTTCCTTCCCTTCGACAGCAGCCAGCTGGGAGTGTCCGGAACCGGAAACAGCAGCGCCAAGCACATTATCTGGAAGCCCAACAAGATCAGCGCGATCAAATGCCAGTCGTCCTGGAAAAGACACAAACCGATGAGCCTCTCGGGCTATAGGGGCTCCTTGGAGCTTCGACTTACTCTGATGAAGTAACCCAGGACGTAGACAAACAGGATGCCCAGGGCCACCGAAATGGACACGCCCAAGATCAGTCGTCCCCGGATCTTGGGCAGGCTTATTTCCGCTCCGTAGACACCCGGCGGAGCGCTGCCCATGCCGATGGCAATCCCAATTGCGATCCGCGACAGCATCAGCTGAATGAACATCATTTGCGAGTCAGTGCGGGAAGCTGTGGCCATTAGGGCCCACGCTGTGATGGCTGTCAGGTTGATCAGGATCAGGGTCTTCTTCCGGCCGATTTTATCCAAAAGCAGTGCTGTCAAGAGTGCTCCCAATGGACTTGAGATGGAGTTCACGGAGGCTAAGGAAAGGATGAAATGGTAGTCAGGTCGCTTGGGATAGCAGGTCTGGGTGCGACTTACCATACCAAGTTCCCTCGGATTTGGTTAAGAAGACTTCCTCCTCGGGGTCTGTCAGTTGTCGGAGTGTCACAGCGGGCAACGCCATTCCCATGCCGATGGCAAAGACTCCCACGTTCACCAGAACGGCTATCAATTCCTGGAAAAGAGATGAGATGCTGGTGAAGACGGTGGCCAGAGGACAGTCTGGTGGTGACTTACCTGCCTGCGGACAGCCTTTGGCTGCTCTCCGAGAGGCTCGACTTTGGCCGGCTTGTTCAATCCGTAGACGATCACAGGCTTGTAGGCGCCCTGCTGCAGGCTCTCCGTCTCCTCACTGTACGACTGCCCCGTCATTTTGCGACTTTAAGGGTGAAACTGTGGGGAAGAGCAGAGCAGAACATGACGGTAATTTAGTGAAGGTGTTCCATTTAACAGTGCTTATTGAAGGCAGTTTAAGGCCTGTCTGTACTTTAAGGAGAGAGTGTCAAGTGTGAGTGACACTCACGAGTCTTAACTCAGTAATAGTCACCTTTTAAGAAACGGTGCATCTTTTGGAAGGACTGACATTGTCGCCAAAAAGTCTAAACTCTTAAATCAACGTGACTCAACGAACGCCCCCTCAACGCCATCGCCATGTCATTCCGATCAAAACAAAAAACAGTCAACAAATGATGTAATCGGGGGATAATGACGTCTGCTTGTTGATGCACGTTTCACGCAATCTTGCCTTTCCAAGCGACTACCGGGTGAGAAGTCAATGAAATCTATCAGATTCCTATCAATTTCAACTTAGAAACACTAGCCACAACACTCCGATATGCCAGGGCGATAGGAAATCGTGACAAACAAACCAGCTGTCAATTTGACAGCAAAACGTCATGGCCTAATTCGCTCGAGATTAGAAATCTGCCGAGGCACTGTAGAAATGATTAGCCTCGTTTTGCTTTCGGGGCTTTGTTTAATTTGCTTAAGAATGCAAATATTGCACGAGGTTGCTGTTGATGAACTCTCAACGAACGAGACTGCTGATGTAATTTTTATGAGTGGAAGTTTAATTGCGCGACGTGGTATTGACGGGGAAGGCAATAAAATGTAAGCAGTCAAACGAGAGCAGATGAATTGTAAATTAGTCACTGACAATGTACATCATTTGCAGTATGTAACGGGCGCCAAGAGAGTCAGACGCACCACAAGCTGGCACAAGGTACAGTCCCTGGGACGGTAGGGTCTATTTTAAAATGAGGTGTACATAATCAGTCCACAGATTTGTGAACCTAGTCTAAAGTGTGATGTCTACACACAATCAATTGACAAAAAGGAGGTCTACACAGAGGATGACCATTATCAAGGTTGTCTATAACGTCCCCGTACTTCAAATCATCAAGCCCTCTGTTGATGGTCAAATACCAACCAAATTCAATCAGTCCCACAATGGGGCGTTGGAACAAGAACTAACGCGAAGAACTTTAAAATCCAGGCTCATCCCAAATTTATAGAAGCAAAATCAAGCTAGACACTGTGACCAAAATAAAGCTAAATATTATGAAGAAAGTAAAACAGCCCGTGGTGTTGTAGATATGTACGGCCACCCCAATGCCTTTAAACATAGACGTCTAGGTTCGATCCCTGGTCTGGACCCCACTTCCTTCGAGTTTCTGATAATGCTCAAACAGTATTTCATGACTGCATTATAAAGCTTCTCAAACTTGGCCCTTCAGAGTAGGTATAAATCTGTGGGTCTCTTCAACTCGTGATAGAACAAAATACACGCACAACACGATTGGTTGCTGAGAATCTAGACCCTGGCCCTCTACGAGCTGTAGCCCCCCATAGGAACAAGCTCCTTTGCTGGTTTAAGTCTGATCACTGAACTACCAGTACCAAGCAGCAGAGGGAAGGTGGTCGTGTTGGACGATGTCCTTATTTAACATCCCAAAGAGTCTTACATTCTTACCACATTTACTTAACTTTACAAGCTCTTACTCTTCAGTGTTCGATCACTGGACTTTAACGAAATGAAATAAAGCACTTAGTGCAGGTCAGGCAAAGGAAGAAAGAAAACAGTCACACTTAGGACCAAGGAAGACTATTGTGACAGCATACCGAACGACTCCTAAACTTGAAACCAGTCGGTGCTTCTGATAAGGCTGTTTATCTGGATAGTGCCGACGCTTATTAGTTCGTGATTGAATTTAGCATGTGAGTAGCTACGACTTGCCAAAGCGCTGCATAAGCAGAGGAGGTGAATTGTGGTTTCTACCTCACCGCCTAGTGCGATCATCGGCGTTGCAAATAACCAGTATGTCCCGGCAACCACATGATGGGCATCTCGTTAAGAGACAGCCTGCAATATTGTAATATTAAACATGACATGTCCGAATTCCTTTTAATATTCCTTATTACTTTCATTGTTGTGAACCCCGGGATGATGCAACGGTTTTCGCCTGAAAATCGCTACAATGGCCGGAGAGCTTCATTGTGAGAGAAGTATTTGGAATAGGTACACCCTATAGACCATAGATACATGCTAATACGTGGGGGATCATCCCGCATCTGATTGTCAGACACCTAATCGGAAGTGAATTTAAAACTGATGACGAGCCCAATTCAATCTGCAAGGAATGTTGGTGGCGCTCGATGTTTCGTTGTGAATGGTTAAGTAACCGATGATGGCTTAGTGTGCTTTAAGTCACAGAATTTTATTTCCAACATTTCATCACACTCTTTATACTTCTATAAGCCCATTTTTTCAGATGGCGACAATGATGGTTCGGTGTTCTAACTAAATCTGGTACACCATACCATACACCGTAATTTGGTAGTATCTCTGTCGCTTAGCTGAGGTACCTCGACAACTGTCAGTCAAGCAATTGTGTCGAGAAAGGTGCCCAGTTTCACAGTCAAGATTAAAGCTTACGCTCAGCTTAACCTCAAGTTTTTGGTTGTACTCGTCCGGTTTCAAAGTCAAATTTGAGCTTCAGTTCAGTTGAAGTTCGTTTGTGTAAATGGATCGAAAAAAATGTGTGCAATGTGTGTATCAGCTAAAATTTGTTAAAGATGAGGATGAATTTATATATTTTTAGCTAGTCGTTCAACAAAGAAAGGGAAAAGCAAAGCATGCATTGCACACAATGGTAAAAACTCATAAAACAGACAGACCCACACCAGCGTTAAGTAATTCCAAATGGACATATCCCTTTTCATAATTTTTATATTTACGTAATTATTTTTAATTGTAGCCTATGCTATGACCAAAAATATAATATCGCTGATACAAGTTGCCGAGATGAAATTTCTTCGTACTGTCGTGGGAGTTACTCCCGGCAGTACGCAATGTCAACCAGCTACTTCTCCGAACGGATGGAGATATGCTTCGATGGTTTGGGCACGTGGTACGAATGTCCGTACCACGAACCCTTGACAGGCCAAGGACGAGGTGGTTAGACCAAGTTCAAAACCTCGCTTAGTTGCGCCCGGGGCATGAGTCCTGATAAGCTAGAGTCGTTGGCGGAGGATAGAGTGTCCTCGAGATCTCTAGTGTGTGCTTTACCCCTCGACTCCTTTTATTAGATCATGCAGGTCAGAGACAATCTTGAGCTTAGAATTTTGATATTACCAATAAGGCCTGTGAAGTTTTGATTGATGTCACAATGCATTATCATTGGAAGCTTCTGTAATGTTTAAAGGGAGGAAAACAATCCAAAACAATGTAATTGAGGCAATTATTAGTATTTTAGTGGATGGCATTTATGATTCGTTGTGGTGGCCCGTGGCGTTGTGGGTATGTGCGTCGACCCCAACCTCGACGCCGTAGGTTCGATTCCAGCTCTGAGCGACAGAAATAATTTTCACGACCCCACCTCTTTCGAGTTGCTGACAATGCTCAAAGAGTATTTCCTGTCTAGAAAAAGCCTCTCAAACTTGGCCGTTCGGATTCGGCATTAAACTGTAGGTCCCTTCCACTCGTGAGAGAACAATAGCACGCACAACACGAGTGGTTGCTTAGAAGCTAGACCCTGGCCCCCTACCGGCTGTAGCGCCACCCATATTATTATATATATTTATGATTCGTTACTTTAATTTATTGCAATTTAATTTAATAACTAAGTTTGTAGTATATTTGGTGTGTTTATTAATAGTAATAAAAAAATAATAATAATGTGATGTATGCAATATGAACCATATGCTAAAATAAATGTGATTAATTTATTGGTTTGTCTTTGCAACTGTTTTGGTCATTTTTATTGCCAACTAGGCACCTCGTATGTCAGAAGGATAAATAGTACTAAAATGAGAGCGAAACAAGATGGCTTCTGTACAGGACTGAAGTTTCACCGACAGTGTGTTCTTGTTTAACTCAAACTTAAAAGTTTAGCTCAGTTCAAGGCTTAAACGAAACTGTGAAGCTGAATAGATTTCTGAACTGAACTGACTATAAACTAAACGTGTACCCTAAACCAGCAATGGGGATCAGTATGCTAAGACCTCTGTCTCCCAGAAACTCTCTCGTCGCCGCTTTCACTAGCAATCAAAGAGGACGTTGTCAACTGCCACGAGACTCAGATGCTGCGTGGCTTTTGCAACACAATTCCGGAAAAAAAATGTCCGCGGCTTGACGACTGTGCAGGAAGCCTACGAAGCTGCAAAGAATTGGAGGAGCTGTTCAAAAATCGTACGAACAGAGAAAAAGGAAATAGTAATATAAAGACTGTAGACTAACAAGGCAATGGAAGGCAGAAATTATCAAATTGGGCATCTGTAAGACATTGTCGGTAAACAACATGCATAATCGATCCGATGTAACCGATCTACAAGAAGACTGACTTCCTTTGAGATGACCTGTAGGTGAAACCGTCGAAAGACACAATCTTTCTCATTCAACATCGACGATAAAAACATGACCACAAGTGTATACCGTCGATAATAAATCTTAGCAAACGGAATTTTACACTCCCACTCTGCCAAGACACAAGCCAACACCATATATCAACCATTCATCAACTTCCATAAATTGCTTTGACATCCGTATGTCTTTTAAATGGCGAACACCTAAACCCCCGTCGGAATTGCGATAATGAATAAGAGCAATGGATAAACCAGTTTCAACGCAATTACTGTCTTAAGAAACCAAAAGGGTTCACCCTGTCAGCTTATCAGTCACAGACGAGGTGTGTGTGGCGGATTATGAGGACTGTTTGCAGAGAGCGCTATTATGAAAGGATGAACTTGTAGCTTCAAGGTTTTCCAGCCAGTACTAACGTCAGAAAGGTTAATGATTTAAGGAAAATAAGGTGAGAAGGGTGGACGTGCTGGGATCATGGGTCAAATGGCAGAACAATTTAAAAGCTTAAGCAAATTAACATTATAGCTTCTTCAATGTTTCACAGCACTGCTTTCTCTTCTCATCTATGGTATTTTGCAAATCAAATCGTGTTTTAAGTTTTTTTAGGCATTAAGCTGAACTCTGAGGTAAGCCCAAGAAACGCATCTGTTGTTTGTCCAGTGCTGAAAAAGAACGTTGAATGAAGTTACAAGGTAAAAAAGACGGAGGATTCGATAAGCTGTCCAGCACAGTTTCCCCTTACAAAATGTCAACATATTTTAGTTAGTTGTCGAAGGCCAATAGATCACGCTGCTTAGCTTGGAACTTTGTTTTCACCGGTTTAATAGAAACCAAACAATTTTTGGATCGAAGATATGCCTCTTGTGATATCGGAACGGTATTAGTCTTCGAAAAAAGTATGGGCCAGGTCTGTGGCGGCGTGAATCGAGCGTGTTACGTGCGTCGTAGTAATTTGAAAGCTTACCTCTTGAAAGACTGTCTCCAACCAGTCACTTGTATGCACCGCTATTATACAACAAACACTTCTGCAGGCTGGACCAAATAAGGTTAACCAAATGCTAATCACGAACCCCTTTTTTCATTTTCAAAACGCCAATATTTAATGCCAAATACGATTAATTTTTGACAACTGAAGCACAAATTTCGAGACAAAATGCGAAGCCTGCCACGAAAAAACATTACTTGTTGTTATGGAGCCAATATCTGTCTTCTGCTTCACTCCAGATAGAAATTTGGCAACGTACCCAAAAACATTCATCAGTCAATCATGTGAAAACATTCCGTTCGGGCACTCTTATGTTTACACGGAAGGTTTCGATCAGAGATAATGGAATGAAAGAGATGTTCATCTTTCCATTGGAAAACCCCTAGTCCACCACAAATCCACCTCAGATTTTAAGCGTTTCCGCTCTCAAGTTACTAATACAGCTCGGATTCTAAGCGCTTCCGATTGGAAAGTATTCCAGGACACTGCTCGCTAAGCTCATACTTTTTAAAAGGAATTATTGTAGCTGTTTATTAATTATTCATTATAAAAAGTCGTCAATAAATGCCAATCATTCTAACAAACTAATTGTTATAAATATATTGACGAACATTACGGTCAGGAAAAATGTGAAAACATTTACAAAAACACTACAATTTATTTTCATATAGTAGTAGTACGTATTGTGGATTAAGGTAAGACTAAAAGTTATGTATGTACGAAATTTGATCTGCTATGTACTGCTCGTTAAAACATTCGTCTGTAATCTTACTTATTTCAAAATTTCGGCCCCAAAGATAACGTTTATAAAGTGAATTAAATAGAAATTGAAATTACAGAAAAATTATCAAGATTTACAGCGGCAATGAATCCAAGAATCAAACAAGTTTGTCTATAAAAGACACACTTAAAATTTTAAAATGTCTTGATGATGGTGAGACGCGGAAAACCATTTATACGCAGTTTACTTCAAGCGCACCAACGCAAGCAAGGATATGGATACAAAGAGATTTCATTCATCAAATTTTTGAATCCACTAAACAATTCGTCTAAATAAAATCTTTTTTCAATTACCCGAGATCCGCTTAAATGCAAAGCCCGGTTAATTGAAATTAACATTCTGTTTTTTTGTCATTTCATTTAAGCGGGTTCGACTGTATCAGGGGAGAGTAAAAAATGTCCTTACCCTGTCCATTTTAACCCAAGAAATGTCTATGGGTAGTTTTGGTTTTTTTTGGTGGTTTTCTGTCAAATCATTTGATGTGTCAATCTCGAATATAGTATTGGCGGCTATTCAACAATTTCGAATTAGTTTGAGTTTATTTGAACAAGTAGTTCAGAAGAATAGAAACCGAATTAAATGCCAAAAAAACCCTGTTTTTTAATGTACATGTTTTGCTGTAACTTTTGATATATATCGTCTCTCACATCATACAGAAACCAACAAGCGTAAGTTACACATTTTCGTTCATTCTGAGAGGTTTTTATCTCCACTCCTTAAAAAATGACAGTCTTCAAAATTTGGTGCAGAAACTACGGGAACAGACCTATTTTGTTTATCCTGAATTTGTTAGTTTTCAAATTTAACGTCTTTTTTAATGGAATATTCCAGCCTCATAATAAGAACATAATTCAATGCATTTTGCGAACATGCACTTGTCTCTTTGTTTTTAGGTGAATATTTGTGGCATATTTAGGAAATATTGTGGTTCAAATTAGTGGCAAAGAAGGAAATTCCGGTTAATTCACTTCATCAACTGCTCTCATAAACTAATACGCATTTACATAAACACATTCACATTCAGCTGGTCGCGAGCTTTACACGTATTCACAGACTCTGTCTGTGAAACGGATGTGAAGCAGGAGGAAAACAGCTGTGAAATGTTATAAAAAACGCTGTCAGATGAATCTGAGGGGCAAGAAGCGTAGAAGTGGCATATCTCCTCCTTCCATTATCTCTGGTTTCGAAATCATGAATTGGAAGTGACACTCTTAAACTCGATTTTCGTCATACGACACGCAGAGCAGTGGTTCCTTGTTCAGGTTGGAGTAATCTCATAGCTTAAATACCATTTGCGACGTTCTTTACAGAATATCAAGCAGTCGCAGTCTACCTACTCTTCTTTGAGCATTAATCTGTCATGCCTTTGACACAAATTCTGGGTTAAGTGAAATTGGTTCCACTGCAACAAGGCCTACATTTTCGTTTTTTGTTTCTGCAAGAGGTAGCTGAATAATTTAATATTTACCAGCGAACAAGTTGGCAAGGAAAATTGAAAATTGATTGCAAATATTGAAGGCATGTGGTTGGTGTCGTTTCGGGACACGTCGCCTTGGAGATCATGCCAACAGAAGCTGCCTGGAAATTATACCCAACTCGGACTTAATCAGCGACTCGAGTGATGTAAAGTGGACATCCGTGGAACATTTACTCCGTTCCATGCTCAGCTGCGAATTGTTCCCCACCAGAGGTTAATCGGGTTTTTCCAGTAAGGACTTGGACTCTTGTTTAATGCCGACTCCGAACTGCCAAGATCTTACCTATGTACTCTTATATGTTTGAAGAAGTTTGCTGACCTGAGTTGCCACTTGACCAAATGAAGCAATGCAGGTTTTAGAATTGCACTCTGGAAATCAGCCTCAGTGGCGAGCGAAGTACATTTTTAATCAAATGACTTCGGTAACAAACAGAATGTACACTGTTAGTCAAGTGACCTCAACCCTCTTGTGTTTAAAAGAAACACCTGTTCACGCACGGAAAACAGCAGTGTGGTGTAACCGTAATGCCTGCACCGTCACGTAACAGTGGAGATGGTTGCAGAGATATTTTTGATTGATTGTTCAATTGCAATGGGTAGACATCACCGATACGTGGTTTCAGTTAGAAGGCAAAACGGTGCCACAAGCCATGCAGCGGGTGTCACAGTCAGCTTATTGATCTCAATTCGATTGGCCGCCTAGATTGTGTAATAGCTCTACACTCTTTCACGGGATATGTGAATTAATGAATCTACCAGGTATACCGGTATGAAGTGAGCGTCAAGATGCAAATGTCTCGATAGGGAACATTTGCTGTAAACGAGTCCTTATTATTTTTTGTTTGTTTGCTATGACATCTGTGAAAAATATTTAGTAATATTTTGTTTTCATTTGAAGAAAAGTGCTGCAGAGTCGCATCGAATTCTTGTCGAGGCATATGGTGATCATGCTCTATCAGAAGCAACAGAAATAATGATTTGGACGTGAGAAATGAAGAACGTGGAAGACCACCAAAAAAGTTTGAAGACGCCGAATTGCAACCGATAGTGGATGGAGATGACACTTTGAGTCAAAAGAAAATGGCAGCAATGTAAAATGTGGCACAACAAACAATTTCTGACCGTTTACCATAAAAGCTATGGGAAAGATCCAAAAGTGTGGAAAATGGGTGCCACATGAATAGAATGAAAGACAGATGGAAAACCGAAAAGACACTTGCGAAAATTTGCTTCAAAGACACGTAAGAAAATCGGTTTTGCATCGGATTGTTACTGGCGATGAAAAATGGATTTATTTTGCGAATCCGGGTTAATCCGGGACAACCATCAACATCGACTGCAAAACCAGATCGATTCGGCAAGAAGACAGTGCCGTGCGTTTGGTGGGACCAGAAAGGGGTGGTGTACCACGATCTCTTAAAACCTGGTGAAACCGTTAATACTGATCGCTACCGACAACAAATGATCAATTTGAACCATGCATTGATCGAGAAACGACCAGAATTGACCAGAAGACACGGCAAGGTAATTTTGCTCCTTGACAATGCACCTGCACACAAAGCAAAACCGGTTCAGAATACAATCAAAACACTTGGCTGGGAGCAGCTACCCCACCCGCCGTATTCACCGGACTTAGCTCCTTCCGACTACAATTTGTTTTCATCGATGGGACACGCATTGGCTGAGCAGCACTTCGATTCCTACGAAGAAGTCGAAAATTGGGTGTCTATTTGGCTTGCTTTAAAAGACGAACAATTTTACTGGCGTGGTATTCACAAATTGCCAGAAAGGTGGTCAAAATGTGAAGAAAACAACGGCCTTCTTCTTCTTTGTGTGGCGCTACAGTCCGGGGTGGACCTGGGCCTCAACCAACATGCCTCTCCAACTAGCGCGATCCCTGGCTAGCTGTCTCCAGTTTCGCACACCAAGTTGGTTGAGGTCCTTCTCCACTTGGGTGCGCCACCTTAAACGCGGGCGTTCTCTGTTGCGTTGCCCGACAGGTTCGGATTCGAAGATTCTTCGGGCCGGAGCTGTGGTGTCCATACGCTCTACATGACCTAGCCACCGTAGGCGTTGGATCCGTAGACGCCTAAGTAGGCTCATGTCGCTGTACAGCCCGTACAGTTCGTGATTGAATCTTCTCCTC
The DNA here is from genome assembly GCA_916610145.1 of Eristalis arbustorum. Lineage (NCBI taxonomy): Eukaryota > Metazoa > Arthropoda > Insecta > Diptera > Syrphidae > Eristalis > Eristalis arbustorum. The sequence continues at coordinate 5,440,993 of OU744319.1, forward strand.
CAGAACCCGTCAGGACCAAAGATCGTGCGTAGAACTTTTCTCTCAAAGAGACCAAGGACTTCTTCATCCGCTTTCGAGATTGTCCATGCCTCCGCGCCGTATAGCAGGACTGGGATGATCAGAGTCTTATATAGAGTCAACTTGGTTCTTCGAGAGAGGGCTCTACTACTCAATTGCCTCTTGAGCCCGAAGAAACAGCGGTTGGCAAGAGTTATCCTACGCTTGATCTCGGTTCTGATGTTATTTGTACAGTTTACTCCGGAGCCGAGGTAAGTGAAGTCCTTGACTACCTCGAAGTTATAGCTGCCCATTGCGACGCTCTGTCCAAGACGTCGATGTTGTATGTCCTTTTTTGAGGACAGTATATACTTCGTTTTGCCCTCATTCACCGCCAGACCCATTTTAGCCGCTTCCGTCTCAATACAAGCAAACGCTTCATTGACGGCCCGCTGATTTCGGCCAATCACGTCAATATCGTCCGCGTATACTAGCAGTTGAACGGACTTCTGGAAGATCGTGCCTCTAGTGTTGGCATGTGAGTTGCGCACGATGTTCTCCAACACGATGTTGAAGAAGTCACATGACAGCGCGTCGCCTTGCCTAAAACCTTTTTTGACATTGAAGGTCTCGGTGAGTTCGTTACCGACCTTGATGGAGCAGCGAGAGTTCTCCACCGTCATCCTGCACAGCCTGACGAGTTTGGCAGGAATGTCAAAACTAGACATGGCGTTGTATAGCTCGTCTCTATGCACGCTGTCATATGCGGCCTTGAAATCGACGAACACGACGCCGTAGTGTGAAGATTTGGTCTGTTGTGGACTTTCCTGGCCTGAAGCCACACTGATATGGATCTATCCGATTACTAATGAACGGCTTCAGGCGGGTACACAAAACGGCAGAGAAGATCTTATACGCGATGTTAAGAAGACTGATCCCTCGATAGTTGGCGCAGTTGAAGGGGTCTCCTTTCTTGTGGATCGGGCAAACGATTCTGGGATTCCACTCGTCGGGCATGCTTTCCTCAGACCATATCTTGCAGATGAGCTGGTGCATGCGCCCTACCAGATGATCTCCAGCTGCTTTAAACAGTTCCGCGGACAATCCGTCCCCTCCAGCTTTGTTAGACTTCAGTCTTGATATTGCTACCTTGACCTCGTCTAAGTCTGGGGGACGGTATTCGCGTCTGTCATCGTCCAGATTGAGTGGAACATTCTGCCTGACAGCGGTATTTTGGTGCCCATCGCCGTTTAAAAGTCTGCAGAAATGATCTTTCCAGATTCTCAGTATCGACTGCGACTCTACTACCAGATGTCCATTTCCAAGAAAACAATGGCCAATACTCTAAATAAAATGTTTTTGCTTTCCCATTAATAATTAGCGTTTTATTTTCACCGGTATACCTGTAATTTCCATAGAATGTGGATTGCCCATGGCGTTGAGGGCATGTGCGTCGACCCCGATCCACTTGAATTTCGACGTCTTAGGTTCGATCCCTGGTCTGTACGCCACTTCTTTTGTGTCACTGACAATGCTCAAAGAGTGCTTCTGGCTAGAAAAAGCTTCTCAAACTTGGCCGTTCAGAGTCGGCATAAAACTGTATGTCCCTTCCACTCATGAAAAAGAAAATAGCACGCGCAACTCGATTGGTTGCTGAGAAGTTAGGCTCTGGCTCTCTACGGGCTGTTGCGCCACCCATACATATTATTTTACTATTTTCAATTATAAATCAAACCTCACGATGAATCACCCTTTAGTTGCCGGAAATAAATTTCGATTATTTGTAAACTTTCTTGATTCGTGACCTTCACCACTACGAACATGTTGTTTATACGGAATCTTTTGACATTGAGAAGTTGCCAGGTTCCAATTGCTTACAGGCAGTCCACCTTCCTCTCTCATTACCGCATGTACCATGTCGCTTTGAAAGCAAGTATAACGCGTATAAAACACGGTTCCATACATCAATCTGCGCAACTACAAGTCGACACAGATAAGCAGTGACATCGTTTCAAGGTCAGAATTCCGTACATGTTCCCTCTCGAAATGTGTTGACCAGTTTCAGTTCTAGTGACAGTGTTTCAAGACTGCATGTCGTACCATCCATTCAGTTTTCTTTAAGCTACAAGAGACATTGAACCCGTCCCTCCCCTACTCACATCTTCTCAAACTATCTTCACTCTCATTCTGCCGAATTTATTGAATGAATCGGCAGTTTCTCGCTGTCAGTTTAATTTGAGTGATAGTGAGTTGAACGAAGTGACATTTGCCAAGTGGACGCCAATTGATAATTGTCACGACGGAGAGCTATAAATTCACGCAATTCGTTATTCTTAATCAATTAACAGCGACGTTCTAAACAGTGTGATGTTGCTTTTGATTGAAAGGGAATGTGAGTGTCACCAAGATGGTCGGGGAATATGCTGAACGAGATGATTCTCTATTTGTTTTGATGATCATCCATTCATTGTTGTTTCCTTTATCAATTAAATTCGGAAATAACAAAGGCACTAGTGTGATCCGATTAATTAATCCCCCAGGGTGGAATGAATTCAAGGGTCTTCAATGAATCGAGTCTCTCAAATGGAACATTTGTCAGAACGTGACCGCGTGACAGTGTATGCTTGTCAACTTGTACTCGATTTACAAACGCATTCGCTGTGTTCAAGTTTGATACAGTAAGCACAATGGTTCTCCATAAGATCCACAATCCGGCTTCCGTCTTGTTTAGGTCTTGTGGCGTATCACCAACTTATGATGTTGAAGCAGTGACTTACAACCTTCCAGGTCATGATTTATGTCATCAACTAAATTCGGGGATTAATTGCTTTAAATCAGCTAAGGCATCGGTTTTACTTCAAAAGTCGTTAAACGCGCCATTTAAATGCCAGTTGATATGAATCTCCTAATATTGGCATGCCTGTAGCTACCTTCAAGTTATAATATATAATATGGATGGCGCTACAGCCCATAGATGGCCTGGGCTTAGCTTCTCAGCAACCACTCGTGTTGTGCGCGCTACAGTTTTCCGCGAGTTGGAGGGACCTACGCTTTTATTCCAACTCCGAACGGCCAAGTTTGAGAAGCTTTCAGAAACAGACAGGAAATACTCTTTCTTAACAAAGGAGGAGCCGTTAAAATTATTTTTGTCGCCCAGAGTACGGATTTCGATCCCTAGACATCGATGTTCAAGTGCGTTGGGGTGGACGCACGTACCCAAAACGCTACGGCCACCACGAGAGAGGAATTGATAAGCATTTTTAATACAAGAAGTCGCCTGAAATCGTCGTCCACCAGCAAATAAGATTCATAACCTAGGTGCCGTTGCAGTCTACAAACAAATCATGCCTACATTTGCTCTCGCGAGTGGTACCCACAAGGCCACAGGCTTCCAATACCTTCAAGTTAGAGCTCAAGAATCTTTACGTTCAGAAAATAGACACCACATGGCTGACAGGCAACACTTGCCGAACATCGACAAAAATCTGCACTCGTCTTGGCTCTAAGAGACTGATATGCCTTACTGCCGGACACTGACTATTTTGCTTCCACGCAACAAGACTAGGCATACTCTCTATCGACTTTTGTAGAGACTGCTTAGACGAGTGTGACTAAGAAAACCACGAAACCTTACTTAACCAGAAAAATCACTTTAGGCTCCTACTTCGACGACAATTTAAATCATCTTAACAAAATTACGGTTAGGACTGGTTGGCTGTTATAATTATGACTTGCTTAAGGCGTCGTGTGGTGGCCCGTGGCGTTGTGGGTACGTGCGTCGACCCCAACCTCGACGTCGTAGGTTCGATTCCAGCTCTGAGCAACAAATATAATTTTCACGACCCAACCTCTTTCGAGTCACTGACAACGCTCTTAGAGTATTGCCTGTCTAGAAAAAGCTTCTCAAACTTGGTCGTTCGGATTCGGCATTAAACTGTAGGTCCCTTCCACTCGTGAGAGAACAATAGCACGCACAACACGATTGGTTGCTGAGAAGCTAGGCCCCGGTCCCCACGGGCTGTAGCTGTATTATTATTTTACTAAGGCGTCGCTACAGTCTGGGGTGGGCCTGGACCTCAGCAACAAGTGTCTCCAGGCAGCTCGATTTTCATCTACCTACGTCCAGTTTCGCGAGCATAGTTGGATGAGGTCCCTTTTCTCTTGCGTGCGCCAGCTCAGTCGCGGTCTTCCTCCTCTGCGCCGTCCTTCGGAGGCAGATTCGAAGACTTTTCGGGCCGAAGCATTGGTGTCCATGGGCTCTACATGACCTAGCCACCTCAAGCGTTGGATCTTTACTCTTCTGAATAAGTCGATGTCGCGAAACAACTCATACAGTGTGTCGTTGTATCTCCTCTTTCACTCAGCATCTGTGCAGACGAGACCGAAAATCACAAGAATCTTGCTCTCAAAGCAATCAAGAGCCGTCGACTTTTGATAAAGTCCATGCCTCTGTGCCATACAGCAGGACTGGGACGATTAAGTTCTTATAGAGCGCTACTCTTGTTGTTCGAGAGAGGGCTTTGTCTATTAATTGCTTTCCTAGCCCAAAGCAGCAGCGACTGGCAAGAGTTATTCTTCGTTTGAACTTAGCGCTGGTGTCGTTGTGTGAATTTAAAGCGGTTCCTAGGTACCAAAAGTTGCCTGCTGTAACGTTGTGACCGAGACGTCTGAGTTGGGTGTCCTTTAGTATTTACAGCATATTTTTGGTCTTGCCTCATTTACCGTTAAGCTCCTCTTCTTCCGATAATGTCAACATCGTTGGCATATGCGAATAGTTGGACGGACAAAAAAACCTGCCTTGGTGTGAATATTTGGTCGATGGTGGATTTTCCTGGCCTAAAGCAGCAGTTCCTACTATGGACCGACCAGGCTGTAGGCGTTAACACAGCACGGCAAATAACTTGTTATAGGCAATGTTTAGAAGATTGAAGGGTCTATAGTTGGCGCAGTTTCGAGGGTGTCCGTTTCTGTGGATCGGAAAAACAATTCTGAGGTTTCATTCGTCGGGCAGGCTTTCCTCCGACCATATTTTACAGATGAGTTGGTGCACTGTCGTCATAATTAGATACGAGAAGCCTCTTCAATTTGAAGGGTCCGCATGGCGGTACAATGGGCTTGGGCTTCTTGGCTTAAATTATAGTTACAGCACAAAAGGCATAACACTGTGCATGCACCTGTTCCACAATATTTTCCCACATGACAACGGGGATCAGGCATCCGCCCCGAGCAGGAGAGCTGACACCGTCAATGATGGCATATCATTTTTATTTTATTTTTGCTGACGCTGCATTTGGAAGGATGGCTACGAGAGGTTTCTTTTTATTTAGGAATTCAATTGAAAGTTAGTCTTAAGTGAACTTTTTCAGAAGTAGAAGGTTTAAATGAAGAATATCTTCAAAATAAAATTACTCACCCACTTCCATAATTTTGTAAACATATAAACTATCGGACCAAGTACAATGCCCTATGGAACTCCAACTGGCATGCTTCTACTGACACACATGTCCCCACTAATTGTTTGGCTTTTTACTCTTTTAGAAAGATAAGAAAGAACAAACCAGTCATGTACCCTGCTCCACTGTGAGTCAGCTTGTTGACTTGTTGTTCAGACAGCCGCATTTACTTTGTCCACATCTACGTCACCTATGAAATCACTCAGACAGTGTATTCTCGTGACAAGTGCATAAATTGATTGTGTCCAAAACGGGTAACCACACCACGAAGTAACAGACAATCGAATTAATTTCCCCTCATCACCATAGAACAGGAAGTTCGGGTACCAAACTGGTTTGACTAAAAATAAATGGTATCAGCTGGTGTCAGCAAAGCACTCGTTTAACAACGCAAATGAATAATGCATTCGGTATTCTTAAAATGTTTACAAATTCATACTGAGAGCCACCAAATCACAGAGATGCTGCAGAAGTACGTGGTAGATGAGAACCTGTTGATGGTCTTTCGGTTAGTTGCTTAAAAAAGAAACTGAATTTTTGGCTTTCGGACGAACTTTGGCAGTTATTTTTTTCTTTGAGAACTCAAACTCTGTAATGTTGATGATCAGTTTGCCTGTCAGACTAAAGATGATTGATTCCCGACGGAAATTTGTTGCCTGTTTTTTTTTATTCAATGTGGTATGTGTATAACTAAGTTAGGTCATATACTGATCCCAACTTAATTACCACCGAAAATAGTGCTTCTTAAGTGCTTTGCTCAATACAGCGGACGCTTTGAATAACTGAATGAGGACTACTAGCTTTCCAGATGAGATATCTTCGTGATGTTGTGGAAATTACTCACCCGGATAGGGTGATGAACCCGGCAGTGGGCGAGGAACTCAATGTTGCTCAGGAAAGGGCTATCCTTCGATAATTTGGAACGTGGCACGAATGTGGTGTAATATAGGTGGCACTAAAGCCCATTGAGGGCCTGGGCCTAGCTTCTTAGCAACCACTCGTGTTGTGCGTACTATTGTTCTCTCACGAGTTGAAGGGACCTACAGTTTTATGCCGACTCCGAACTGGAAGCTTATGAAACTTTTTCTAGACCGGAAAAACTCTTTGAGCTGTATCAGTGACTCGAAGGAGGTGGGGCCGTGAAAATTATTTTTTGTCGCTCAGAGCAGGAATCAAACCTACGACGTCGAGGTTGAGGTCAATGCACATACCCACAACACCACGGGCCGCCACGAATTCCGAGGAGTGCCTTAAATTCCATCAGGAAAGCGACCCATTGGCAGACCCAGGTCGAGATGGCAGGACCAACTAGAGTTGATGGCGGAGTGAATTCTTTACCCGGCGACTCATTCAGTGGATCATGCGGGTCAGAAAATAATGATTAAGCAGGACTCAGTCTGAAATCGTTCTCCGGGATGAGATCAGACTGAAGTTGCGTAACCTATGTTGCAGGATGATCCTCACATCGCTGTTGACTAGGCGATAAAAACGCTGAAACGATATGATATGCTATAAGCGGATGACGTGGAAAAACAGGAATTATTGGGGAACTTTCAACGTTTAATGATCATTTCAGTCATAAACAAATGCCATTCAATCATTGTACACAAGCTTGAGGCTTAAGCTAAACGAGAGTTCACTTTATTTGTGCCCTCTACTTTACAATGGAGTCCTCTACCGCAGCGTTTCTCTTCCTTGGGTAAAAAAAGGATCTAAGAAATGCACCAAAAGCACAAAGCACGGCAACAGTTCTTACAAATTTTAGCCGATACACGGACAGAATGCAAAGTGCTGCCAGATTTTTTTTCGATCGCTTTACACAAACAAAGTTCAACTGAACTCAATCTCAGATTTGACTGCGAATCCAGGCGAGTTCAACCAAAACTCTAGGTTTAGCTGTACTAAAGTTTAAACCTTGAAACTGTGAAACTGGGCATCAGACAGACAAGGTTTTGAATTAATGGAGTACATGGGTTAGTTTAGAGGGTTATACTAGGAGCACCGCAAGAACTGTCCACACTGAGCAAAGTTGTAGATCGCTTCAAACTTGGCGGGATGCTAGCAAAGATCACCGTCGATATAAGGGTCTCACTTCTTTGACATATATATGGTACAGCCTTCACAACACTCATTGTGAGGTGTATGCAGGGCATATCCTGGCCACGGGTTACACACGTTACGGAGCCTTACGGATCATTATTGAGCAATGCGTTGAATATAGGTCTCCACATCTATTGTTCATCGATTTCGAGAAGACTTTCGATAATTTGAAACGAAATGCTATCTGGTCTGCCTTGCGCAGGAGAGGCATTCCGGAAAAAACTCATTGATATTGTAAAGACTACATATGAAGGTAGTGTAGTAAGTGTCACGTCTTGCAAAATGGTAAGTTGACACGAGGAATTTGAGGTCCAAAGTGGAGTTCGTCAAGGGTGCACACTGTCACCACTATTGTTTCTGGTGGTTATCAGCGATGGAATACATCTGCATTGATGAGGATAGTGGATCTTCATTTGATGGCCCTTCTAGATAGAAGCAGAGGCAAACAAAGTGAACACCATTACCACACGAAAGCTGCAATCTTTCGTAAACAGATGTTTAAGAAACATCCTTAAGATTTTGTGGCCGAACCGTATCTCTAACGAAGAATTGTACCTGAGAACGGGCCAGGAACCTATAAACTTCACAATACGAAGGAGAATGTGGCAGTGGATTGGACACACCCTACAGCGCGAAGACAATTCCATTGCGAAGTACGCCATGCAGTGGAATCCGCTTACGCAGGCAGTCAGAACAGCGGGACGCCCTAGGCGAACATGGTGCAGAACAGTTGAAGAGGAATCGAGTTCTTTAGGAATGAGTTGGAGGGAGCTCAAACAAACAAACGAACGAGAAGGCGTGCAGGCGTGGTTGACGTCCTATGTCCCCCGAGGGATTAAAGGACTTATGTTAGTAAGTAGTAAGCAGACTTAGAGCAAGGGACGGAATGTAGGAACACTACACACCGCAGTCGCTCATTAATTGGAAAATATCCTCACTGCAAGGCGGACATTACTGTGAACCAGGAGCAATTGAATTATAAGATAAGCTCCGATGTCACATACATTATAGCTGAGAGGAGATGCTGATCGGCTATTAGTCATGCATCATCCAAGCTCCGACGCTTTTTTAAAAAAGTTTTATTAACTTCGGATTACTGTCATTACTTATAGTCATCACTGTATGTGCAACCACAAAACAGACGCCATGGCTTTGCCGAGTAGCCAAGTAATTTCATATGCTACATGGCTCATAATTCATCATTAGTTTATTGCCTGCTAAGAAGCGACTTGGGCACTAATGACGGCGCTATTGCATAAATTGTCTTTGCATTTCTTTGTGGGACCTTGACGGAACTTATGAGGAGCCTCGCAAAGCCGGTACGCGGAAGAACATTGCACAAGTGGTGCAATAAAGTACTGGATGGAAAGTATGACAGCGTGACAGGTGACAGTTTATGACTTTTTAGGTGGACCGTGTAAAGAAGTTGGATGTGGCGTTTTGTAAGTGCTAACGTGGCCTTGAGGGAAATGTGGGCTTAAGCCACGGGTGATACACTGGCTGCACACTATGATAGAAAGGTCTGCCTGACACACGGTGCTCTGGTGTGGTGGAAAGGCTTGCCGAAGAGATATTTCCTAAGGCAGCGATCGGACGCCTAGGAATGACAGGTTGTTTTAGAGCAACTCTGACGGCAGTACTCGAGACTACTCTGTTCCTCCTTCATCTGGACCTATTCTGCAGAAACAGTGCGGCCCTATCGGCCTAACCTGGTCTAAGTGTGACTGCTCTTTAGCAGTCAGCCACTACAACCCATCGGCTCCCAGGCTTAGAGAGGCGGATTTCTGAAATGATAGGCCATATGGCCAAGCTTTACTACTGATGAACAGCAGCATGGAACCTGCAACAATCAAACGGACTACTCAGAGCCAACTTTAGTCGGGACAAATGGCAAGAACAACTAAGGAGATTGCCCTATACACAAGGCGCGGCTCCTTCTGAGACGAGGCAGTTCATGCGCTGTGAGAACACAACATAACCAAGAACCACAAATCTCCATCTTTTTCGACAGCCAAGCGGTTATAAAACCATCGGAGAACCGGACATCTTGACGGCTAAACTAGTTAGGTTATGCAGACAAAACGCCATCGTGACACATCCTTGATGAACACGGTGACCTTATGCTGGATACCAGAGTGCACCGGCTGCCAAGGTAATGAAGAAGCGGACATTGTTGCAAGATCTGAGCTTGGACCTTCTGACGCTTAGCTCCAGAAGGAAAGAAGACGCAGCCAAGGACAAAGCCAGAACTCGTTGTCTCAATAAAAGCAGCAGCATGGACCATGTGGCTGACGCTGAGCAAGAGCAAATCAACTTTAAAGAATTGCAAACGCGAACCGGAGTAAAAGAAGGTCTTACGGTGTACAACTTCGCCTTTTAAGGGCACAATGAACCCAAATACTAAGGTCTAAGTGAGCCACGGCCGCAAAGCCGATAGTGCACCCATAAGTAGATAGGCAGGTGGAAATCGAGTGATTGTAGAAGAATTGTGTGACCGCTAGATCATAAGCAGAAACATCTCGGCGCCAAGAATTTGTAGCCCCAAATCGAAAGTGGCTTCACATGACACTGAATGTACCCAAACCAGGCTCCAGTCTCCTTTCAATGCGAAGGCCACCAAAACCCAGGTAAATAACTTCCGGGTAGGTCCCAGTCTCCAGACAGCATCGCAAACACAAAGTTTCATAAAGTAATTACACAGAAAATCAAATACGATAGCTGGCGGGTACAAAGTAGAAGCGATCAACGGCGTTATAAACACTCTGTCAACAAATGCGAGTGCGCTTCAGAAAATTATCCAAGCATAGCTCCAAGAATAGAACACGTCGGATGCACGTCTAATGACATGGCTCACAGGAGAGAGCCAGATCGCCTATATAATGGGCAATAAATCATTTGGACATAAAATTGGATTAAGACGATGTCAAAATGTGATGCACCGCAGAGTTATTGAGTCACCTTATGCCGACCGAACCGTAGACGTCTTGTTGTAGTCTTATCGGTGCAATTGTAAATAGACGGATGCAAGTCATTGCTCAAGGAGACGAGAGATTAAAAATGTTGGCAATTCTGAAAAATGTTAAGTACAAATGAAGGTAAGCATTATGAATCATTCGCGCCTGATTGCATTGAAAAGTCTGTCTTCCTCGTTTCTCAGTGGATTCTGATGGAGCAGGTGGGGTCCATAACTGGAGGTGAAATCAATTGATCGTAAACGTGATCATAAACTGAACGAATTTAATGAACCGAAGAAGAGGTGATTCCGTTGAAAGCAACGTCAATGAACTTAACGGTTTCTCAGAATTTGATATGTGCATGTTTCAGAATTCCACATGGAGAAGATTGACTTGAGAAAGTAGAGGATATTACACAGAGCTTGCGAGAACCCACTGAGAGGTTGACTGTTGTAGCAATCTGCATCATGTCTTGGTTGGTGTTGGTAAAGAAGGAGAAGAAGAGGATCACAACCGGAGTGTCATGTAGTTCCCATGAAAAAAGAGATTGAGAAAGCCAAAGTATAAAGTTCTTACAAGACATGAGGGTAGGAACAGAAGGTTTAAAAAAAAGGTGCTTGTATCCACTAAGAAGCTTAAGGGCCATTCGGTGATACTTCACTTAGTGATTAAATCTTACAAGTTTTGTAATACTTAGCGGTTTGAATGATTCGAAAAGTACGTCCTGAAGTGATCTATGTATAACTTAACTTAAGCCGAAGAAAAGGTGGATCGTAAGACTTTACGTTGTACTTGAGTTCTGACTGTGACATGACGTTAATATTTACGAGCAAGGAAGAATAGCCAAAGTTGAATTTCACTACTTTCACTACTCATCTCAGTCGAAGATTGTAGGAAACTATGCGCATAACCCTTGGAAAACGCTGATTCGTAAAAGGGGCCTCCCAGTATCAAGTTGGTTACGCCAGCTACGCTCTACGGCGCAGAGGTGCAATTTCAATAATTGGTCTCTTCAAGGCTTTTGAGAATAACATGAGCGTTTTCAGACGTCCACCACAACGCAACGAAGAACGCCGGCGATTAAGGTGGCGCAATGGCACACAAATGAAAAAAAAAAACAAAAGAAATTGCGCTGGCTAGCCATGATCATCACAGTGAACTCCTCCTGAGGCGAGGATCGATAATTTTCTTGTGTGAAAAATTGAGGAGAGTGCCAAAATATGGCACAAAAAAACGCCCTAGCTAGAGTATACTGTATAGGCTGATAACTTATAATATAATATGGGTGGCGCAACAGCCCGTAGGGGGCCAGGGCCTAGCTTCTCAGCAACCACTCGTGTTGTGCGTGCTATTGTTCTCGCATGAGTGGAAGGGACCTGCAGTTTTACGCCGAATCCGAACGGCCAAGTTTGAGAAGCTTTTTCTAGACAGGAAATACTTTTTGAGCATTGTCAGTGACTCGAAAGAGGTGGGGCCGTGAAAATTATTTCTGTCGCTCAGAGCTGGAATCGAACCTGCGACGTCGAGGTTGGGGTCAACGCACATACCCACAACGCCACGGGCCACCATGTAGCTGATAACTAAGCTACATTTTATTGCACATCGGCATAGTTTTGATCCTACCTTGAGAATCGTTTCTACAAAATATATTCCAGACACTCAAAATGCACCCCCGTTGTTGCCTTATCAAAAGTTCTTCAAGGCAGTCACCTTGGTCCTCGGGTATTTGCCTCTGAACCATCAATGATGTCGCCTATATGGTAAGAAAATCTCAATCAATTTATAGAAAATACAACATGAAAATAAGCAGAAAAGCATCCAACTCAACCGACTCGCGTGCACTTGAAAACGACCTTGGTACCCTCGACTTTCGATGCACCAGCACCTTTCTTGAAACAAGTCTTGCTAAATGTCCATTACTTTCTATCCCGCAAACGAAAGCAAATTAATCCGTCAAGTCGTCATTACTTTTACAGATTCGATCGCATCGGTTAATTCCTCATTAATGACATGATCGAACGAACCAAACACAGTCGGACACAGGCAACAACGTATAGACTAACAGACGTTTTTAGGGCCCTTTTAAGGGCGATTATGGCTACCTAATTTTAGGATTACTAATGCAACATATCTTTGTGATTGATTGGACTGACGGATATTTTTTTTAACCAAAACATAATTCCCTCGTTTAATTTGAACGATTTGACATTTTTTCTTTTTTTTTTAAGCCCCCCTGCAAGGCCTATAATTAGTCGATAATGTTTTAAAAATTCATCGCACACTGCGTAGGGTAATACATTTGATCTAGTTATAGAGTTGATCTTTATAAATGTACGGTAGCGGATTCGCTTTTGGCAACCGTTGCTACAAATTTTGGTTCAAACTCTTCAAACAAGGACCAAGCCATGCACATAAAACTTTTATCTGGTCAGTCTTTGTACATGATGGACCAAGACTAGATGATAAGTAGATCTGCAGAGCTGATTGTTAGTGCTTAGTCCCTGCCCCTATTATTTCGTGTTATTTGCGAAGAACATTAATAAAGAAGCTGAAGTAATCGAGCAACCGCAATTTTGACGGTAAAAGTTCGACTACAGACCAAGAACAAAATAAATTATGGGCACCACACAGTCAGACAATCCTTATTGAGGCAGCAGAAAGAAAAGCCTTCAATCTTTGTTTGTGCTTGTCACCACTAAGATAGAAATAGCTAATAGACATCTAGCAAACAATCTCTCTTCGAGACCTGCAAGAGAATCATCGTACTAGCAACGCAGCACAACGAGGAGAGTGCACTAGTCACTAGTCTACCATAGTTGGCTTAAGTTAGACGCCAATAGTGTAATGGAGTGTTCAAACATCCTTCTAGTTCTAGCTTCCTTCCTGTGATAATACTGCCAATTTGAATATGCATTGTTCATTTACGCATTTAAAGCTTATTTGCAACTTCTGTGCTCTGGGCAGTTTCACAAGTAGACACGCTGAACTACATACCTTACGCTTCACACTCAAAATAATCCATGCACAAAGTAAAAGAGGCCTTAAATCAAAAGTTCCACTTGTGACCGAATTCACAGATGAAACGGCTGAGTTGTTGACTATGAAATGCAGTCCGCCTGAGAGTTGTTTTTTCGAGTGTATTTATGTTGATTCGATTGATTACGATCACGTCACAATGCGAATGCGAAGCAGGCAAGACAGGAATTTCAATTTCTGTTATGCAACAAGAACGTCAAGAGCTTATCTGCGATGCGCCACGTTCGATCATGCGAGGACGGTGTTGACTTATATTTAGTTGCATACAGCTGTAACATCTAGCGTGATCTCCTTTGCATGCTCTGTAGAGTTGCTTTGATCAAAATACATAAGAAAAGGAAAGGAGGAGTAGCACAATGTGGCGTAGTGTATACTTGCGTCAACTCCTGTGCTGAAGCTTGTGGTTTCAATCCACGACATGAGCTACTCTCCTAATTCACTGTGTGTCACCGAGTTCCAAACAAACCTTTTGTTCGGACTGTCCATAATCAAGCACTTCCTTGGATTTAAGGAAGAATTAAATGTACAAGAACTGCCGTGGAAGGAGTTGGTCGCTAATCATGGTAGAGTGCACATGATACAAATAAAATCTATGACATTCGTTATCAATTTCTTTTCTCCACCTCTTTTCAGTCAATGACTATATTTAAAGACAGTAAAGTGCAGTATTCCTAAGCTTCGATGGGAGAACTCAGTAGACTGCAACTCTTCATCCGCAAAAGTGCAACAGCACACATATCACGAGCTGTTTCCGTATAAGCTTGGCCCATCTAGAAATGTAATACAACAATAAATTTGCAGAGCCCCAGTCTAAATAAAGTAGAACAACAGAATTTTATAGGACCACTGGGCATGTCCTCGAAGCAGTTTCTCGTCAAAAACATCTCGACGTCCTAAGGTACATTTGAAAAATTTATTGAGGAGCACGGGTTACAGCTCTGGGTACACAGACATCACTGAGTCTGAGTCCAAGCAATGCTCTTGGTTTGAGACACCATAAAAGAAAATAGACCATTCACGAGGGAAGAGCAATAAAGACCACGTCCTGGAACAGTATCCCTTTACAAAAGGAGACACAGTCACGTGGGGGCATCGTGGCCCAGGTGAAAAGCCTGTGAACTTCAAACCATGGACAGAGACAGAAAAGGGTCCCGACTCATCATTTCAGACATTGCAAAGTTCAGTAAGCGTTTGGTGCACTCTACAGGCGGGAGACAGCCCCGTCCCGGAACAACGAAGACGCCCAGAAGTTCCTAAACTGTGTAAATCCTTCAACCAGGTCACCAATGAAAAGTTGGTGCTTACCTTCTGAAACACATGGACTGGCAACTGCTGTCAAGAGGTGCTCAAGCTGTACAGCGACAAATTTACTCCGGTATTCCAGTTGAAATACCTCGACACTATCGAGCGATTACCAGAAGAGAACATATCCGCAGAAGATGCCGAGTCAATTAGCTCAAGTTACTACGCACAGATCGCCATATTCGAACAAGGGTATCAAAAGAAACTCCTTGATAGCAAGCACCTTATGGTCGGCGCTGGTACAATAGGTTGCGAAATGCTGAAGAAGCTTTCTATGCCTGGATTGCAGTCTGCAAAGGGTGAACTCGTCGTCACCGATATGGATCTTATTGAAAAGTCGGTTTGGGCAGATGCAGTTTGCACTGATTTTTTGCTGTCGTTACTATTGGCCTGATGTTCAACGAGTCCATTTTCAAAGCTGGAAAATCAATAGCTTTCCTCGCCGCCAAAACAGCACTTATCCCTTCTAGGTCGTAAGCCCACCTTCACCTATCAAAACAGAAAGAGTACTTCTTATAGAGGGCTGGCGAGTTTGGCTCTTCAGTTTACTGTACCCACATTTCTTTTCAGTTTCAGCAACATTCATGGTTTGGATGTTGCTCGCTTTGACCCAGTTTTTAAACTCGAGGCCCTAGCAACCATTCGTGATTTATGTTAATTTGGTTCTTTACGAGCGAAGGGACCTACAATTCTATTCCATACTCCAGGGGAGGTAGTTTAAGAGGATTTTCTTGACAACTTTGGCCTCGCTTATTTTCCTAGACAATTATGCCCTGTGATCTTTTGCAATGAATAGAAAGAGGTGGTGCGATGCAAATCAATAGCGTCGTACAGACCAGGGATCAAACCTAGACCTCGAGTTTCAAGTGCGAAAGGGTCAACGTAAGTACCCACAACGCCACGGTCCACCATAAAACTTTCTATGAGTCAATAGAGGCGTTGGCGTGAAATATATGATGATCTGTCTGGGTTCGAGCCGTGGATCATCGACTGTAAATGAACACTGCTTTGCTCCTTCGATTCCGATGTCTTCTCATTTTAAACTGAATTTAATCTTCAATCTCATGAGATCCCCCAAGAACAATAAATACCCGTGGACGTTGGCACACACTCAATGTTCGCAAAGCTCTCTCATCCCAACTTTGCCTCCAAAATTTATGCATTAAGTGCAAAGCCCGTGCGTAAGTGCGTCGACCCTAACGCACGGGAACTTCGACGTTGTAGGTTCGATTCCTGGTCTGAGCGACAAAAAATAACTTTGACGGCCCACCTCTTTCGAGTCACTGACAATGCTTAAAGAGTAGTTCTGTCAAGAAAAATCTTCTCAAACTTGGCCGTGTCGGCATAAAATTCAACGTCTCTTAAGCTCGTGATAGAACAACAGCTTTAACAACGCTAGTGGTTGCTGAGAAGCAGAGGTCTACGGGCTGTAGCGCCACTATTATTATTATTACGTGCCACTCGGTAATACAAAATTATTGATGTACGCTTAGTAACTTAATTCTGGGTCGAAAGGGTTAAGCGAAGTCAATTGTACCCAATGCCCAGACACGATGATGGTGTTCAAGCGTTAGTAGAAGCAATTATCAACACGAAACTTCGAGTTTCGTTAGGTTTCGTTAATTTTTGATTAATTAACTGGAAGCTAAATCAAACGATCTCTAGATGATATGGTGTTGGTGTTAGAGTACTGTCTAGGTTTTCAGAAGTAAACCACCACGACGCTGCAGCTTAGAGTCTAACTATTTTAACGTAAGCCTTACTTAGTAACTCAATGTTGGAAATCAAGGGTCTCAACTGTGTTGCGCTTCATCACAAACCACCTCTCATGACATCGAAATCAACGATACTGTATACATTGGCGCGCATTCAAATCGCCTTGTTTGCTCTGTTTCGCAAGCAAAAACTCGCGATCACTTATCAAGAATGCACGCTTTTATCTCGTGTCGTTAGATAAGCCCAAAGTGACTAGATGCAACAAATTAATTTGTTTAAGATCTTAGATGGCACGCGAAGTTGTTAGCCGACATAAATCAACGTTGCTTGTGACACCCTGAATGTGGAGGAAATCGGATTCAGTTCGAGCTACAGGTAGTAGGCACGTAGCAACGAATGGTGAATGGGAGTTGAGGACGTAGGAACCGAATTGGAATAGATTAAGGGATCTTGCTAATCGGTGCTTCTTTGGGCTAGGAGGGCAGCTGATAGTCAGAGCCCTCTTTCGGACAGCCAAAGTAGCGCAATATTAAACCTTAATCGTCCCAGGCCCGCTAGAGGGCGGACAGGCATGGACATTGTCAAAAGCTGACGAAGCTGCTCTTGGTTGCTTTGAGAGGAAAATTCTTCGTGCGATTTTCGGTCCCGTCGGTATAGAGTGGATGAGGCGGAGCTGTTTCTCGACATCGTCTGAGGCAGAAGAGTGCAGATTCAACAATTAGGTGATTAGGTCATGGAGAGCGAATGGAGACCATTGCACCGGACCGGAAAGTCTTCGAATCCACCTCCGAGGGACGGCGCACGTAAGTCGAAAGGGACCTCAACCAACTATTCATGCGAAAATGGAGGCACTCCGCTGGCTAAGGATCGAGCTGACTGGAGACACTTGTTGGTTGAGGCCCGGGTCCACCCCGGCCTATAGCGCCACCTTAAGCATGTAAGTAAGTCGATCAAGGTCAAGTGGATGATGATCCAGCCCGTAGAGCCTTTGACTCCAAAGCAGTGGGCAAGGCAATAGAGGACGACCACGAAACCAATGGCGCACCCAAAAGGACTTCAACCAACTTGGCGTGCGAAATTGGAGGCAGCTAGCTGGAGAAGAAGGTCTTGAGGCTCAGGTCCACCCCGCGCCACCTTAAGTAAGTTAGTAAGGCAATCACGATCAAGTGGATGATGATGCAGCCCAATGAGTGTTCAATTCCGACAACGCAATAGAGGACGACCATGAGGCCGATGGCACTTAAGTGGAGAAGGACTTCAAGCTACTTGGCGTGCGAAATTGAAGGCAGCTGGCTAAGGATCGTGCCAGGTGGAGGCTTGTTGGGTGAGGCCAAGGTTCACCCCGGACTGTAGCGTCATTAGAAGAAGAAGAAGAAGAAGAAGAAGAAGAAGAAGAAGGATGAGGATCTGGATGCGACTAGGGACAGGTCTTACCTATTTTAAGTCAGGCGCCTTTTTGGTTGGAATTTGAAACTGCTTCAGACAGAGGTGCTTGCGTGACTGGCGAAATGGAGGCGGTAGTAAGCTGGAACGGTTTGAATCGCTAGACAATATGTGTGACATTGTCTGAGAGAAGGGTTTATCTTGTTAAGAAAGATTCGAGAAGTCGCCTGCAATCGTGGCCCACCTACAAAAATGATGCACAACCTAGGTGGCGTTACAGTCCGTAGTGGGCATAGCCCTAGCTTGTACAGCAACAAATCATGTCAACAAGTGTTCTCTCGAGTGGTAGAGATCTACGATTTGATAGCGACTCCATAAGGCACCGATTGAAAGAAGAATAATGAAGAACCCCGCCGTGAATTATTCAAATCGCTCGTGTGGGTGAACCTGATTGTAGGAGTCAACGCACGTACTCACAACAGCCAAGAAGATGCGTGTCATAAACAAATCGTGCAAACAAGGGTTCAAAGTCGAAGATTTCAATTTTACAGCCCCGTAAACTGGAGACTGTGTGGAACATGTCGAAACCCCCGCCAAAGTCTTGGCAAATCACTCAGATTCATAAAAGTTATCAGCCCTGCCAAAGTGTGTTCAGTCTGTCCGATAAGCGAAGTGCTCCCACCCTCCGACTCTGAGGCGGGGAATTAGCTTCTTTACAATCCGATTGCCTTTGTTTATGAAGCTTACTTAACCTGCAAGCGGGTGACACTTCCGGGAGCAAGACACCACTCCACTGGGGAACCATTTAACAGAGCTAATTAATCGACGCTCTTATGCAACGAGAGCAGGGGTGTAGGCAATTTCAATTGAATCGTTGACCGTCACAGCTGTCGAAGATGAAATCAATCAAACGCGACGGCACGAAACAACAATCGGCCTGCGGTTCACTGGTCTCGTCAGCCGTCGTCTGGAGGACGCAATCTGTGGCAGAAAACACGGATGGCGCAGTTGAGGCGGCGCGCGTCGACCGATTTATCTCAGACGCGTGCCTACTCGCGCTGATCGGTTTGCGCCTCTTGATAACGCCGGCCGTAATCACGGATCGTCTCGACTCTGGTCGATCGATTAGTCGTTAACCCGTCGCCAAGGTCACGGACGGGTTACTAACTCCTTTCCAAGTAAACACGTCCTTGCGCGCCACGTCTATCAGCTCTTTGTTGCGATCGCCGCTTCTTGTTTGTTCTATTTTCAGACCCCACTTTGATTAGATAACATTGAACAGGAAACGACAAATATTGCTTGTTACTCACTCTTGCACTTGAACTCCAATTATTTCACTCAAAAAACGAAACAAAAAAAAACGTACACAAAAAGAAACCAGTCGAACTGGTTGACACTTGAAAAGAAGCACCGAATAAACTGTTCCAGGCGAGGGCCGGTGAACACTTTTACTTGAGGCCGCACTTCGAGTCTTGCGCTAAACGCCAACGCACGTCCGTAATCGCCGAGCAGTCGAGTTAGACTAAGCCAATGTGTTCGAATCGATCGACTGGGCGGCAGATAAACCGAACGGAGAAAGCGAATGAATTCCGGCCGAATGAAGTGAACTCAAAACTTTGGCACAATTCTGGAAGCTAGCCATGGCCTGTGATAAGCCGTTTGCGGCTGTAAGCATTTTAGCCCGTTGTGCAGAGAGAGAGAGAGTGTGAGCGTGACTTCCAAATTCTGCGGTAGTGACGAAGGCACATTTAGTTTCTGAGATTAGAGGCGATACGGACGATAAGGGCTGAAGGCCGGCGACGATGAAATTGGCATTTCATTATCTCGTCGATGTTATTTTGGTCATCGCGTGGTTGTTTTTTTGCTGAACACGAATGTTATGTTTTCAAGTCCGGTGAGCGCATTTCGGGGAAAACAATCAGCGGCAGGTAGACACGGGGACTGGCAGATAACTTGAACAGGTATCCGACAGCGAGTCACACACGAAATTTCAGCGACCGAATTCGACGTGTAGTTGGTGCCGGAATGTCCCACATGCTTGTCGATGGGATTTGTTAATTGTTCGCCCGACGTCGCTGCGCAGTCCTGACGGGGAATATTGCACACTGGGTGAATTGAGGAATTTTGTATTTTGCAGATGGCTTACCTGTCCTCACGTCATTCCTTTGCAGGTGTTCGCTCACGCTGCTGGCAAGGATAAATCTGCGGTTAGACATGTTTCATGGGCGACCTTCCGTTTGCATATCAATGGAGGAATCTGTGGAACTGATGAATGAGCGCTGGTTTTTTTGGGGGGGTTATTAATACCCTTAATTGTCCGGGGTCAAGACACAGCACGACCGAAAGTATAGAGGGAGCGAGAAAGAGGAGGTACCTGCGCACATTGGTCTTAAACATCTGCGGATTGTTATCAATGGGGAGTATTGAGCTGGGAGCTGGGAACGAGTCTCTAAATTTCACTGTGCGTCCGAAAGTAGGCTTAAGGGTAAACTGATGTGCATTCCTGGCGAGACGTGTATTGCGGTTAAATTCAAGGAGAGGAGGAATGCAGTTGGCTAGCTCACTTGAGCATCGTTTGTTAAAATAACGATAAAACACGGACAAAGAAGACACGGTGCGTCGATGTTCAAGCGAGTCTAAGGAACCCGCGATATCGTTGTCTCCTATAGGCCCATTCGTATGAGGTCGCCGCGAATTGCGAACTTCGCAAACATTGACGTTTCATTCATATGGAGGTTTTTCATTCGCAGAGAACTACGAGTGCAAACTGACACTTCCCTGCGAATTTTTTGGTCGTGAGTTTGTGGATCGCGTTTTCGTCTTTGGATTGCGTTTGTGTATCACGAATTCAGTTTGACAGTTCGCGGAGAGAATGATTGATTCGCGGAGAAAAACTTTCAAATCATTAATTAGGATACTTAATCTGACTTTTATTCGGATTGTTGTCTATGAAAAAACTCGATAATTCAGTTACAATCTTTTTGCATACCAAGAAATTTAACTTTTTGTTTATATATGCTGGAAAAGGGTTGTTTCTGAAAGTTCGCGTTCGCAGTTGGCCGCGCATATGAATGGGCCTTATAAGTTTTATCGCTCGCTTTTGGATTCTATCTAGTAGGTGCAGGGTGGTCTTGGGCGCACGAAGCCAGATATGAGCGTTATACTCAAGCTTAGGGCGAATATACGCCTTATAGATTAAAGCCAAATCAGAGAGGGTGATCGCATCGATTAAGGAAACCTAAACATTTCGCAGCATCGAATATGAGATCGTTCCAACTAAGTGTTGTGTTGATGCACATACCAAGGATGGACATTTTTCCGGTTTCGTCGATACACGCGCCATTCATGGATAATGGCTGATTATCAGGGGTTCGCTTTAAAGACACCAGACAGCATTGAGTTTTGGAGGCATTGAATTCCACTCTGTTGTTTTTAATTATGCTGTCCAGATCAGAGTTCAATGTGCTTGACATACGCTGCTGTTCCAATATTACGTCCGAAGGGCAGGGTCGTGAATTTTGGAACGAATATGAAAAGCTGAGGGTGCTGTCATCAGCGAAGGAGTGGATTGGATTAGAAGTGGCAGACAGAAGGTCATTTATAAAAATGAGAAAGAGTGTCGGAGACAGGACACAGCCTTGGAGGACATCAGCATTTATTTTGTGGATATCAGACTTGTCCCCAATCTAAAACAACTTGTATTGAACGGTTCGAAAGGTAGTTTCTAATCCATAGAAGCAGAGATTCATCAACACCATAAGCACGCATTTTCGACAAAAGAGCTTGATGCCAAACTCTGTCAAATGCTTTAGAAATATCAAGCGCAACTATCTTGCTTTCGCCTGCATTGTGCAAAGATTGGTTCCACTTTTCGGTGAGATAAGCTATCAAATCACCAGTGGACCTGTTGCTGCGGAAGCCATACTGTCGGTCATTAAGAAGCTTCCGCGATTCAAGATATTTCAAAAGCTGACGATTTATCAGCGTTTCCATGACCTTAGAAAGAAGGAACTTGGTTCTTCGAGAGAGGGCTCTATTACTCAATTGCCTCTTGAGCCCGAAGAAATAGCGGTTGGCAAGAGTTATCCTACGCTTGATCTTGGTACTGATGTTATCTATACAATTTACTCCAGAGCCGAGGTAGGTGAAGTCCTTGACTACCTCGAAGTTATAGCTGCCCATAGCGACGCTCTGTCCAAGACGTCGATGTTGTATGTCCTTTTTTGAGGACAGCATATACTTCGTTTTGCCCTCATTCACCGCCAGACCCATTTTAGCCGCTTCCGTCTCAATGTTAGCAAAAGCCTCACTGACGGCTCGCTGAGTTCTGCCAATCAGGTCAATGTCATCGGCGTATGCTAACAATTGCACGGACTCCTGGAAGATCGTGCCTCAAGTGTTGGCGTGTGAGTTTCGGACGATCTTCTCCAACACGATGTTGAAGAAATCACATGACAGCGCGTCGCCCTTCCTAAAACCTTTTTTGACATTGAAGGTCTCGGTGAGTTCGTTACCGACCTTAATGGAGCAGTGAGAGTTCTCCACCGTCATCCTGCACAGCCTGACGAGTTTGGCAGGGATGTCAAAACTAGACATGGCGTTGTATAGCTCGTCTCTATGCACGCTGTCATATGCGGCCTTGAAATCGACGAACAGATGATGAGTGTCGATTTGCATTTCTTGGGTCTTTTCCAGGATCTGCCGTAGTGTGAAGATTTTATTACATTAGAAATGTTAATTAATTTTCCACATTTTAGGAGCTCTTCATGGAATGACACAGGCTACAGTAGGGCAAATCATAAAAAAAATATTAAAGCAAATTGCTTTGCTGTTGCCGCATTTCATAAAGTGCCCATCATCAGTTGAAGAGTACACTGAGACTCAGCAACAATTTTATCGAATTGCCAGCTTTCCGAAGGTAATAGGAGCAATTGACTGCACGCATGTGCAAATTAAGCGGCCAGCCAAAAGTGTAGGACCATCAATGGCAGGAAATTTCATTAATAGAAAAGGGAGCTATAGAATTACCCACGAAAAACCAATTCTTATCATTATTTTTGCATGTTTCTATTACTATTCTCTTAATCAAGCACATTGAATTCCGATCTGGAAAGCATAGTTAACTGGGGTAAGAACAACAGAGTTCCCACACCTCAACATCCATAAAGGGACATGGCGGTCCCCAGATCAATCAACCGTCAACCAGATTGATCACGTTGCGATCGACGTCCGACACTCCTCCAGCATTAATGATGTCCGATCGTTCCGAGGAGCCAATGTTGACTCGGACCATTTCCTTGTTGTAGCCAAGGTAAGAATCAGGATATCACGAGAACAACGGAGTCGAGAACAAACACCACGGTTTGACGTCGCAAAGCTACAATCACAGCGGACTGCCAGGATCTTTGCCGTAAGTTCGACGCCGCTGCACAAACCATCGAAGAAGAATGGAGTCGTTGTCAAGAAGCCATCAAAGAAGCTGCCACTGATATGCTGGGTTTTACGACACCAGCTAGAAGGAACCCATGGTTTGACGACGGGTGCAGGCAGGCACATGCAGCCAAACAGGCGGCCTACAAGGCAACGCTGCATCGCACAACGAGGGCTGTTCGTGAGCTCTACGAACAGAAGAGAAGGGAAGATCACCGGCTTCTCAGAAGAAAAAAGAAAGAGCATGAGAAGCGCGCGGTCGAGGAGATGGAGAGGTGTTATGGTAGGAATGACGTCCGAAAGTTTTATCAAAGGGTAAAACAATTATCCAATGGATATAAAACTCGGACAGAAGCCTGTCGGGATGGAAATGGACATCTGGTAGTAGAGTCGCAGTCGATACTGAGAATCTGGAAAGATCATTACTGCAGACTGTTAAACGGCGATGAGGACCAAAATACCGCTGTCAGGCAGAATGTTCCACTCAATCTGGACGATGACAGACGCGAATACCGTCCCCCAGACTTAGACGAGGTCAAGGTAGCAATATCAGACTGAAGTCTAACAAAGCTGCTGGAGCGGACGGTTTGCCCGCTGAAATATTTAAGGCAGCTGGAGATGATCTGGTTGGGCGCATGCACCAGCTCATCTGCAAGATATGGTCTGAGGAAAGCATGCCCGACGAGTGGAATCTCAGTAACGTTTGCCCGATCCACAAGAAAGGAGACCCCTTCAACTGCGCCAACTATCGGTGTATAAGTCTCCTTAACATCGCGTACAAAATCTTCTCTGCCGTTCTGTGTGAGCGCCTGAAACCATTCGTCAACAACCTGATAGGTCCTTATCAGTGCGGTTTCAGGCCTGGGAAGTCCACCATCGATCAAATTTTCACATTACGGCAGATCCTCGAAAAAACCCAAGAGATGCAGATCGACACCCACCACCCATTTTTCGATTTCAATGCCGCATATGACAGCGTGCATAGAGACGAGCTATACAATGCCATGTCTAGTTTTGACATTCCTGCCAAACTCGTTAGATTGTGCAGGATGACGATGGAGAACTCTCGCTGCTCCATCAAGGTCGGTAACGAACTCACCGAGACCTTCAATGTCAAAAAAGGTTTTAGGCAAGGCGACGCGCTGTCATGTGACTTCTTCAACATCGTCTTGGAGAAGATCGTGCGAAACTCACTCGCCAACACTAGAGGCACGATCTTCCAGAAGTCCGTGCAATTGTTAGCATACGCCGATGACATTGACCTGATTGGCAGAACTCAGCGAGCCGTCAGTGAGGCTTTTGGAAACATTGAGACGGAAGCGGCTAAAATGGGTCTGGCGGTGAATGAGGGCAAAACGAAGTATATACTGTCCTCAAAAAAGGACATACAACATCGACGTCTTGGACAGAGCGTCGCAATGGGCAGCTATAACTTCGAGGTAGTCAAGGACTTCACTTACCTCGGCTCCGGAGTAAACTGTACAAATAACATCAGTATCGAGATCAAGCGTAGAATAACTCTTGCCAACCGCTGTTTCTTCGGGCTCGAGAGGCAATTGAGTAATAGAGCCCTCTATCGAAGAACCAAGTTGACTCTGATCATCCCAGTCCTGCTATACGGCGCGGAGGCATGGACAATCTCGAAAGCGGATGAAGAAGTCCTTGGTCTCTTTGAGAGAAAAGTTCTAGGCACGATCTTTGGTCCTGTTTGTGTTGACGGGTTCTGGAGGAGAAGATTCAATCACGAACTGTACGGGCTGTACAGCGACATGAGCCTACTTAGGCGTCTACGGATCCAACGCCTACGGTGGCTAGGTCATGTAGAGCGTATGGACACCACAGCTCCGGCCCGAAGAATCTTCGAATCCGAACCTGTCGGGCAACGCAACAGAGGACGCCCGCGTTTAAGGTGGCGCACCCAAGTAGAGAAGGCCCTCAACTCGGTGTGTGAAACTGGAGACAGCTAGCCAAGGATCGCGCTAGTTGGAGAGGCATGTTGGTTGAGGCCCAGGTCCACCCCGGACTGTAGCGCCACACAAAGAAGAAGAAGAAGATGTAATAATAAATATTGTTTACTTACCGATATCATCTCGATGCACATTTCTAGGGAAAAAATGCAACGCTACAAGTACTTGCAACGATATAGGAATAGGCAGTCCCCTATTATTCAGAGGTTTCAGAGGTCTTCTACATGAATGGTATCAATCAGGAACTGCGCTGTGGTTTTGTCGAATCTACATCGGCAGTAAAATTCTCCATCCTCAAGCTCCTCAAAAGGATTGGCACGATTTTTATAAACTTTAGATTTGCGCATTAAATTAAAGTCTTTAATATCGAAATCTTCATCTTCAGAAAACATGTTCACAAAATTCTTTCACTGAAATGACATGACATATACGCTTAACTCCACGTTAAATATTTAAAACGACGTTTCGGTTGACTTTAACTTTGTCACGTGGTGATTACTATAAAGTGGGCTTTATGTCGACTATAATTATCAAAACACTTTGTTACGTGCTATTATAATTTTAATGTCTACTTTTGCCGACTATAATTTTGCGCCAATGTCTTCTTAAACTATTGGAAAGGAATTAATTGGTGTTAATTGTGCTGCACACGTTTTAAACAATTCCATGCAAACAGGTATGGAATGCCTTTCAGTAGGTACTGAAGTTGTAATTGTAAAGATTTAGCAATTCAAAGAAATATGTGTCTGTTGCGAGGTATAATATCACAAGCTATCTCTGAATTATTATAAAATTAATACAAAAATTATACTTACTTACTTATCAGGCAGACGAACCATGAAGGGTCTGAGTCTGAGCAATTGATGCCTTCCATCGGTGACGGTCCTGGGCACGCTGCTTCCAGTCATCAAGGCCAAGCTGTGTTACTTCCACGATGACTTGGTCTTAATACCGGAGTCGGTCTTCCTCTCCTTCTCGAACCAGGGGGCTCGGATTCGAAGACCCTCTTTGCTGGAGCGTTGTTGTCCATTCGCTCGATGTGGCCGAGCCAGTGTAGTCGACGGATTTTTGCCTTCCGGACTACATCCACATCCTTGTACAGCTCGTAGAGTTCGCGGTTGTGTCTTCTCCTTCATTCGCCTTCCTCGCAGACGGGACCATATGTCAGACGTAGAATTTTTCTTTCGAAGGCACCAAGAATCAGCTCTGCAGTCTTACTTAATGGCCAGCGTTCGGCTCCATAAAGTAGGACTGGCAGCGTAAGGGTTTTGTAGAGCATGACTTTGGTCCTTCGAGTCAGGAGTTTCGAGCCCAGTTGTTTTGACAGACCGTAGTAGCATCGGTTGCCAAGGGCGATTCTACTACGATGGCACTCGTCAAGTTTACGTTTGCCCCGAGGTAGACAAACTCCTTTACTACCTCGAAATTGTAGCTGTCGATTGTAACGTTTTGGCCTAGGTGGTGTGCGGCGGATCGTTGTTTGCTCGACAGCATATATTTTGTTTTGTCCTCGTTGACCTTAAGACCAGCTCTTTTCGTTTACAAAAATTATAATAAAGACTATTATAGTTATTTCATTGCTAATTTGGCTTTTCGTTATCATATTTTAATAGTAATTGTTCAAGATTAAATTATGTTAGTTTTCACTCACTGTAATTTTGTAAAAATTTGCTGTTAATCACTGTACACACAAAATCGTATGTTTTTATCTTTACCAACAATTGTACACGAAAATCGGATGAGGCATCTGCCGTAAACTCGTACGATCGGTGCAATAACAATGTACATGTAGCTGATAGTACTCGGTCACTTGGATTTTGGTCGTAGCAGAAGCTGGTAACAATTGGGACATACAATAAATATTATTATAACGATTTAAGTGTGACTGTTTTTCTTGATTAGTGATAAACATTTTTTGCAGCATTATTCCCTATCCCTTTATTAAACATTTTTTGGTCCTTCGAGCCGGATAGTTAACAATAAAAAAAAGTGAATTGGTTGTAATTGTGATTATTTCTGAAATTCCTGTGTGATTAAGTGAATTATACTAGTCTATAATCATTGTAATAAGCCATTGAATTAGTATTTAATCATGAGTGCATCAAAGAAAGCAAAACGTGAAAATGCAAAAGGACGATTAAATCGCGCGGTGTTATTCGTCGAAACAATCAGTGAATCTACAGATTTAGAAATGCTAGAGATACGCCTAACAAATCTAAACGATACGTGGGTACAGTTTTCAGACGTTCACAACGATCTTCTTCAACATTTGAAAGATGATGAGTTTGTGCTGATGGAAAACGAATTCGCAACTTATGAAACTAACTTCTTTCGTGCAAATGCTGTACTTGTGAAAGCCATTCGTGAGCGAAAAACATTCGTTAAAGAAATTTCGGACAGTTCGGCGATAGACCGCCTTGTGAATCAACAAACTTCATTTCTCGAAAAACTCAACGATTCCGCAAACAACTCGCGCTCTGAGGTAAAATTGCCGACAATTGTGATTCCGCCATTTTCCGGGAATTATAAGGATTGGCCAACATTTCGTGATCTTTTCCTTGGTTCGGTGGATAATCAAAAAAATCTGACACCAACCCAAAAGTTTCACTACCTTAAGTCCTTTCTTCGTGATGATGCGGCCAATTTTGTAAAGCACATTCCGATATCAGATGTTAATTATCTTGAAACGTGGGAGCGATTAGAAAGCCGGTATGATCGCGCGCATTTGATAGTAAAGTCGTTTATTCAATCCTTCTTGTCGCTTCCGTCAATGAGCACAGCGAATGCTCAGACTCTAAGAAAAATCGCTGACGGTGCGGATGAAGTTGTGCGCGGATTAAATGCTATGGACAAAACCAGTCGCGACCCGTGGCTCATATACTTACTGTTAAATAAGCTCGATCAGGATACCAATCAATCTTGGGCAGAACACGTAGGGTCTCGCGACGATTGCACTATAACCGAGCTGTTGAACTATCTCCAAAAACGCTGTGATGCTCTTGATTCGTGTCAATCGGTAAATCGTTCTGTAGCACCTCGTGTAAGGCCATCAGCTACAATAAGAGCGCATGTTGCTGAAAAATCTAGTTCTGTGTGTCCAAAGTGTAAAATGAATCATCTATTAGCCCAGTGTCCCAAGTTTTTGGCTTTAGAAACAGATTCGCGTCGAAACTTTGTAAAAACCAATTCAGTGTGTTTTAATTGTCTTCGGGTTGGACATTCGTCGAACAAATGTCGATCATGTTTCCGTTGTCGAGTTTGTAAGTCGCGTCATCACTCGCTGGTCCACCCTGACGATTCAAACAGCGTACCATCACCATCCACGCTAGCGGAACCGGGAATCCCTTCGTCGTCGTCCTCGAACCAATCGTCTCGTTCTCCCCTGAATTCGAATCTACCCCTTATGAATAACCTTTCTCTCAAACCCACTCGTCGTACTCAAACTCTTCTTCCAACTGTGTTAGCAAAGGTTAAGGATATTCGGGGTAATTTGATCGATTGTCGAGTTTTACTGGATTCGGGTTCACAATCCTCTTTCGTTGTCGAATCTTTCGTTCAAAGACTCGGCTATTCTCGGAAGCATGCTCGTATTCCAATACTCGGGTTATCATCAACAGACGCAGGATACACCAGAGGTTACGTTTCCTTCCAACTGGGTTCGCGTTATGACTCAAATTCAGTGTCAGTAGACGCATTCATTTTGAGTAAATTGACGCGTAACTTGCCATCGCAATCGCTAAACGTTGATCTCTGGCCTCATATTAAAGATCTGGACTTAGCTGACCCCTATTTTAACACGGCAGCGCCAGTTGATGTCCTACTAGGAGCAGATAAAATATGGAATATTTTACAAGGAGACCAGATTCGTGGTCCTGAGGGGTATCCTATTGCCCAAAAGACATCGTTCGGTTGGGTAATCACTGGAGAATTGTTTGAAAAGCAGCAGTTGGACAGTATGCCGTTGAGTTCCCTGCATTCCACAGTTGATGTAGATGTCCTTCTGCAACGTTTTTGGGAGTTGGAGGAGGTCAAACCTGCCAAGGATACGGATTTCACCGATGACCCAGCGGAGCAACATTTTCGCAGAACATTTAGTCGAGCATCGGACGGTAAATATGTTGTTTCACTTCCTTTTAAAAATACTCCGCCCTCGTTTGGAAACACATTGAAATCAGCAGTTTCGCGGTTAAACTTAATGGAACGACGTTTTCGTAGAGATCCAGAGTTACACCGATTGTATTCCGAATTTATGAAGGAATACGTCAATCTTGGTCACATGGAACGGATCCCCACAGAAGAAATCGAAACAGCTCGTGGTCAGCATTTTTATCTTCCTCATCACGCGGTTTTGAAACCTGACAGTGTCTCAACCAAGTTACGCGTGGTATTCGATGGTTCCAGTAAGGATTCTGCTGGCCTGTCTTTAAACAGTGAGCTACTAGTTGGACCTCCAATCCAACGCGATTTAGTCGGTGTTTGTCTGCGATTTCGAGAACATCGGTACGTTTTCTGTGCTGACGTTGTAAAAATGTTTCGTCAAATTTGGATTGAGGACAACCAAACTAATTTCCAGCGGATTGTGTGGAGAGACAATTTTGATGAAGATATTCAGCATTATCGCTTACGTACAGTAACTTATGGTACTGTTTCAGCGCCTTTCTTGTCTGTGCGTGTCCTTAAACAAATTGCTGATGACTACCAGGCCGAATATCCTAATGCAGCACGTGTTTTAGTCAGCGATGTTTATGTGGACGATGTTATGACGGGTTCCAACTCTATTGACCAACTCTTAGCGTTGAAAACCGAACTTGTGCAACTGTTGTCCATGGCTAAACTGCAACTTCGAAAATGGAGTTCAAACTGTTGGGCTCTTCTTTCGACATTATCAAGTGCTGAATCGGAGCAATCGTCGTTAGATATCGAACATTCGCAGTCATCAATTAAAGTACTTGGAATGCTTTGGAATCCATCCCTTGATGTCTTTGGCTTTCGTATGTGCGAAACTCTTCCGCTCTTGTCACCAACACGAAGAACATTGTTGTCTGAAGTATCGAAGATATTCGATCCTTTGGGTTTGTTGGCTCCATCTGTCATCCTTTTCAAGCTTTTATTTCAAGAGCTCTGGTCGTCCGATTACAATCTTGGCTGGGATGATCCTTTACCTCAATCTTTGGCTGAACGATGGAGCAAGTATAGAACACAACTTCACTGTCTCGAGAGCATACAGGTTCCTCGCAATGTATTCGCTACATTGGAAGATATCGAGATGCATGGATTTTCAGATGCGTCGTCACTGGCTTATTCAGCTGTTGTTTACATTCGTTGCAGAGTGGCGGATGGAAACTTTCAAACAAGAATTGTCGCTGCTAAGACCAAGGTTGCTCCATTGAAACCCGTCTCGATTCCAAGGCTGGAACTCTGTGGTGCACTGCTTCTCACTCGATTGATGAGTAACCTCA
Source organism: Eristalis arbustorum (assembly GCA_916610145.1). Classification (NCBI taxonomy): domain Eukaryota; kingdom Metazoa; phylum Arthropoda; class Insecta; order Diptera; family Syrphidae; genus Eristalis; species Eristalis arbustorum. Next base: position 5,471,790 of record OU744319.1, read on the forward strand.
AATCGTCGCTGGCGACCAGAATTCCGAAGATAAACGCTTGGTGCGATTCGGAGATCGTTCTACATTGGCTGTCTTCACCACCTCGCCGCTGGACAACATTCGTCGCGAATCGCACAGCTGCCATCATTGAAACAATTCCTCGACATTCGTGGCGTCATATCTCGTCAGAATATAACCCTGCAGACTGTGCTTCACGTGGTGTACTTCCTTCGGAGCTGGCAGGTCATAATCTTTGGTGGGGAGGCCCATCATGGTTAAAACTCCCAGAACAACTTTGGCCCACGTCAAGACCTTCTTCCATGGAAACCCACCTTGAAGAAAGACAATCGTGTCAAGCATTGGTCGTTACGCCGGAGACTGATGCATTACAAACACTTATCTGTAAAATCTCATCGTGGTTTCGGTTGCAACGAATCGTCGCGTACTGCCTTCGTTTTGGGTTTAACTCTCGTACAGCAAAGCTCAATCGACGGTCCTCTAACCTTACTCTAGCAGAGTTGCAATCCGCAAGACGATTAATAATCAAATCAGTGCAATTAAATTCATTCTGTGACGACATTCGGTATCTCAGTCAAAACCACCATCTACCGGCGAAATCAAGATTGCTGAAATATTCTCCTTTTATCGACAATGAAGGATTGCTTCGTGTCGGAGGAAGGATTAAAAATGCGATAGCATCCTTCGACATAAAACACCCTATAATACTTCCTAAAAACAATAATATTTCTCGTCTTATTGTAACAGATATTCATGTCAATAATTTGCATCCAGGAGTATCCGATACGTTTTGCATCACTCGGCAAAGATACTGGATACTAGGGAGTCGTAACTTGATCCGGCATGTAGTACACAGATGCAAGGCGTGTTTCATGCAAAGGAAGGTGACCAGTCAGCAGCTGATGGGGGACTTACCAGCTCATCGAATACAACCAGGTCGTCCATTTTTGAATATTGGGTGCGACTTCGCTGGCCCAATCACCATCAAACTGTCTAAATTGCGCAATTCGAAACATTCGAAGGCTTATATTGCGCTATTCGTGTGTATGGCTACCAAAGCAATACATCTGGAAGTCGTTAGCGACCTTACAACAGAAGCCTTTTTAGCCGCCTTTCGTCGATTTGTGTCTCGTCGTGGTTTATGCTCTCACATCTATAATGATAATGGGACAAATTTTCAAGGCGCACGCCGCTGCTTAACTGAGATGCACAAGCTGCTTATGGCAGAGGGCCACATTGACGTCATCACCTCTTCCTTGGCAAAAGATAACATCTCATGGCACTTCATTCCACCATCTGCACCACACTTTGGAGGATTGTGGGAGGCCGGAATCAAATCGATGAAGCTACATCTACGGCGGGTAGTGGGATCTACAATATTAAATTTCGAAGAGTTATGCACAGTGACCTGTCAAATAGAATCTGTTTTGAATTCTCGTCCTCTATGTCGTGTGTCCGATGATGACTTAAATCCACTTACTCCAGCGCATTTTCTTATAGGTGAGCCTTATACAGCAGTTCCCGAACCAAATTTGGTGGATACCCGTGTCAGCCGATTGAAGCGTTGGAACCACCTCCAAAACATGGTCCAGGGTTTCTGGCGTCGATGGCAGAACGAGTATATCAGCACTCTACAAGAAAGACCGAAGTGGCAGCAAATCAAGTCCAATCTACACCCAGGCGATGTGGTAATAGTTAAGGAACCAAACCTCCCTCCAACTAAGTGGATGCTTGGCAGAATCGAGTCGGTATCTGCAGGTGCAGACAAGTGCGTTCGTGTGGCAACAGTCAAGACCAAAAGCGGCACGTTTGTACGACCAATTACAAAGCTTGCTGTATTACCGTACTGCTAAACTTCGTCGCAGGGGGGCCGGGATGTTCAAGATTAAATTATGTTAGTTTTCACTCACTGTAATTTTGTAAAAATTTGCTGTTAATCACTGTACACACAAAATCGTATGTTTTTATCTTTACCAACAATTGTACACGAAAATCGGATGAGGCATCTGCCGTAAACTCGTACGATCGGTGCAATAACAATGTACATGTAGCTGATAGTGCGTTTTTTGGTTGCATTATACAAATTCGACAAGTACTCGGTCACTTGAATTTTGGTCGTAGCAGAAGCTGGTAACAATTGGGACATACAATAAATATTATTATAACGATTTAAGTGTGACTGTTTTTCTTGATTAGTGATAAACATTTTTTGCAGCATTATTCCCTATCCCTTTATTAAACAGTAATATAAATGAGAAAACCATCTATTCATAATTTTTTTAAATTTCTTTATATTTTGTCCCGGGTTTTGCTCGGCGAAATATGGTCACCGTAACCATCCTGTATTCCTTGTTCCCAGGGTGTGCTGTTTCCATTGAGTAATTGCATTGAATATTTTTCAACGGGAAGCAGCTAGTACTTAGAATGGCTAGTGAGCTCTGAATTTCATTTTACGCCAAGCGTCAACAAATTGATTTCGATTGTGAGTGATCCATAAGCTGTGCCTTGCAATCATTTGGTCTTTTTTCTAAAACCAGAGTGCTCAAGTTCGAAAATCCTCCAAGCATTGGGGTCCATGCGCTCGGTGTGGTCGAGCAGTAATGTAACTGTAGACCGATATTTTCTCTTCCAGCAGCTCGTAGAGTTCCCGGTTATGTCTTGCCCTCCATTTACCTTCCACAGAGATAGGACTATTTTTGTCCGGTGTAGAATTGAATTTCGAAGGCACTAGTATAACCTGCGGCTACTTTCGACGGTATATGGCAGGGCTGTCGTGCTTTTATCCTTCGAGTCAACAGTTTTGAGCCTGTGGCGACCTTGTAGTATAAACACTTTACTACACTAATCGAGGTGGCAAAGCAATATGTAAATTCTAGTTGCCATAGCTTTAGATGAATAAACGTTCACTTTTATTCTGGCAACCGAATAGTTAAGTTATTTCTTTTAGTACTTCTCTAGAGAAATGTTGGTCATTACAGAGCCCATTTGCCACTCTCTACAAATCGAAGTGACAGAGTAATTATACGTTAGTGGAGGTAGGCACACTCCTTTGCTACCTCATAATTGTAGCTGTCTTCCATCGGGCGACTTTCAGAACGTATGACGATGTCGATTTAATCTGCGTAATTCAGGAGGTTTCCATCAAGGTCGGTAACGATATAACCGATACCCTTAATGTCAAATAAAGGTCTTAGGAAAAGGCTTTTGCTAGTATTAAGATGGAAGCGGGTCTAACTATGATTGAGAGCAAAACGAACTATATACTGTCAAAAAAAGAACATGGGCAGCTGTTACTTCGAGGTAGTTAAGGACTTCGTCTACCTCACATTCGGAGTAAACAGCACAATAACACCAGCATCGAGATCAAACGTAGAATAACTTTCTACCAGTTCAAGATTGAATGGAGTAATAAAGCCGTCTGTCGGGGGACCATCCTGATCATCCCAGTCCCACTGTAACGCGCGGAGGCATGGAGAATCTCAAAAGCGGATGAGGAAGACCTTGGGCTCTTCGACAGAAACCTTATTCTTGCGAACTTTGCTCCTATGTGCGTTGATGGCTTCAGGAGAAGAAGATTGAAATACGAACTGTACGAGTTGAGCGACAATTTGTAATGACCCACGCTGTAAAATTCCAAGCATTAAACATATAGTGAAGATGGCCAGTCACTGGTCTAGCTCTGACACGGGGCTGCGTTGACAGTATAAAAAACCTATTTTCCGCTCCAAGTCTGTGCAACGTTTAACCAGCTTAATGTACTTGAAACAACTTGTTAAATTTCATTCTGATTTGGTAGACTTTTTTAAGACTTTATGGTTCGTCTGTTTTAGTTCGCGGCACATCTTAAGGCCCACTCCTAAACATGCAACATTTACAAAAGTTCACATAATCATCAAGAAACAGTGAGAATTCACTTTAGTAGCATAATCTGGAATGAACGTGGTCATACCCACATCACCTGGTTCCATGTCACGAGAGACGTTACCTAAAACTTTTTAAGTGAACCGCGATCGCTTGGTTCTACTCTAACTCATATACCGTACAACAAACATATTTTTATTGCAATTTAGTACAAAACCAATGGTGACGCAGTTTCTTTACACTCTGCAAAAACAACTCACCCTAGTCAACTTTAAATCAAGATGTTTCTCAAACTTCACACTGTAGGTCTCCTCCCGGAATGGAGCAGCAGAATTTAAGCAAATAACACGAGTGGTTGCTGTAGAAGCTGAACCCAAGTCCACCACCATCTGCAGCGCCCCCGAATGAGTGTATTCCTGTCACCTCCCACATCACCATCACTGAACTCATTTCGTATTCCCGTGCAACACCTACCCCAACGTTCATGTCAAACTTATCAACAAACCAGCCGCAATCTTTGCTGTCTTGTGGAGAACCTCAAGATTGTGTCCACAGAGTGGAGTGTCCACACAAATCGAGACAACATTCAGCCACTTGTGGAAATTTACAGACCGACCGTTGTTTATCTTTCTGCGAAATGTAAACCGTTTACACTCCGCAACCACTCATCGATATTTCAAGGACCGTACAACAACTACATCTCACCGGCCGCTATCCACAACCCCCGCGTTAAGTCAATCCCTATCACTTTCACAAGCAATTACATACCACCAACTGCGCACCGACATTTTTGAATCGCCAGCCGATGCGTTCCGCCCGCCATCTGCCGCGTGGTAGCTGCAGCACAGCTGTCAGCTGTTCGCGGCTGACATAAAAACACTTCTTTTTTCCTCCTCAGCAAACAGATGTAAATATTTTTCAAGCGCAAGTATCTCCCGATCCGACGCGCAATTCTTGGGCAAATAATGTCCGATTCACAAATGACTGGTGCCACAGAGGATGAGGAACGCAGAAAGTATCGCTACCGAGGTAAGCTGCACTTTTGTTATGCCTTTATGCGCTTTAACCCCAAAATATTTTAGCCGGAGCGTTCTTGGGTCTGATTGCCGGGACCGGAGCGTTGATTGGGTTCTCTCGCACCATGGGACGCGCCAGAAAGCAGGAGGCATCGTTTCTGGCAAAGGCGGGACGCGACACAGCCATCCTCATGGATGCCGGCACGTCGTTGGCAATGCGAGCCCTCGCATGGGGCACCGTCTACGCCGTGCTGGGCACCGGGACGTTCTGCTTCGGCATATGGAAACTATCGGGAGCCAAAAATGTAAGTCAACTCACTGGCAAAGTGCGAGCAGTTCAGTATCACTTCACTTGCAGATGGAGGAGTTTCGGCAAAAAATGGGCACTGCCCTTCCAAGACTGACGAGCACACAGGAGCCGAAGAGCCGCACCGAATTCGACGGCTTGACAGACCTCATGAAGTACTTGGCCGCCTGGGGCAAGGAATGAAAGTCAATCAATTAACACTTCTTAAATTACATAAGAGACAGACAAATAGAGCTAGTTTATTATTCACTACAAGGCTGTGTGTTGTTAAAGATGTACTTCTCAATCAGTTGGGACTTGTTGGCGCTCAGGCGATTGTTGCACAGCTCCGCGAGGTTCTCGTGCATTTCGAGGATCTCGTCGTAGTCGATTTCGAGGTAACTCTTGGCCTCCTTGCGGAATTCCAGGGACTCCTCGATGAATTTCGAAAGATCTGGCGCTCGCTTCAGGTACGCCAGTTTCTCGGGCGACAGCACGGAGTAGTCAACGATTTTGTTCACTGCGGCGGAGCTGAAACGAGCACGGGTGTAGGTTAATTTGGCACCTATGAAGGTCGTTAAAGGGCACCTACCCGCTGATCGATTGTTTTGTTTTCTTCAGCAGTGACAGCCATTCGTCGATTTCGGCATTTAAACGCTTTTCATATCTGAAAGTGGGATGACTTTGAATTGATTGCGAGGAATGAAGATGTGGAGAGGCGCTTACTCTGATCGCTCCTTGGTTTCCGTGGACTCATCATTTGGCACTGCAAAGGGACGGAGAGAAAAATGTGAGTTCTGCAGTGGTTTGGTGATTTGCAATGCTTACGGTCGAGAGTTATGTTGAAGACGCTCCTTGTGTGCACACTTGCGAGACGCATCGAGATGTCAGGCTCCGAAAATCCCTCAGAATCGGACTCATGTTTATCCTCCATCACCCTTAAATGCATAACAATTTTGTTTGGATATCGAAATCTTGAACTTTTGTTTGAAACACAACAGATATTTTGACAGATGGTAGCAAGCACATCCATCGAGTATCGGCCGTCGATTATGTGGAGAGTTTCTGTGTGTTGCGTTGAGGGATGTGTTCGGGGAGTGCGTTGGTCGTTGGTTGAGGAATGTGTCAGTGATTGAAAATTGACTGGATTGGGAAGATAAGTGATTTTATAGAAATCGGTGTGTGTTTTCTTATTCCTATGAAAATGCCAGTGAAATACGCTCTATTTGCCCGTCAGACAGTCGTTGCCAGAGCCTTAGGGCAGTGACGGAGTCGCGTGAACGTTTAAATTTTGCAGAAAATAGACGAGATAATAAGCACACGATAATTTAAGTACACCAGACGTTTTTCAATCAAATAGGGCCAAGTGCCCAGAAAAGTAGGCCACACTATTTTTGTGCACGAAAACAAACTACATGTCTATTTCAATGAGAAAAATTAAAATTTGAACCACGATATCTCCTAAACTACGCGATTAATAAATGTTTTTGCGTTAATGTTCTTATTTCGACGAGATCAACAGAATGGCGTTTTTAAATCTGCGCGCCCCTCGAATCATAAGGAGCATCTAGGAATTCAGTTCAAAAAGTCGTCCGAATGACACAAGTTTGATATCAAATGAGAGGTTAAGCATTAGGCCTCAACGTTTTCCGAAAAATAAAACAAATACTTAGGAATGAGATTTACTGCTCAGTGTCATCACAAACAGCAAACTAGGAAAACAATCCTCTTGCATAATTCTTTTTTGCATTTCGTTGCTGTAACCTACCGATTCTTTTAGCAAAATTTTAACCTTGTACGACTGCCAGAAGGGGGAATTTATCCTCATTTTTAATGAAGACCTTAGGTTTATCCGATTTTTTCTGAATTCTGACTTTGTGTAGACTTTTCAAAATGTGCTAATCGGGGAGTGTAGGCTAAATAGTTAACTTGCATATCTTTTGTCTAACAGAATCCAACGGTTTCTTTGTCACTCCGCCATAAACATTGTTTTGCTTTTGAGCCAACCTCTTGCTCCTCTAATGGAATTTTCGATTCTACATCCTAAGTCCGATTAAATTTTATTCTTCGTTGCTTGCGTCATCATTTTACTTTCGATCAAGGGGCCTGTATATAAAAGCGTTCTTGGGACGAAATGCGACTGCTAGTAAACATGACAAAGCAAGTAGCTGTCAATACGAAGGATGATAGGCACTGAGCGCATATTTTTAAAAACGCGGTCTCAACAAATAATCTGATCCGAATTTTACTCGAAGCAATATCGATGCAGACAAATTGGTTCGGCCCTGACACAAAAATCATATTTCTAGCTCACTCCGCATGGAACCTGCTAGCTTTCATAAACTTCAGATGCATTCTAACTGCTACTTGGCCAATTGCTAGAAGGATCCCAACAGATGAGCAAAAGGGAATATGAGCCGGAAATTGTCCATAAAATAGACAAACTGGTTAAACATGTTTTTTGCTACCATCATATCCACATCTTTCAAATCCTAGCCACGCGCAGCATAGACCAAGGAACCGTCTTACTTACTTACTTATCAGGCAGACAAACCATGAAGGGTCTGAGCCTGAGCAATTGCTGCCTTCCGGTGACGGTCCTAGGCACGCTGCTTCCAGTCATCAAGGCCAAGCTGTCTTACATCTGCGATGACTTGGCCTCTGTACCGGAGGTTCGGTCTTCCTCTCCTCCTCCATTCCCAGGAGGCTCGGAATCGATGACCCTCTTTGCTGGAGCGTTGTTGTCCATTGACTCGATGTGTCCGAGCCAGTGTAGTCGACTGATGTTTGCCTTCCGGACTACATCCACATCCTTGTACAGCTCGTAGAGTTCGCGGTTGCGTCTTCTCCTCCATTCGCCTTCCTCGCAGGCGGGACCATATATCCGACGTAGAATTTTCCTTTCGAAGGCACCAAGAATCAGCTCTGCAGCCTTACTTAATGTCCAGCTTTTGGCTCCATAAAGTAGCACTGGCAGAATAAGGGTTAAGTAGAGCATGGGCCTGTGCATCCAGGGCAAAGTTGTTGATTGCTCTCAACTTGGCGAGATGCCAGCAACGATCCCTGTAAATGCACAGGTCAAGTTGACATACAGCCTCCTCGCGGCGCCCTCTGGATAACCACTACTGCAGGCGCTTAGTGGTGAACCAATGTATGCAGCGACCCCTTGTCCGGGAGCTTAAGCCAGGACCCGGTCCTCTAGGTTCGGGGGTTTCGTGTGGGGTTAACCGTGTGAAACACGCAATAGTTCAGAGACGGCAACAAGCCTCGGATACGGATGACCCTACTGCTGACGAACATGGACAACGAAACAAGGACAACGATTTTCGGTTCTGCACGTGGAATGTGAGGTCACTGAACAGACCACGTGCAGCCGATGAACTTGCGGAGGCCCTAGAAGCCTATAAGGCTGACATCACCGCCATCCAAGAGGTACGATGGGATGGGCCGGGCAAAAAGAGGATGAAAAACTGCGACATATATTACGGCGATTGCTACAAAGAGCGAAGGCAGCGCTTGTTTGGATGCGGTTTTGTTGTTCGAGGCAGACTTAGGCAAGAAGTCTTAAGCTTTAGATGCATAAGCGAACGCCTCACAACAATCCGCATCAAGGCAACATCAGCCTAATTTGCGCCCACGCCCCAACGGAGGACAAAGACGATGATAGCAAGGATGACTTCTATGATCTCCTAGAAAGAACATACGATCAATGCCCCAGCTACGACACCAAGATCGTTCTAGGAGATTTCAACGCACAGCTGGGCAAGGAAGAAATCTTTGCTAGAGTCGTCGGTAAACACAGCCTACACGACAACACGTCCGACAATGGACTCAGGCTGATGGACTTCGTAACGGGGCGAAACCTCACTGTAGCCAGCACGCGGTTCCCTCACCTCAACATTCACAAAGGGACCTGGCGGTCCCCTGATCAATCAACCGTCAACCAGATTGATCACATTGCGATCGACGTCAGACACTCCTCCTGTGTCCTCGATGTCCGAACGTTCCGAGGTGCCAACATCGACTCGGATCATTACCTTGTTGTAGCCAAGGTCAGAACTCGGATATCGATTGTACAACGGAGTAGAGCAAGACCAAAACAGTTTGACGTTGGAAAGCTACAATCGCAATCGACCGCTGGGAACTTCTCCGATCGAGTCTCCCTGAAGCTCTCAGAGAGTCCAACCCTGCCAGGCGAAACAATCGACGAACAGTGGAACCGTTGTCAAAACGCCATCAGAGAAGCTGCCTCTGATGTGTTGGGTTTTAAAATGCCACCAAGAAAAAACCCATGGTTTGACAATGAGTGTCGGCAGGCGCATTCAGCGAACCTAGCAGCATATAAGGCGACGCTAGATAGAGGGACTTGAGCGGTTCGTGAGCTCTACGAACTTGAAAGAAGGGAAGAGCACCGGCTTCTCAAAAAGAAAAAGAAGGAGCATGAGAAGCGCGCGATCGAGGAAATGGAGAGGTGGTACGGCAGAAATAATGTCTGAAAGTTTTACCAGCGGGTGAAACAACTATCCAAAGGGTACAAACATCGGACAGAAGCCTGTCGGAACGAAGAGGGACAACTCGTAGTAGAGTCGCAGTCGATACTGAGAATCTGGAAGGATCACATCTGCAGACTGTTCAACGGCGAAGAGGACACCAATACCGCTGTCAGGCAGAATGTTCCACTCCACGCAATGGACGACGACAGAAGAGAATTCCGTCCCCCCGATCTAGACGAAGTCAAGGTAGCGATATCGAGACTGAAGTCGAACAAAGCTGCTTGAGCGGACGGATTGTCCGCGGAACTGTTTGAGGCAGCTGGAGATGATCTGATCGCATGCACCAGCTCATCTGTAGGATATGGTCGGAGGAAAGCATGCCCGACGAGTGGAACCTTAGCATCGTTTGCCCGATCCACAAGAAAGGAGACCCCTTTGACTGCGCCAACTATCGGGGGATAAGTCTCCTTACATCGCGTACAAAATCTTCTCTGCCGTTCTGTGTGAGCGCCTGAAACCATTCGTCAACAACATGATAGGTCCCTATCAGTGCGGTTTCAGGCCTGGGAAGTCCACCATCGATCAAATTTTCACATTACGGCAGATTCTCGAAAAAACCCAAGAGATGCAGATCGACACCCACCACCTAACCAACTCGTAAGATTGTGCAGGATGACGATGGAAAACTCTCGCTGCTCCATCAAGGTCGGTAACGAACTCACCGAGACCTTCAATGTCAAAAAAGGTTTTAGACAAGGCGACGCGCTGTCATGTGACTTCTTCAACATCGTGTTGGAGAAGATCGTGCGAAACTCACACGCCAACACTAGAGGCACGATCTTCCAGAAGTCCGTTCAACTGCTAGCATACGCGGACGATATTGACGTGATTGGCCGAACTCAGCGAGCCGTCAATGAAGCGTTTGCTTGTATTGAGACGGAGGCGGCAAAAATGGGTTTAGCGGTGAATGAGCGCAAAACAAGGTATATGCTGTCATCAAGAAAGGACACACAACATCGACGACTCGGTCGGAACGTCACCATAGGCAGCTACAACTTCGAGGTAGTGAAGGACTTCGTCTACCTTGGCTCCCAAGTAAATAGTGCGAACAACATCAATACCGAGATTAAACGCAGAATAACTCTTGCCAACCGCTGTTCCTTTGGGCTCAAGAGGCAATTGAGTAGAAGAGCCCTCTCTCGAAAGACCAAGCTCACATGATATAAGACCTTGATCATCACCCTGTCCTGCTATATAGCGCGGAAGCTTGGACTATCTCAAGAGCGGATGAAGACGCACTTGGTCTCTTCGAGAGAAAAGTTCTGCGTTCAATCTTCGGTCCTGTTTGCGTTGAAGGTTCTTGGAGAAGGAGATTCAACCACGAACTGTATGGGCTGTACAGCGACATGAGTCTAGTCAGGCTCATTCAACGCCTAAGATGGCTAGGCCATGTAGAGCGCATGGACAACACTGCTCCCGCCCGAAGAGTCTTCGGCTCCGAGCCAGTGGGACAACGCAATAGAGGACGACCACGAACCCGATGGCGCACTCAAGTGGAAAAAGACCTCAACCAACTTGGAGTGCGAAATTGGAGGCAGCTGGCTAAAGAACGTGCCAGCTGGAGAGGATTGTTGACCGAGGCCCAGGTTCACCCCGGACTGTAGCGCCACAAGAAGAAGAAGAAGAAGAAGAGCATGACTTTGGTCCTTCGAGTCAGGAGTTTCGAGCCCAGTTGTTTTGACCGACCGAAGTAGCATCGGTTGCCAAGGGCTATTCTACGTCGGATCTCCACTACGATGGCACTCGTCGAGTTTACGTTTGCCCCGAGGTAGACAAACTCCTTTACTACCTCGAAATTGTAGCTGTCGATTGTAACGTCTTGGCCTAGGTGGTGTGCGGCGGATCGTTTTTTGCTCGACAGCATATATTTGGTCCTTGTTGACCTTTAGACCACCTCGTTTCGCCTTTTCTTCAATTGGTGTGAAAGCTCCCACTACGGAGCGTTGGGACGGCGCGATAATGCCCATGTCATCAGTGTATCCCAACAGCTGGACTGACTTGTAGAAGATAGTGCCTTCCGTGTTGATTTTTGCCCGCCGCACTATCTTCTCCAGTACCAAATTGAAGAAATCACACGACAGCGCATCTTCTTGCCGAAATCCGGTGCAGGTTTCGAACGGTTCAGAGATTTATGAATCGAACTGCACGGTGCATCGGGTATGTGTTAGCGTGGTGCGACACAACCAGATCAGTTTTCCCGTGATCCCGAATTCGGCCGTCGCTTCGAATAGCTCCTTGCGATGAATGCTGTCGTATGCGGCTTTAAAATCGACGAACAGATGGTGAGTATCGATTTGAAACTCGCTGCTCTTCTCCAGGATCTGCCTTAGTGTGAAGATTTGGTCTATAGTCGATTTGCCGGGCCGGAAGCCGCACTGGTACGTGCCGATTAGTGCGGTGCTAAACGGCTTTAGACGTTCACACAGTACGCTGGATAGGATCTTGTAGGCGACATTGAGCAGGGATATACCTCTGTAGTTCTTGCAGGAGGTAGGATCGCCTTTTTTGTGGATGGGGCATATGAAGCTGATATTCCAGTCGTAAGCCATCTGAGCCTGCGGCTTTGTTGTTCGTCAGCCTTTTAATGGCTGCACCGACTTCTTCAAAGCTAGGTGGGAGGACTTCTTCGTCGACTAGAGTTGGGACTTCCTGGTTCCCTATCACTCTCTCCTGGTCAGGCCCGCTAAGCAGCTGTTGGAAGTGCTGCTTAAACACATCCACTATTCCCTCTGGGTCCGTAACTAGGTTACCCTCGCAATTTCGAACAGCCTGGGTGCCTTTCCTAAAGCCTGTGGCCAGGCTTTTGGCTTTTTTGTAAAAGGCCCGTAATGTAAAGGAACCATCTACCCCAATTAAGTATTGCCCTGTAAAAGGCTTCAGCAGAATATTAACCTAGGAACTCAGATAACGACGAGTAAATACGCCATTGCACTACGCTGTTATTAATTTACGAACTTGTGAACACATTAGTGAAGATTCGAACATTTGTATCCAGCCCCTATCACCGACCAGGACCAATTATGCCTGCACATTTTAAAAACTTGAAAATTCGTAGTTAATTGAAACCAAGAGCAAAAGAAATAAAGTTCCGCTAGATGTGCAAATTAACACACTATACGTAGCGTGCCAATAGCTAGGTTCACACTGTACGCCATGTCCGAACGACCAAAAAATGCTTTCTTCTTCTTCTTCTTCTTGTGGCGCTACAGTCCGGGGTGAACCTGGGCCTCGTTTAACAATCCTCTCCAGCTGGCACGTTCTTTAGCCAGCTGCCTCCAATTTCGCACTCCAAGTTGGTTGAGGTCCTTCTACACTTGAGTGCCCCATCGGGTTCGTGGTCGTCCTCTATTGCGTTGTCGCATTGGTTCGGAGTCGAAGACTCTTCGGGCTGGAGCAGTGTTGTCCATGCGCTCTACATGGCCTAGCCATCTTAGGCCTTGAATCCGTAGACGCCGACTAGGCTCATGTCGCTGTACAGCCCGTACAATTCGTGGTTGAATCTTCTCCTCCAAGAACCTTCAACGCAAACAGGACCAAAGATTGAACGCAGAACTTTTCTCTCGAAGAGACCAAGTGCGTCTTCATCCGCTCTTGAGATAGTCCAAGCTTCCGCGCCATACAGCAGGACAGCGATGATCAAGGTCTTATATAATGTGAGCTTGGTCTTTCGAGAGAGGGCTCAACTACTCAATTGCCTCTTGAGCCCAAAGAAACAGCGGAAACAGCGGCAAGAGTTATTCTGCGTTTAATCTCAGTACTGATGTTGTTCGCACTATTTACTTGGGAGCCGAGGTAGACGAAGTCCTTTACTACCTCGAAGTTGTAGCTGCCTATGGTGACGTTCTGACCGAGTCGTCGATGTTGTGTGTCCTTTCTTGATGACAGCATATACTTTGTTTTGCCCTCATTCACCGCTAATCCCGTTTTTGCCGCTTCAGTTTCAATACGAGCAAACGCTTCATTGACGGCTCGCTGAGTTCGGCCAATCACGTCAATATCGTCGGCGTATGCTACCATCTGAACGGACTTCTGGAAGATCGTGCCTCTAGTGTTGGCGTGTGAGTCTCGCACGATCTTCTCCAACACGATGTTGGAGAAGTCACATGACAGCGCGTCGCCTTGCCTAAAACCTTTTTTGACATTGAAGGTCTCGGTGAGTTCGTTACCGACCTTGATGGAGCAGCGAGAGTTTTCCATCGTCATCCTGCACAATCTTACGAGTTGGTTAGGTGGTGGGTGTCGATCTGCATCTCTTGGGTTTTTTCGAGAATCTGCCGTAATGTGAAAATTTGATCGATGGTGGACTTCCCAGGCCTGAAACCGCACTGATAGGGACGTATCAGATTGTTGACGAATGGTTTCAGGCGTTCACACAGAACGGCAGAGAAGATTTTGTACGCGATGTAAGGAGACTTATCCCCCGATAGTTGGCGCAGTCAAAGGGGTCTCCTTTCTTGTGGATCGGGCAAACGATACTAAGATTCCACTCGTCGGGCATGCTTTCCTCCGACCATATCCTACAGACGAGCTGGTGCATGCGCCCAACCAGATCATCTCCAGCTGCCTTAAACAGTTCCCCGGACAATCCATCCGCTCCAGCAGCTTTGTTCGACTTCAGTCTCGATATCACTGCCTTGACTTCGTCTAGATCGGGGGGACGGAATTCTCTTCTATCGTCGTTCATTGCGTGGAGTGGAACATTCTGCCTGACAGCGGTATTGCTGTCCTCTTCGCCGTTTAACAGTCTGCAGAAGTGATCCTTCCAGATTCTCAGTATCGACTGCGGCTCTACTACGAGTTGCCCCTCTTTGTTCCGACAGGCTTCTGTCCGATGTTTGTACCCTTTGGATAGTTGTTTCACCCGCTGGTAAAACTTTCGGACATTATTTCTGCCGTACCACCTCTCCATTTCCTCGATCGCGCGCTTCTCATGCTCCTTCTTTTTCTTTTTGAGAAGCCGGTGCTCTTCCCTTCTTTCAAGTTCGTAGAGCTCACGAACAGCCCTCGTCCTTCTATCCAGCGTCGCCTTATATGCTGCTAGCTTCGCTGAATGCGCCTGCCGACACTCGTTGTCAAACCATGGGTTTTTTCTTGGTGGCATTTTAAAACCCAACACATCAGAGGCAGCTTCTCTGATGGCGTTTTGACAACGGTTCCAGTGTTCGTCGATTGTTTCGCCTGGCAGGGTTGGACTCTCTGAGAGCTTCAGGGAGACTCGATCGGAGAAGTTCCCAGCGGTCGATTGCGATTGTAGCTTTCCAACGTCAAACTGTTTTGGTCTTGCTCTACTCCGTTGTACAATCGATATCCGAGTTCTGACCTTGGCTACAACAAGGTAATGATCCGAGTCGATGTTGCAAAAAATGCTTTGCGTTCACAAAAACGCGGTTGACAGACTTCAGTTATAAGGGTAGTTTCGTGGCATCAACATCGCGGCGCATGATACATGATACATGAATGGAAAGATCTTCCAAAAGTAAACTGACAAGTCGGAGTCTGGCAGTGACTAGTTGTAACCGAGGTTAGTAATAGTAGGTTAAAAACGTAATTTTTCCAAAATCTGATTTTTTTGTATAGCTGACAGTAGTATCAAATGAAAG
The DNA here is from genome assembly GCA_916610145.1 of Eristalis arbustorum. Lineage (NCBI taxonomy): Eukaryota > Metazoa > Arthropoda > Insecta > Diptera > Syrphidae > Eristalis > Eristalis arbustorum. Next base: position 5,487,103 of record OU744319.1, read on the forward strand.
ATCAGACCGCCTTGATTGCGAAAATGTAGGTCCCAGACGTTTTACACGCAGCCATCCCCTTGCTACACGTAATATTAGTGTGCAAAAGCAACATTTCTTAAGCAATTCGAATATGCACGTTGTGATAGCATAAACGAACCACTGATGCAAATGTTTCACTACACTGTGTGTCATTGACACAGACCATCCAAATTAAGAAACCGTTTTGCACTGTTGAACTAGGGAACAAGTTGCATTTCCATACGGCCGCCAGCACAACCGTTTCTTTGCTTTTGAAAACTAAATCTTACTTATTTTTGGGATTGGAGTACTTTAACATTTAATACAATGGACGTAAGCTCACGTACCAACTTTCGGAAGAAACATTGAACTCATCAAAAAATCGTTTTATTGAATAAGAATACTAAGCTGAGTACTGATTAGTCAAAAAAACACGCCTATTGTTGCACTAAGCTGTGACAAACGAGATGTGCACAGTCATTACGTAGGAGGTATAAGCTGTGAGAAAAACCGGTTTTCGTTAGGTTTTGAACATGTCCCGCTAAAATAGCGTCACACTGTGCTCACGGTCGTATGGGCGTTCGTATGGAAGTTTAACTTTTCCCTCGGTCTTACGACAGGTAGCACAATGTAAACACTAGTGTTACGACCGCAGTACAAATGTGCGTTCACGTTTTAGATTTCAGCAAGTGTGCATCAGCGGATGGATGAAAATGATATGCTTTCTCGATTGAGTTTGGAGTCGTGTGTATATTTAGGACTTCATCAACACTGAAAGAAGAACAAGCGCTCCGATGTTGATGAATGAAGTCCGCCAGCCGCGTAGTACAATGTGAACTCAAAGCATTTTTGGTCGTACGGACAATTAGTACTACCCGGTAGTACAATGTGAACGTGCTAAATATTTGAAAATGCCACCTTGTAGATGTCGGTGTTAATAGGTACTACGGTTTCAAACCTTGTAACCGTAGAGTCGCCCTCTTTCGAGGCTGATGTGTACACACATTCGATGTCGATGAACAAATTGGCATAAATACGAAAGCAGTACAATAGAGACCTCTGACAATATTCCAATTTCAACGACAATTCCAATCAGAAACTGAACCTCCTTCACACCTAGATGTCACTGCCGCCCTGTCTTTTGACAGTTAAACAAACCTCTCCCATGCGGACATCTCACGCGCTCTCTCGCTCGCGACTTCTGTCAATGACCACACAAAACACATGGGACTTTCGCATGCAGCATACCAGTTGCGCATTATTTGCACTCGAATCCTCTCTGTGCTGTCAGATTCTCCGGCCACACCAACTCGGCCGGAGCGCCGGCTCCCCATCAGTGTGGTGAACAAAAAGTTGGGAAATTTTCTTCACGCATTGCCCTCGCCACCACATCCCCAAATCAAGTACAACCCCTCTCGCTCGCACGCGTATGCATGCGGACACAAGCCCCCAACACAGGCACACATCTCGCATTTCCATCGCGCCGGCACACGGTCACGGGTACGTATCCAAAGGTTCCCCATGAAATATCTCTTGGAGCGAATCTGAGTTGATACAGAACTGGGAGCGTGAATGGACCTGTCTTCGTCGGTTTGCGACGACCTCTTTGCACATATACACGGGTTCTAGTTGGAAAAAGCGAAAAACGGAGAAAAACACTCTGCCACTGTGCCTCTGTCTATTTATTTACATCGGCAGCTGTCAGTTTTTTTTCCCTTGCCTGTGATTAGATTAGAAGACGGAGAGAAAAAAAATAAATCCAGAAGCGGTGCGTGTGACGTTCGTGTGGGCCTGTGTACGCGCTGTCAAACAAGTGGATCCGCAAATGGTCCGGAAGCCAACGTTGGCAGTCACTTTGTCGCAGTTCACCGTGTGCCGGAGGGCAGAGCTCCTGAAATCGATACTCCACCCGAAAACGTATCGCAAATGAGTTGACGACGCAGCCGGGCGGAGAGATTTTTGTTCGTTTTTTCCGGTGTCCAAAAAAAAAAAAAAAAAGCAAACAAACGCAAGATCCGTATGCAGAAGCAGTGCTGTGCCATTGCACTTCCCTCGTAGTTTGCTGTCGGTGTGCCTACATCAGTCCAGAGTATCCCTTCCTGGTCCATGGAGTCATTGTAGTCGCGAGGAGTTCGTCTGTGCCGAAAGCGAATAAAAAGTGAACGTGTGGTGAAGCAAAGAAAGTGTGTGAAGTAAGGGAGTAAGAAGTGCCAGTGCTAGTGACGACAAACGAACCCATCCAGAGGCGCACATAAGTGTCATCGCAATGACGACCGATTTGCTGTTCCCCAAAATTGCGGACTGTTCCTATGTCTCGTGCTACTGGTAAGTCGTTGTTCTCTTCTGTTCTCTTTTCAAGCGCTGCCGCAACATCTGTCAAGAGTGCTCCACTCGGGGAGAATGCATTTTTCATTGACTGTGCCTGGCTCCGTGCCTGTGGGTCTGCATGGTCGCAGCGACGACGAGCATCGACAAGGAATCCCATAGATCTTTGTTCTGTGCCTGAAATGAATCCATGCACACTCCACCCCCCTCGGGGGAGAGAGAGTAACAGTGTGTGTGTGCGTCTGCTGCCGCTGCTGCTGTTGCTCACCCCTTTTTGTGCAGCTGGGTGGTGGCGGCGCGCTGATGCCGTCTCTGTGTGTGCGTGTTTGTGTGAGCGGCGTTTGTTGCCGTGGAAATTGGGTCATTCGGTCATGCGAGTTCGCGAAATAAAAACACGAACTGCACTCGGTGTCGTCAAAGGATGTGCAGGAGCATGGCTGCGGCCAAGATGCGGTTGAGCGGTTGAGCGGTTGTTTAGACCGCGGGACCGGTATAAAAACGAATCGAATTATTGATTTGGGAGATTGCAATTCCAGGAGATTCGCGCGACAAACGCGATGGAAAACAAATTGAGTCAACCGACTGATGGGTCGATGACGGTTGAGTGGAATGCGAAAGACGTTATTTAATTGCAAATTGAATAATTCAATTATCTTGTCTGTCATCGATGCGAGTGCGCCCGGCAAAGCTTTTCAGTCTTATGCCACTGTCTAAACTTGATAATTCGCAGGCAATTAGATGCGAATGCACATTGGTTTTGGCGTGACTTTGGACGTGGCTTTGAGCATGTTTTTGTGGCGACTTTGTTGGGGACGTCGTATGCTCTCCGACAGAGGTTAGTTGTTGTGTCGCAGAACCTAATCTTGTCGTGGATTCCACACAACAACCTGCTCTCATTAACTGAACTCAGTGACGAGAAATCGAAACAGAGCACGTTCATTGGAACACGAAACGGTGAAGTGAAGGTGATCACTGTGGGGAAATGTTCTTGATTGCAGTGTCTCCGTTGGGAGACTTAACGACGCATTTCATGCAGATTCACATGCAGGTGCCCACTTTGCTTGTTATATACGACCTTATTAGCTTCTGTAAACCGACGGAACACTCTGATTGGACCTTAACTGGTGTCCGACATTCAATGGATTAAAGACAAGAAACAGTGCACGGGTGCTTGGCTGATTGACTTGGAGAAAGCGTTCGACACCGTTTGGTTGGAGGGCATCATCCTCAAGCTGGTCAGGCTCGGCATAGGTAAACCATTGCTATACATGATCTATGACATGATAACAGGTAGAAAGTTCGTCGTGAAAAGTGGCGATGTAACTTCTTCAACGGGCTTTGACATCAAAAACGGTCTGCAACAGGGAGCGGTTGGTTCGCCGATCCTGTTTTCAATATTCACTGCAGATCTGGTAGGTTCAATGCCGCACTTAATTGCGTACGCCGACGATTTAGTGGCGTACAGATCAGGTCCGAAGATCGAAGAAATAAATATCTTGTTGCAAGGTGACTTCGAACAAATTCAGCGATTTTGCGACGACTGGAAGTGTGAAAGTATGCTTTTCAGAACCCCGTTGTACATGGCATCATGGGATACGCGCCCAAACTGGCATAAGTTCGGCATTGTTAACCCACAGGGACGCCCTTCAGATGTGAAAAATGTAGTTAGGTACCTTGGCATTTGGTTGTATCAATATCTGTATTTTGGCAAACATATAGATATTGCTCAGGCCTTTGTTGTGGCAAGGAGGTTGTTTTACAGCAGCCAACTTGATACCAGGGTGAATGTAATCTGCTACATGGCTCTCATCCGGCCAATTATGGCATACGGTTGTCCACAGTGGTTCAACGTGAGTCCTTCCCAGATGGAAAAGATGAGGTTGTCCGAGAGGCAATGTCTTCGGACTTGTCTCCGATTGTATCGTACACCCGAGTCTGAGTACAAGAAGTACTATCCCAATGAGGTCCTGTTCAACGAGGCAAGCCCCAACAAAATAGATAATTTTATTATTCAGCTGACCAGGAGGCATATTGCACGAGCTATGACTTCGTCCAACAGTCTGATCTTTGGGGCTTATTACCCCAACGTTATGTACCACGAGAGAAAGCGCCTTATTCCTTCCGAGGCGTTCCTCTGTCTCGACACAATTGGCCTAATACAGGATCCACACGGTTGTCCTGTAATCTTCCACCTCGTACGCCGAAAAGTGGACAGGCGACTTCAATATGAACGGGATGTCGCTCGCCGTCACGAGGATCTCCTCCGGTTCAGTAGAGCGATCTCTGCTCGAGACAGGAGAGAGTCTGCCAAAGAACGGCAATTTTACTGGTGGTTACACCAAAACCAGTTCGCGCCACCGCTAGCTTCGTAACATGACGAGATAGAGATAGTTGACCATATTGGCCAACTTACATAGGTTTTAGGTTAATTCGTAAGAAAACAAATTTGACCTTAAGTGTCAAAGAATGTTTGGGAGCAACTGGAATATAAGTCGGCTACCTCGATGGATACGAGAGAATTCTTGTAACTTCTACGACACAGCTAGCACTGAATGAACTGATGTGATTTTGTAGAAGTTTCAGCATTTGAGACGTTGTAATCTGCGGCTAGAGACATCGCTGCTGTTTGAGAAATGTTATGCAATTCACTAGGAAAGCTTCCCAAAAGTGTCCCCTTCGGAAGCCTTAGAACCATAGTGAGATCGGATACTGAAGAAGATGATCACAAATCCCACGAAATGTATGTCAATTGTAAAACATGGGAATTTAACAGCACGCGTGCAAACTGCTGTGTCTTAATGGTACCTCTGCTTCTGTACAAGCCCTACGTAGCCATACGCATGGCTTTAGAAAGGACTGCGGTTGTATAACTCTCAGTTTCAAAGCCTTCCCACACATACAGTTCAGTACCATCGCCGGTTCTAGGTAAGGTGAGGATATTTGCAGCTGTCGACGAAGTCGCTCGAACACTTAGACCATTGTTGGTTTATTGTGACACCCATAGTCAGACTACCAAACCAATAATGATGTATACAAGATTACGCTTAATTAAAATCCGCCATGTGTTTGGTGACGTAAATCGAGATTAGTGTCAAAAATTTCAAGAAAATGAGGGATATTTGCAATAAAACTGCTAACTTTACAGAAAAGTACAAGCCATAGCCACCTTTAGACTAATATGAATGCGTTTCCGCAATTAGTACATAAACAAAGAACAATTCAACCGCCCTCATCCCCTTTTACGTCACATCTGTCAGTTAAGGCGTAGTCTTGTATACATCTTCCTTGCTGCCAGACTACGACTGATCGACAACTTCAGTGAGAGTGCCCTTTGGTTTCGAAACGAGGACCACTCTAACCAAGGGGCAGGCTTAACCACCTGCCCCATCCAGCCGTTTACCGCCGCACCTCACTCTGTTTGCCTCAGCTTCTGAATTGCGGATCATATGCTTAAAGTCCACTATCCGATGTGAAAGTAGCCACACGTTGTCAGCGTAATTGAGGTAATACAAAATGTAATAACCTTGAAGTAGAGGGTTAAGATCTGGTGAATGAATCTCTAGCCATCCGCTACGAACACTGACTGCTGAGCTCTATATGCACAAAATTATGTCCTAAGAGTCAACACAAGACGTCCCATGATGTGCAAGTCAAAAGCTTTTTTCGTAAAGTGGTGATGGTGACTTGATAGCATAAGTCACAGAAATGCGGAACCGATTTTCACAGAGTGACGAGAGCAAGATCGTTGAGCCTGATATTTCTGTGGCACTTGACGTCTTGAAGTTCCTCTTGTTTTGTTGCGACTACAAAGTTCTATTCCTAGTACGGCGAATAATCTTTATAATTCACGACACTGCCTTTCTCGAGTCACTGACAGTACGCATAGTCTGTCTGAAACTGACGTATACATGCTTTAGTGATTAACTGTCAAAAATGTAGGAATTACTGTCAAAAATGTAGAGACAACTGTCAAAAATGTAGAAATGACTGCCAAAAAATTCCTTAAATTCGGAAGTGGGTGATGGAATATTGAGCAGTGAAGTCGGAAATCTCGTTAAAGGAACTTGATTTTTAGATAAGCACATCAATTTGTTGTGCCTAACTGTGCACTCTGAATTCGGGAATGTCATGTGAACTTTCTAGACCAGCCAGAAGCGTCTTCGGCGTCACATACAAATATAAGATGAACAGGGACCACCTTTGGGACGAGAACAATCCCGCTTTCGATAAACATGTGAAGCAAAATTAAACGAAGTGTTGTCTGGAGAAGCGCCCAAGAGTTGAGTGTTGACAGTTACAACTATGAGGCCCCATTAAGAAATGCGCATAATTTCTTTTTTTATGAAACCGCACCCAAAAATGAAATGCAGACAGTTGCCAGAAAATCTTCGAAAAATTCACGAAACTCATGAAATTTTTGGATCGTACTGTACATCGCATATGATGTGGCATCTCTAGATTGTCAAACTCCGCGTCTCTGATCTAGTTGGGCCTTAGGAGTACTTTTACACGAGCTAATTTCGACAGCAAGCTTTTCCATCTTTTTGGCAAGGGAGGTGAAGCTTTTCCTATGTCTCACCTCTCTTGCCTACAAAGTGGAAAAGCTTACTGTCGAAATTAGCTTGTGTAGAAGTACTCTAAGGACCAAGTAGGACTTTGACAGTTGATAGTGCCCATATTTTTGAAACTGCATCTGTCAAAGCGGCTGTCATTTATTCAATTTCTTTTGTAAAATCACCTCGAATGGGCAAAGCTCTCGTCGAAATTTGAAAATGATAAAGTTGTTTCATCAAAATAGGTGTTCTGTGCAGGCAGCGATCCACAAGCTTCCTTTTAAATTTTGTCGAAAAACCATCCAATGAGGCGTGAGCCCCATTTCTTGATGAATGGGTACGCCAACATAGAAAATTGCCAAATTTGCAAACCGCGAGATCTACGTGATCCACGTGTGTCCAATGTATCCTCTAAAAGACACTGTTTGGTGAGAGTACTTGGCTGTTGGCGCCATCATTTCTTTTAGATCGATGTTAACGATGCCACCACAGTAAATAGTGAATGCTTAAGGCCAGTGATTATCATCATATTTTGGCCAAAATTGGACGATTTGGACACCAACGATATGTGGATTCAATATGACAAGGCGACGTGCCACATACCTCAAGCAGTTTTTGGGATGCGTTGATTTGACGACATCATCACACGTGGAGGTGATCTGAACTGGGCACCGAGATCGTTTGATTTAACTTCTTTGTGTTTGGTTTTCTGAAGTCTCAGGTCCCACACCGCCAAGCGCCGTGCCGCCTTGGCGGTCCCGGTCCAGTCCACCGGGCGGTCGCGATGACGACTGCAAGTGCCGGCAAAAAAACTGCGCAAAAGACAAAATAATGGACCACGGCTGCCTGCAAAGCCAACATAACCTATGCCATCGCTCAAATTCAGCCAGAGCCATGGGGAATTAGGCACCTTTGATGCAATACATAATGGCATATCGATGCTATTCAAACGATTAAAAAATATCCATGAAATCTCACAAACATTTTGTCAGTCATACTTAGGCCAGAGTAGGCAAATTGTTGTACGACGCGGATTGACTTCTCCTAACATCAGTTAGTGCTTGTAGAGAAGCGATTTAGCTGGCCTCTGCTGGCGCTGTTTAGCTTTTTGAGGTCATTGAAGTAGTAGGCCACCAGGTGTAGAAACCCACGACTTGCCAGAGCGCCGCAAGAGCAGGGTTGGTGATGAGTGTTTTCTTCCTCTTCATCCATGCAGCTTCTGCAGGAATCATTAAATGGAGCTCCCATCCTGCGAGCATGAGTGCTAATTGCACAGTGCCCGGTTTTGACTCCTATGACAGTCCTTCTGAGTCTAAGTAGACTGAGTGAACGATTTAGGTTAAGTGATGGCCAGATGTCTTTTGTTTTAAGGCAGGTGGTGCCTTCTAGCCATTTGAGAGTCTCATAACAATTCACTCTAAATTTAGCATTTAGATGTGATTTGCGATCACTTCCCTTCATCCAATTCTAAGGGTGAATTCCGTGATCCTTCGAAACCAAGGACGTTGTAAGCGATTTTCGGTATGATGCTCAATAACGTCATTACTACACACCTCTTGATAGAATGCAACTGACGTGCATGAGCCTTGCGTTAAGAACAATCTTCTATAGAGCTCTGAAAATACTCTACTTAATCATTTGCGAATACATTTCATCGGCAAACTGATAGCGGTCACCTCGAAATTGCTGCATATCCTCTCCTCTCCGTTGTGGCAGTCAGGTGGCGATCAAATCTTCTATCAATTGCCGCATATCTCCCAACGAGATGAACAAGTATTCTAGCACTCATCTTATACGGGTACCGGCGGACTGTAGCATGCATCAAAATTGTGAAGCGGACGAACTCGATAAAAATGACACATGCTCTGTAGTCTGTTCTCTTTTGAAGATCTTCCCTTCTTGCCAATCGCCGACGCAAAAGCATCTACTGGTGCTTGAAATGCTTCCTTGTACAAATAGGACAAGGTCAACTGACACAGGATGCCTGCGTCACGGAACAATTATGAGCTACTCCAAAATTCATGCTTAACCTGATCAGCAGGTGTAGGCAGAAGCTCAGGACCATTATCGGCGCCATAACCGGTCACTGAGTCATTGGAACACATGTCTCTTGATGAGTCCTTCCGTACATCTCAAACTTGGCCGTTCGGAGTTAGCAGTATACTGGAGGTGAGAGAACCATAGCACACACACACGAGCGGTTTTTGTAGAAACTGAGGCCTATATCTTCTCCCGTCGAAGAAGTCACCAAGAAGCCTCTTAGTTTGTTGATCGGATCGAACTAAGGAGAATCAGAGTCAAAATTCTTGCTGTTTTATCGAAAGCAGGAATAGAATAATAATAGAAATATAGGTGGCACTACAGCCCATAGAGGCCCAGGGCCTAGCTTCTCAACAACCACTCGTGTTGTGCGTTCTCTCACGAGTCGAACTGGAACCTACAGTTTTATGCCGACTCCGAACGGCCAAGTTTGAGAAGCTTTTTCTAGACAGGCACTCTTTGAGCATTGTCAGTGACTCGAAAGAGGTGGGGCCGTGAAAATTATTTTTGTCGCACAGAGCTGGAATCGAACCTACGACGTCGAGGTTGGGGTCGACGCACATACCCACAATGCCACGGGCCACCCATACCTTTTGCGGATGTCTTTGCTAGATTCATCAGCAGACATATCAGGCTTCTTCTTCTTATTGTTACCTATTGGGGTGGACCTGGGCTTCTTCAGACAGCACGGTTGGTTGAGGTCCTTTTCCACTTGTGTGCGCCATCTCGCGTGAGGACGTCCTCTGTTGCATGGTCCCAATAGCTCGGAACCTGAGGCATGACCTAACCAGACGTAGGCGGCGCCACATGCTGTAAGCGACACAGACTGATGAACTGAGGGAGCTGCGTTCACGTTCTCCACGCGCTCTACCTTAGGCGATAGATTTGTTGCTCTACAAATGCTAGCAGCGGCCAACAAGGCCAACAGTTGAACGCAGAACTTCATTCCAAAAAGAGGGCTTCTGAAATGCGTTTGCCCTTGTCTACCTTTCCTGGCCATACAGCGGAACGAGACGATCAATGTCTTACGTAATGCCAGATTCATTCTTCTAGAACGAGCTCTATTACTCCATTGCGTCTTGAACGCACAGCACCAGCGGTTGACAGTAGTTATTCCGAATTTCTTGATGCTGATGTTGTTTCCAATGTTCAGTTCGTTGTTACAGCGTGATCCTGATGTGTGTCGTCTTCTTATTCAAATCCTTCGTTTCTAACTAGTTTTCATTTTTTCACTCACCACAGATTCAGATTTGAATGCGTGGTTGCTGCGAGGAACAAATCCTGCTCGATGGTTGTACACGTCTGCCCTCAGCTTTGCCTCAAATCTGAGTTTACCAAATTAGCTTTCACACAGCGCACAGTCACTGGCAAGCCTGCACGCTCCCTTGAAGACTTGCACATTCATTCCATTTGCCGTTGAAAGCGCACAAAACCACAAGCGCCAGTGAATGCATGAGCAATTCAATTCAAACACGAAAAACCGTTGCATTCGGACTGAACGCGCATTAAGCGTGTAAATTCCGTTTGTGTTCCTAAACCAATACAAACACTCGGTCGCAACTGAATTTGTTTCAATTAAACTGCAAGCCATGACGGCATCATTGAGTTGATGGAAAAATGTGATCCAATTACCGCAGAACGCATCCCACGGGGGCACCAGACCACCAGACGGCAGGATGCACGCCACGCCTCGTACATGATAGTGTCTGATTAAATTAACAAATTGCATCGACGAAAATGCATCAAAATTCTTAATTGCATGCCAGTCGGATGGGGCTCCACGCGGCAGCCACTCGGGGGGCTGCAAGTGCGCGCCGGGCCCCCACTAACCTCTGGCATTAGCAGTTCAATTATGATCGGGATTATTCAATTATAATTCACAAGGGTGATTAGAAAAGGTCGGGGCCGGGACCTGGTTTTCGACTCCCCTCCACCGGCCTGGGTGGAGCGGACAAAGCCAGCCTTTATGCTCGAGCGTTTTGTGCTGACACTTGTCCCGGGCCGAAATGTCAAACAATCGCTTTATGCTCGCTGACATCGAGCACAGCACACAGCCGGCTGGCGAGTGGGTGGGCGTGAGTGTGTGTGCGGCACACGAGGGCGAGGGTTATCGCAACAATGGAACAGAAGCGAAGAAAAGAAATTCTCCCATAAAACGCTTTGTAGAGACGTCTGGCTTTGTGGTTATCGGCGGCACAAGAGGCTATAATCCGAGAGAATGAACGAGGCGGTGTCTAGCACCACCACAGGCGTGCGTCGCTCCATGTGAACCGCAGAATACATCAGCCGCCGTCGCCTCCTCCCGGGACAGGCGGGGCGGGGTAAAAATTACAAATAAATAAATCATTCTCGAAAATCCCTTAATCCCCGTGGAAATTCTCGCGGCGAGGTGGTGGGCGGCTGGGCCGCCTTCGGCGAACTTCGGCGAAATGTGAAAAGTCATTGGTTTTAATTGAAATTATTTTTACTCGCTTCTTGTAATTGGACACGCGGGGTGGCCGCGGTGTGGGGTGGCGGCGTGCCACTCTGAACGGCGGTATGCCTCCTTGAGCGTATGGCATCTCGGGAATTAAATTGTAAAACTCGTCAAAAAAAAAGGAATGACCGGCAGCTGCTCGGGAGTTTGTTTGCTTGTTTGGCCGGGCGGTTGGGGGTAGCAAGCAGTTTCAAGAGAACCATCCCCCGAGGCTCACTCAGGAGCTTATTAATTATGCATTAAGCCGATTTCTTAAGTTGGAGTGACCACTTTCAGTTTACGCGATGGTTTGTCGGCCGCCGCAGAGTGTTTCTCTTGACGAAATGGGATTAGATGTGATCGAGGACAGGTGGATGAAATTGTTAATGAGGTTTTTTTTGGGGACCCTGGGGGTGAGTGGTGAGAGAATTACTTTAAAAGCGTTGAAAACTAGGGAGGAACTTCCTCTTTTATGGGCTTTGCCTTTCCTTACTTACTTATCAGGCAGACGAACCATAAAGGGTGTGAGCCTGAGCAATTGCTGCCTTCCTTCGGTGACGGTCCTGGGCACGCTGCTTCCAGTCATCAAGGCCAAGTTGTCTTACATCCGCGATGACTTGATCCTTGTACCGGAGGTTAGGTCTTCCTCTCCTTCTCGAACCAGGAGGCTCGGATTCGAAGACCATCTTTGCTGGAGCGTTGGTGCCCATTCGCTCGATGTGGCCGAGTCAGTGAAGTCGTTTGCCTTCCGGACTACATCCACATCCTTGTACAGCTCGTAGAGGTCGCGGTTGTGTCTTCTCCATTCCATTCGCCTTCCTCGCGGACGGGACCATATATCCGACGTAGAATTTTTCTTTCGAAGGCAGTCTTCCTTAGTGTCCAACCTTCGGCTCTATAGAGCAGGACTGGCAGAAAAAGGGTTTTGTTTGGTCCTTCGAGTCAGGAGTTTCGAGCCCAGTTGTTTTGACAGACCGAAGTAGCATCGGTTGCCAAGGGCGATTCTACGTCGGATCTCCACTATGATGGCACTCGCCGAGTTTACGTTTGCCCCGATGTGGACCAACTCCTCCACTACCTCGAAATTGTAGCTGTCGATTGTAACGTTCTGGCCTAGGTGGTGTGCGGCGGATCGTTGTTTGCTCGACAGCATATATTTTGTTTTGTCCTCGTTGACCTTAAGACCAGCTCGTTTCGCCTGTTCCTCAATTGCCGTGAAAGCTTCCACGATGGCACGTTGGGACCGCGCGACAATGTCGATGTCATCCGCGTATCCCAACAGCTGGACTGACTTGTAGAAGATAGTGCCTTCCGTGTTGACTTTTGCGCGCCGCACTATCTTCTCCAGTACCAGATTGAAGAAATCACACGACAGCGCATCTCCTTGCCGAAATCCGGTGCAGGTTTCGAACGGTTCAGAGGTTTTTGAGCCGAACTGCACGGTGTCTTAGCGTGGTGCGACACAACCGGATCAGTTTTCCCGTGATCCCGAATTCGGCCGTCGCTTCAAATAGCTCCTTGCGATGAATGCTGTCGTATGCGGCTTTAAAATAGACGAACAGATGGTGAGTATCGATTTGAAACTCACTGCTCTTCTCCAGGATCTGCCTTAGTGTGAAGATTTGGTCTGTAGTCGATTTGCCGGGCCGGAAGCCGCACTGGTACGTGCCGATTAGTGCGGTGCAAAACGGTTTTAGACGTTCACACAGTACGCTGGATAGGATCTTGTAGGCGACATTGAGCAGGGATATACCTCTGTAGTTCTTGCAGGAGGTAGGATCGCCTTTTTTGTGGATGGGGCATATGGAGCTGATATTCCAGTCGTCGAGCATGCTTTCATCTTCCCAAATACGGCAAATGATTTGGTGCATGCTCCCTACGATTACATTGCCCCCAGCTTTGAATAGCTCTGATGGTAAGTCATCTGAGCCTGCGGCTTTGTTGTTCTTCAGCGTTTTAATGGCTGTACCGACTTCTTCAAAGCTAGGTGGGAGGACTTCTTCGTCGACTGGAGTTGGGATTTCCTGGTTCCCTATCACTCTTTCCTGGTGAGGCCCGCTAAGCAGCTGTTGGAAGTGCTGTGTAAACACATCCACTATTCCCTGTCGGTCCGTAACTAGGTTACCCTCGCAATTTCGAAGAGCCTGGGTGCCTTTCCTAAAGCCTGTGGCCCGTATTTTTTGCTTGTCCCTAGACTCTTCGACATCCTTGAGCTGGGAGGTTGCGAGAGACCTTTTCTTCAGGCGTAGAAGCATTTTCTCCTCCCGTCTTCTAGCCCGGTACTCCTCTTGCGCTGCTCTTGTTTTCCGTTGCAGCGCTTTTTGGTATGCCTCGTCGGTTGCACGTTTTTTCTGCTCACACTCGTCATCATACCACGGGTTTCTTGTCGGGGGTGGTAGGTAGCCTAATGTAGTTTCCGCTACCTCTTTGATGGCCGAGCGGCAATGCAACCACATCTCGTTGGCACTTGACGTAGGCATACCGGAGAGTCTCTCGATTATTCGCTCTTTGTAGATTCTGGCAATCTCCCATGTGCTTAGGCGTCCAATGTCAAAAGTTCTCTTTGTCGGCTGGTGCAGGAGCTCTGAATCTTGCTGCAACAAGAAAGTGGTCAGAGTCGACGTTTGCCCCCCTGAATGTTCGCACATGGTCGATTTGGTTGGCGGTTCGACCATCCGAGGATCGCCAGGTTGCTGTGTGGATTTTTTTGCGAGGGAACCTTGTGCTACTTATGACCATATTACGTGCTGTCGCAAAGTCTGTGAGTCGGAAGCCGTTATCTGTTGTCGTGTCGTGGAGGCTGTGCTTTCCGATCACACCGCCAAAGATGTTTTCCTTACCGATTTTAGCATTGAAGTCTCCGAGTACGATTTTCACATCGTACTCCGGACAGGCTCCAAAAGGTCGTAAACATCCTCTTTGACAGAGTCTTCAGGGCTTTGCCTTTGCTTACCTCAATTCCATTATTCATGTAACAGGCGCTGATTCCATAGGCAAGGATGAACGTCTTCGCAAATATTGTGAAAAGCAATTGAATATCATCGTCATCATCATTTTATGGCCCGCATGATCTACTAAAGGGACTCGCGGGTGAGATCTGTAGTGCATGCTCGACCCTCCGCCATCGACTCAAACTCCTCAGGATTTATGTCGAGGCGCAACCAACCGAGGTCTTGTACTTGGTTCAACCATCTTGTTGTGGGTCTTCCAATGAGACACCTTCCTTATGGAATCGCATTTAAGGCACTCCTCGGAAGACGGGCGCTTTCGTGCCACTTGTCCAAACCATCGAAGCAAAGAACATTGCCTTCGGAGAAGTAGCTGCTCCTCAATAAGTTCCTCGCATACTTCTGTGTTTTCCAGGCGAGTAAGCCCCACAACTTCTTCTTTGGCTGGCGCTACAGTCCGGGATGGACCTGGGGTTCAGCCAACACGCCTCTCCATCTAGCTCGGTCTTGTGCTAGTTGCTTCCAGCCACGCACGTTCAATTTATTTAGGTCCCCTTCTAGGTGCGTGCGCCACCGTAGGCGTATTCTACCTTTACCGCGCTGACCCTCGCGGTTGGAGTCGAAGACTTTCCGGGCCGGAGCATTGGTGTCCATTCGCTCAACGTGACCTAGCCATCTGAGACGAGAGAATCGAACTCGTTTGACCACGTCGATATCGCTGTATAGCTCGTCAGCATCCGCATGGGATGGTCGCCCTCGAGGAGGTGCTCCTCGGCACCGGTGAAGCGGCTCTTCTCCATGAAGTCGACGTTGTTGCGGAGATTCGGAAGTCGCCGAGGTTTGTCATGGCTCCTGCAAGACAATGAATTTTGCAATGAAACTTTTTATATTTTTTTTTGTGGAATTAGGGTGTTGTGTGGAGGAAGTGGGGGCATATCCCCCGTGAATAGGCGCAAGTACACCCCGGACTGTAGCGCCAATCAAAGATATCCCCCATAAATGACAAGCGTTGTTGATGAAACCTATTGTTTTTCAGGTCATCACATGTATTTTCTATATCACAGAAGGCGGAGTTGAAATGGTTTAAGTTCGCAAAGCAGTCCTACTTATCTTCTTCGGACACTGCCCGCCCGCCTGCCAGGTGATCGGGTGCCTCCAGTCAGCTTTATTCATATCAAGTCCACTCTCAGCCGCTCATACTCTCCGTCACTAAATATAAAAACCGCTTTAATAGGCCTTCCGTCGTTTCTTTTTGAGTCAACAACTTCCAGAAATATAGACTTGTGGCTATCGGACTTCTGGGCCTTGTATCGTGTAAGTACAATGCTGAGTTGATTTTGGTTAAGTTACAGCTTTTTGAAGAAGCACAGGAGTCTGCATTTAGCCTCTGGCAACGAATACCAATTCTTGTCTCCACTTGGTGAGGGCCAACCACCCGAAGCCCAAGGTGGAATACCAAACCCTCTTCGTTGACGTTTGCACTTAAGCTGCGGAGTAGGGATGTGTTGCTCATCTGATTACTCAACAGCGCCATACAGAGCTCCAGTCAGTTCTTGTTGTGTTACTCTGACACTTCGACGGGCGCGTCTAGGAGTTGACTTTGAAAACAAGATCTGGCATCTGAGAATCCAACAAAGGGACACTTAGCTCCTGCAGCAAGAGTTCGTTTACAAAGCCTGTGGAACAGAGCATCAGATGACGCACGCAAATGGGTACACAATCAATTTGGTGCTTGTTAGAGAGGCTTGTTGGTTGAAGACTAGCTCCATCTAGAACTGTAGAGCCACACAAAGAAAAGGAAACAACTAACAGAACCTGCCTTATGGTGGTTGCAGCCGTTGAAGAGATTTTAAAAAAATTTTGATTTTTCTAATTAGATTCCAAACACCATCCGTACATACGGGACCGAAGATAATTCGGAGGACTTCTCTCTCTCGAAGCGCCCAGGAATATCCTCGTCCGCTTTAGTAAGTGTCCATGCTTCTGCGCCATCGAGCAGGACTGGGATGATCAGGGTTTGATACAAAGTCAATTTAGTGTTCCGAGAGATGGCTTTATTCCTCAGTGGCTTACCGAGTGTGAAAATGCAGCGCTTGGCCAACATGATCATGGGTTTTATCTCCGCAGTAGTGTTGTTGTTTGTATTAATTTCGGAACCTAGGTAGACAAAGTCTTTCTCTACCTCGAAGTTATAGCTGTCTGTAGTGACGTTTTGTCCGAGACGTCGGCGTTGGTGGACCTTTTTTGAAGACAGCATATACTTCGTCTTACCCTCATTAACAGCAAGCCCTATCTTGGCCGCTTCATTCTCGATGCTAACAAACACCCCACTGACAGCCCGTCGTGTTCTTTCGTTGTGTTCTTTCGTTGATGTCAATGTCATCGGTATATGCGAGCAGTTGCACAGATTTGTGGAAAATCGTGCCTCAGGTGCTTAAATTTGAGTCCCGCACTATCTTCTGGAGAATAATGTTTAAAAAGTCCCATGACAGTGCGTCGCCTTGTTTAAATCCTTTTCTGACATCAAAGGTCTCGGTACAATCTTTACCGACGTTGACAGAGCATTGGGCATTGTCCATCGTTATTCTGCAAAGACGGACGAGTTTTGCAGGGATGCCAAAACTAGACAAGGCGCTGTATAACTCGTCTCTATAAATAGTGTCATACACTTAAAGTCGATGAATAGGTGGTGAATATCAACTTTAAACTCCTGGGTCCTTTCCAAGATAGTCCCACAACAGAACGAACAAATCTCACCTCGGCAGCTGATATTCGCGATCTTATTCCTTCGGTCAAACTTCATGACAATAGGTGAGAGTTGGAACAAATACTGAGTTGAAGACCGTCAATCTCGGCCTTTCTGATTCAAAATTGAGACAGCTTGGCCAGTCCGGCAGAAAAGCTCAGCATTACTCCTCCCATCACTCGTGGAAAAGACCCCAAGAGACTTGAATTCCCTGACCTGTTTTAATGTTACTCCACACAGGTAGAGTGCATTGAACAGGCGTTCTTGAAATTATCCTAACCTCTGTTTTATCCACGTTGACCTTCATCCTAGCATCTGCCCATACGGCCACAAATCTATCGAGTGAGCGCTGGAGTTCCTTTTGGAAGGATGTGAGGATAACCAAATCCTCTGCAAAGAGCAGATGGCTTACCCTTAACTCTCCCAATGTGATACATTCCTCACCTGATCTGCGCTGCAACATCCAATCCATATATCTAAAGAAAAGAAGAGGTGACAAGACGCAACCTTGACGAATTTCAAAGCCTTCCGTGAAAGGTGTTGATTTAGCACCGTTAACCCGAACACAGTTGCTACAGTTTGTGTATGGCGACTGAATGGCCCTCAAAAGAGGACCCTCAAAACGAAGCACTCGGTCGTAAGCCTCCAAATCTATAAAACAGCTGTAGATTGGTTTGGCATACTCCCAAGAGTTCTCGAGTAACAATCTTAGAGTAAGAAGCTGGTCGGTTGTGAAGTCCCTCGCACTGTTAATCGCCCAGCCTGGATTCGATCAAAACGTGAACTTTACTGAGGAGGCTTAAAAGAGATATTGGTCTGTAGTTGGAGCAATCGCTTTTGTCCCCTATTTGAAAAGATGAACAATAACCCATGTTTGCCAATCGCTATGTGGCTCAGCTCGCTCCCAGGCCTTATAATGACTAGAGAGTGGCTCTCTAAAACTCCCACAATCGAATATTTTTTTCCAAAGTGTTTAAAGAGTTTACGACTCTAACTCATCAAGAACTATGCCTTGAGCCAACTGGGCGAGTTTTTGTATTCTCGTCCTAGGTTTTATTAAGGCTGACATTAAAAGTCGTGAAAATGGGTACATTCGTGCCACTTGACCAAATCATGAAAGCAATTCCGGTCGAAGAAGTAGCTGCGCGGCAGTAAGTTCTTCTTGCACTGCTCCTTCTGAATTAACACTCTTCTGGCTTATGACGAAACATAGTGAAGAAAACCTCAATACCTTGACGTACTATTTCTAGACCCCAATGGCAAGAGCCGTCAAACTGTTTAGAGGAAGTCTTGGATTCATGTTAACCAAAGCCAAGGCGGAAGTTCGTTTTTATAAAACGGATTCTTCTTCTCTGCGCACCCACTTGTTGGTATTTTTTTTTTCATTCGGTGTGAGAAATGTACTCATATATGTTCACAGAAAAGAAAACTCATGAAAAAAGTTTTTTGGAATTACTTTTCGTTCTTCGTAATGTGCTCTTTTTTCTTTTCAAGCTCCAACGGCAACCGTCGCTTAGCGGCGATGTAAGTGCTTGTGTTGGGCTCTACAGGTTCCCCAAAACGGTGTGCGCAAGTCATTGGCAGGACTCATAGGGCCGCTGTGGCAGTTGAAAGATTAAGGTTCAACTCACGTGAAAATGTTATCTGAGATGAGGGAATCTCTAGTAATTTACTTATGCGCTGCAGAACAAACCTGGAAGGCGAAGCTCTGAATAGAACCAGGACTAGATGGCTTGGTCTAGATACAGGATTAATTGTAAGGCTTTCTGTCCGACGCTGGGCAAGCAGACATGTTGAGGATAACAGGAAACATAAAAAGTCGATAGACATGCAACAACTAATGCATTTTTCAAGACAGGAACACGCTTCGAGCATTGGCAGTGACTCGAAAGAGCAGAGGCTGTGAAAATTATTTTTTGTGGCCTGCGCATCGGCGAACATACCATAACGCCACGAGCGAACACAAAACAAAAAAGCTGTAGTTTCAAAGGATCATTGGTTTTTTTTATATAATTTGCGCGTGCTCAAGGGGTTATCAATACCCTTAATTGTCCGGGGTCAAGACACAGCACGTGTCGAAGGTATATAGGAAGAGAGATAGAGGTGGTACAGGTGCACTTTGGTCTTAAATATCTACGGATTGTAATATATGGGAAATATTGAGCTGGGGAGAACATTCCATAGTCGTGTGGTGCAGCTAAATTTCAATGTGCCTCCGAAAGCATGCTTCAGGATACACTGATGTGCATTCCTGGCGAGACGTATCTTCTTCTTCTTCTTCTTCTTTGATTAGTGCTACAGACCGGGGTGGACCTGGGCCTCAACCAACATGCCTCTCCAGCCAGCACGATCTTTCGCCAGATGCCTCCAGTTGCGCACACCAAGTTGGTTGAGGTCCTTTTCCACTTGTGTGCGCCATCTAGTGCGAGGACGTCCTCTGTTGCGCTGTCCCAATGGCTCGGTGTCGAAGACCCTTCGGGCCGGAGCTGTGGTGTCCATCCGCTCTACATGACCTAGCCATCTTAAGCGTTGGATCCGAAGACGCTTAACTAGGTGCATGCCGCTGTACAGTCCGTACAGTTCGTGGTTGACTCTTCTCCTCCAGACGCCATCAACGCAAACAGGACCGAAGATCGTCCGCAGAACTTTTCTCTCAAAACAACCAAGCGCTTCTTCGTCCGCTTTCAATAGGGTCCATGTCTCTGCGCCATAGCGCAGGACTGGGATGATCAGGGTTTTATACAAGGTCAATTTGGTGTTTCTAGAGATGGCTCAGTTAGTCAATTGCCTCTTGAGCCCAAAGAAACAGCGACTGGCAAGAGTAATTCGGCACTTGATCTCGGTACTGGTGTTGTTGTCCCTATTTACTCCAAAGCCTAGGTAGACGAAGTCCTTGACTACCTCAAAGTTTCTGCTGCCCAATATGACGCTCTGTCCGAGACGTCGATGTTGTGCGTCCTTCCGTGATGACAGCATCTACTTTGTTTTGCCCTGGTTTACCGCTAGACCCATTTTAGCCGCTTCCGCTTCAATGCCAGCAAACGCCTCATTGCCGGCTCGCTGTGTTCGTCCAATCACGTCAACATCGTCCGCGTAATCAAGCAGACTGAACAGACTTTGGGAAGATCATGCCTCGGGTGTTTACGTTTGAGTTTCGCACGATCTTCTCAAGTATGATGTTAAAGAAGTCACATGACAGCGTGTCGCCTTGCCTAAAACCTTTATTGATATTGAAGGTCTCGGTGAGTTCGTTACCGACCTTGAAGGAGCAACGAGAGTTCTCCATCGTCATCCTGCACAACCTGACGCGTTCGGCAGGAATGTTAAAAGTAGACATGGCGCTGTATAGCTCGTCTCTATGCACACTGTCATATGCGGCCTTGAAATCGACAAATAGGTGGTGGGTGTCGATCTGCATCTCTTGAGCCTTTTCCAGGATCTGCCGGAGTGTAAATATTTGGTCTATTGTGGACTTTCCTGGCCTGAAACCGCACTGAAAAGGATCCATCAGGTTGTTGACAAAGGGTTTCAGGCGTTCACACAGAACGGCAGAGAGTATCTTGTATGCGATGTTAAGGAGGCTGATCCCTCGATATTTGGCACAGTCAAAGGGGTCTTCTTTCTTGTGGACCGGACAAAACGGCGAGACGTATACTGCGAGTGAATTCTAGCTCACTTGAGCTTCGTTTGTTAAAATAACGATAAAACACGGACAAAGAAGAAGTTCCAGCGTTACCACGGTCATTCGCACAGTTACGCGACTGATGTCGGCGAAGGCTTTTTCTATTCGGTCGCGTATTATCAAAGAGCAGTTACGCACTCCGGAAGGACTAAAATGCATTCCATATTATGTTGCACGAAAATTATTTTCCTAAACAAAATATATTCCAATACAAACATTCCTATAACGTCACCTTTACTGGCGAGGGGCACAGTCACGGGGTACGTCTGGTTCACAATTTCTTAGAATTTTCTTATGGCGGGCTACCCAGCACAGATCTTATGTTTCCAAGGCCTGGTACACAGCTCAGGTGAACCGAACAGTCATTCATCGAGCTATTCCTTTCTATAGTCCGTTTCACATTACTGCATCTTACTTACTTCTTTTTCTCACCTACACCTTCAAGGCGTGTTTTGTCGCTTCGGATGAGTCGTACGGCCGATGTCAGTTTACTATTCTGTGCACAAGAAAACTAGCTTTGTGTGTAATCATATCCCCAGAATGGTACCAGAACACTCAACTCAAGCTCATTGGGCCTTTGCAGGCCCTCACATCCCCCAATGCCATCACGAAATTAATGAAACCACCTTTCTTTGTCCAAGATTCAATTGTGATGAAAGCTAAAGTGTCAAAAAATGGACCCCGAATAACGTCACAAAACAAGATGGTCTGTAAAAGAAATCCATCCCCACTACCTGACAAGTCACTCTTGGTTCATACGGTCCACGTTCTCTCCCTCGGATCATCGATTATTTATCCACTATTCTCTTCTGTCTCCGGTTGACTTTTTTAACATAAATTACTGTGAAACATCAGTTCCTGGCAGCACTGACATGGTTTCAAATCAGTGGACAAGTTGAAGATGGCCGCAGTCGGACGTACCAGAAGAGGGACTGTCTGAATATTTTCTTACGGAAACAGCAGAACAACATTAATCTTGTGGACTGTTGAAATGGTAGACAATGTCGTTACCTTTGCCGATAAGTGAACAGGAAGGTCAGCCGCTACACAGATGGGTGATTAATCACTTATACGGGGACTTAAATGTCCTAAGGCTGTACTTCACAAGTGGATTTGGGATCACCAAGTGGCAGTAGTTTTTACTGTGTGTTGTTTCTTTGATTGCCAAAATTGAAAGTCGGAGACTAGGAGCAGATATGAGGTGTACGCACTACGCTAAGGAAGAAGATGAATCGCATTAAGTGTCGGACGCTTATAAGTTTGTAAATTTTTCTTTTCCTTCTCAAGCTTCAAACATCCGTAGCCACTGTGATCTCTCGCTACCTGCCTCCAGTTACCTTCACCCATGTTTGTTGAGGTCCTTCTAAACTTTTATGTATTCGGGAAATTAATCGTCAAAGTAAACAAATCAAAGACACTTTCGATTCATTTTAAAAATGAGCAGATCTGAGAGCAGTCTACTTAGACTCGATAATGTTCATACCTCAGCATGTTGAGATCCGCTCCAACATGCGTTACCTTAAAATCAGGCCTCCTTTGCTCCATTGAATCACAGGCTCCAAATCGAAGATTATGAGACAGAGTGGAGGTTCTTTTTCCTATGCCTATGCCTTAGTCAACAATCCTCTCCACCTGGCACAATCCTTAGCCAGCTGCCTCCAATTTCGCACTCCAAATTCGTTTAGGTCATTCTCCACAGAGTGGAGGTTGTTTTCCATATAATCTACGAGGCCAAGTTTACTTAAGCGTTGGATCAGCAGACGCCGTGGTAAACTTGTCGCTGCATAATCCCTCGTTTACGTCAGAATCATGTTAGACGCACCTGTACCAAGCGCTCATTGAAGGCTCTGTGCATTTCGGGCAATCGCGTAGATTTCCTCTGCATACATTTGTAAGATGTTGCCTCTCGTTTTTGTGTGTGGCTGTGTCATATGGCCTCCATTTGTCTGAAAGGTTTTTGTATGTAAAATGTTTCGTGGAGTGCGTAGGGCATATTCTTCAGAACCCCACGTTCATGAAGACCTGTATTGACGTTTATCTATACGTTATGCTTGAGTTTGATTTAAAACCTTTGTTGCTTCATGGGACACAGTATCCGGTTATGTTTGCAGCTCCATATCGACGTCAGTTACGTCTCGGAGTCGCAGACGTTATTCCGCTTTTGTCGTGGTAAGCTTAGAGAGATGCTGGGATAATCCCTACGCGCCGTTGAGCCACCACAACTCTAGCTCCGGATTTCTGTCGGATACATTCATATTCAATTCGCCAAACCGAAGGAGCAAGCAAAGTAGAGGTGTGCTAGTCATAGACAAATATTGATCGAAGCACGGCGGTAATTGCACATTTCCAAACTCACAATCGACAACAAGCACAAAACAGCACTTGTCCAGCGCGTCTCTAAGAAGGACGGATATTTGTCACCCTCCTAGTACTCATGTTCCTTATTTCTGAATTCATGGAAACGTTGACAAATCTCCAGCTTATGACATGTCGCGGAAGCTTCTTATTGATTGAGAGTACGGTTTCTACAGCAGGGCATCTAGTGATTTGATACCATATCTCACCGAAAATTGGAATCAATCTTTGCACAATACATGCCAAAGCAAGAAAGTTGCACTCGATATTTTAAGACATTTGCCAGAGTTCGCCATCAGGTTCTTTTGTCGAGAATCCGTGCCTATAGTGTGGATGAATTTTTGCTTCAATGAATCAGAATCCATGCTGCTATCTGATATCCCCAAAGTAAAGGCTGATGTTCCTCAAGGCTCTGTTCTATCTCCAATACTCTTTCTGATTTTCATAAATGATCTCCACTCTACTACTTCCAATTTAATACTCTTCGTCGCTGTTGACAGCACTTACGATTCCGCCCTTCGGCGGTACGTTTAAGCACATTGAATGCGTTCTTGACAATATAATTGAAGTAAGAAAAAGATCGGAATTAATGCTGTCAGGTGTTACTGAAGCATTTCATTAAACTCGCTTCTAGACCGACGTACAGTTTCTGTCCTTGTCTCTTTTTTGTCGCCATTACATAAAGATCCTCAAATTCGTTCCTATTCAAATTAATTCCTAATCTTCACGATCCGCTGATGCGATGAACAATCTTCAACCAAGATGAGGTATAATTCAGTACTTTAGAAAGCAGGAAGAAATGAAGTAGGGTGCACACGTCTAGAGACACCGTCAAAATAAGCAAGCTCTTCAACATAACCTAAGCATTCCTTTCCAAACTGAGGTGACTAAACTCTTACAGAACCCAGTCACTCCAAAGTTCCGGAAAAATCATCGCTTCAAGCACGGAAACGAGGACGAACTCTTATGTCTTGAGTCAGACTAGTCACTGCTTATTGGCTATATATTAGGCCTCCAATTACTTCCATGTACATTTTAGAAGAGCATGTTAATAAGGTTTGGCTTCCCCCAGTTTGAAGCTGCCTATCGCAACACCTCTTTCATTTACTTGGAAACCAATGTGTACCGGCGCTTAGCAAAAAGTTGCCATATTTATTGAACTGGTATCAAATAAATCAAATAATTCATCATAATTAAGCAAGTCGAAGGTTCAGTCGAATTTTAATTCTAAATGTCGTATGGAACAATATGGAAAATTTAGGTTAAATGCGTCGACTTCCAACCTTATGTTCATAACATGGCTCCAACCGCTTCGAGTTACCGACAGTGGCTATTGCTCTCGAACACGCAACATGAGTGGTTGCTGTTGAAACTCGACCAGATCCGGTTTGTACTACAGCGCCACCTATGTAAATGATTAGTACCCTCCGAATGGACTCGTTTCACAAGTCGTATGAACGAGCATGCAGACGAGGCACAATATCGAGGGACTCTGTAGTTTTATGCTAGCTTATATTAATTGTGTCGTATTTTGCTCGTCTACGAGATCATGATTTTCTCCACCTCTTTCGAGTCACTGACAATGCTCAAAGAGTATTTCCTGTCTAGAGAAAGCTTCTCAAACTTGGCAGTTCGGAGTCGGCAAAAAAGTGTAGGTCCCTTCCACTCGTGAGAGAACAATAGCACGCACAGCACGAGTGGTTGCTGAGAAGCTAGGCCCTGGCACTGTACGGACTGTTGCGTCACCCATATTATATGAAACTCCCACGATTCGAGAATTTACTTACATTTTTACTTATAAGGCAGACGACCCATGAATGGTTCGAGCCTGAGCAATTGCTGCCTTCCATCGGTGACGGTCCTGGGCACGCTGCTTCCAGTCATCAAGGCCAAGCTGTCTTGCATCCGCGATGACTTGGTCTTTGTACCGGAGGTTCGGTCTTCCTCTCCTTCTCGATTCAGGAGGCTCGAATTCGAAGACCCTCTTTGCTGGAGCATTGTTGTCCATTCGCTCGATGTGGCCGAGCCAGTGTAGTGGACGGATTTTTGCCCTCCGGACTACATCCACATTCTTGTACAGCTCGTAGAGTTCGTGGTTGTGTCTTCTCCTCCATTCGCCTTCCTCGCAGACGGGACCATATATCCGACGTAGGAGTTTTCTTTCGATGGCACCAAGAATCAGCTCTGCGGTGTTGCTTAATGTCCAGCTTTTGGCTCCATAAAGCAGACTGGCAGAAAAAGGGTTTTGCAGAGCATGACTGTGGTCCTTCGAGTCAGGAGTTTCGAGCCCAGTTGTATTGACAAACCGAAGTAGCATCGGTTGCCAAGGGCGATTCTACGTCGGATCCCCAATACGATGTCATTCGTGGAGTTTAAGTTTGCCCCGAGGTAGACAAACTCCTTCACTACTTCGAATCAAGATGACATCCCGTTCGAGGAAAATACGGGAGCCATGTACGACTTCCTTAGTTTAAGTGATTTTAAAAGGCTAGTCCTTGTTGAAGGTTTGTATTGACGTCGAGGGTAGTCTTCTTGCTTAAATCACCACTCCATCGTCGAGCTTCAAGCTTTTAAGGTTCGTTTGCACTGTTCTCGCGTTTAAATGAGAAGCACAGCATAGACACCGTATAATATAATAATCGTAATATAATAATATGGGTCGCGCTACAACAAATAGAGGGCCAGGGCCTAGCTTCTCAGCAACCACTCGTGTTGTGCGTGCTATTGTTCTCTCACGAGTGGAAGGGACCTACAGTTTTATGCAGACTCCGAAGGGCTAAGTTTGAGAAGCTTTTTCTAGACAGGAAATACTAAAATACATTGTCAGTGATTCGAAAGAGGTGGGATCGTGAAAATTATTTTTGTCGCTGAGAGCTGGAATAGAACCTACGACATTGAGGTTGGGGTTGACGCACATACCCACAACGCCACGGGTCACCACAGCGCCCGGATTATTACAGCTTATTTAAATGGAATTGAATGCTTCAAAATTTCAATGTTGTCTGGTGTCACTTCAGCATTTCATTAGAAAAATTAATAATATAGGTGGAGCTCCAGAACACCCAGGACCAAGCCCTAGCTTCTCACTACACCCTCGTGTTGTGCGTGCTATTGTTCTCACACGAGTGGAAGGTACCTACAGTTTGAGAAGCCTTTTTCTAGACAGTTAGACTTCTCCTTAACAATACTTTTTGTCGTACGTACCAGGAATCAAATATGGACGCCGAGCTACAAATGTCGTTCAAATGAGTCGACGCACGTATCCACAACGCCTCGGGCATTTGCATGCCCTGCGTATCGTGTTTCCTTGGCCCTATGCTATCGCTAGTTAAAGAAACGTCGCTCAAGTGAGCTGGCCAATTGCATTCCTCATCTCTACAACACTCGTTTCGTCAAAAATGTCCATCGGAATATGGAATGCTATTTGCAGCCAAATAATTCTCACATACTATTTTCAAACAAGGTGGGGTGAGAATCCAGTATATTTGAAGACGGAGAAATGACGTAGTGAACAGGTCTAGAGACATCAACAAAATCAAGCCTTTTAACTTAACCTTAACTTTTCAAACTTAGCTGAAGAATGTTTTACGGAATTCAATCGGATTGGTTGAAGTGATGTACAAGAACTGCTGCAGTTGTAGCGAACTTCGATGTCTTGAGCTAGCCACTGCTTAGGTTAGACTAGGTTAGTGGTGTACCAGCGAAAAGCACACTTAGGCCATTGTTTGTTCATTCTGATACTCATAGTCAGGCTACTGCCACACACTAGTAGTGTGCTGTTTATTTGATCCCAGTGTGATCTCCAGCGTAATAACTGGGCATTCACTGGGATCCGGGTTAACTCTAAACAAAAGAATGCTCAACCAACTGCGCCATACAGAAACTACTTATTGTGTGTGCAATAAGGCCTCTAACTTCCTTCATTTAGGGTCATGTGTTCACATGACTTAACTGGAGATTCCCTCAGAGCAGCTGTTATCCTCAGCACTGTGCGCTCTTTCATTTACTGGGACAAAAAGTATGCCCCGAAGCTCAGCAAAGGTCACTTTAATAAACGACAACAACTAAGCAAATCGCATTTGCAATTGCATTTTATTTCTAAATGTCGTACTGTCCCTAACAATGGCTTATTGTGGTTAAGTGCGTCGACTCCTCGTCTTAAGTTCATAACATATCTCCAACCCCTTCGAGTAACTGTTAGCGGTGGACTCGGACGCGCAACATGAGTGGTTGCAGTTGAAACTCTACCAGATCCGGTTTGCACTGTAGCGCCACCTATGTAAATAATTGGTACCCTCCGAATGCAGGAGTATGTAACGTTTGACACAAGTCATGTGAATGATCATCCAGACGACTCTGAAGTTAAATGCTAGTTTATGTATTTGTGTCGTAATTTGCTCGTGTACGCTAGGCTGCGACGAGGTGCAGGAAGTTTGACAATCTGATGATCGTCTTTGCTTTTGGAAAGGTTCCGAATGAGCCACCCACGAGACGAGAGTAGACATTTAAATGCGTTCGCGTTCGAGAAAAATACGAGAGCCATGTACGACTTGCGTAGTCCGTAGACCGAGTTGAACGTCTGCACTGACGTCGAGGGAAGTCTTCTTGCTTTCAGTCACCACTCCATCATTGAGCTTCAAGTTTAAAATTTCCTTTACAAGCGAGAAGCACAGCGCAAACCTTTTTGAATTCTACAAGAGTATGTTTTAGGCCGTGCTACTTCTTACTCACAGCAAGTCCATCACATGAGTCCCCTTTTGGGACTTCTGGAATCGGAAACAAACCCTGTCAACACATCAAGCCCACTCTACTGAAATCCCCTCCCAACGATGCACCAAACCAGTGTCACGACTCCCATTCGCCCAACCCCCCGTTGGTCTGCCCAAAACCGTTATCGTAACAAAATTAAACCCAAAAGCGTGTCCCACAATCGATGTGAATCGAATCAATTTTCATAGAAAACTAATTAAATTGGGAAAATTGGAGAAGATCGATCGATTCGCGCCGTCAAGCAGAACCCGAATTCAAAGTTTTGCACACTTCCGCCCAGTGCATGACTCCCGGTGTCAACTTCCGTCTTGATTTATGGCCATTACCTTGCTTTACCCAAAAATTCATAAAATTTTCTTTTTTTTTTCCGAAAATCTATCCTTTTGCCAAACCGCACCTGAGACCGCGCCTAATTCCCCCCCGCCGGCAAAAGCCATCATCATTCGAGAGTTTCCTGTGAGGGAAGAAAAAAACTACCGAGCTGAACAAAAAAGTACTGATCCCATGGGATTAAGTGCAAAGCGGCATTTCATGCTTGGCGGTCTGGAAAAGGTTGCAAAGGCTTCTTTCGCTCGTCTGCTCTCTGGACACAAAGGACGCAGAGTAGCGAGAGAGAGAGGCAGAGCGGGCCGAAGGTCTTTCAATTCATCAAATTCCCAAATGCATTGCCTGCCTGTTTCCCACAGCCCAACGGCCGGGAGGAACGTCAGCGGTATCCTTTTATCAAAATTCGAAGTCATCGTTCTCGGCGAGGGTGGGAAATTCTGCCAGGATATGGGGAAATTTTCCTTGCCTTCATTCAGAAGTCGCCAGGAACACTAAAACATCCCTCCGTGGTTATCCTACAGGATATTTTCATTGATTAGTGTTCTTCCTTCGGTGGGCAGAGCAGACAACTGCACTGGAGGGGAGTCTGAGTCTCCTTCTCCACCAACACAGGCACCCAGGCCGGGCAGAGCACAGTGCACACACTCAGCCAACCTGGAATGCTCTCACTCTCTCGGCTGGAGAGCGACTTGCTTCCTGCTTCCTCGCGTGTTGGAATGACTCTCTCTTTCCGTGTTTTTCACCACGACCACCGCGCTCGTCAATTCGCCTTGTCAACTCGCTGTCTGCTCTGCCCGTGGTCCGCCGTTCGTATTTATTTACTTATCCCGACGAGATAGACAAAGGAGATGCAACAAAAAACAAAAAAAAAAAGCAGCGGTCCACTGCAACCGCCATGCTGGTGGTCAAACGGGACAGTTTCACGGATTTAATTTGATTGTTGGCTATGCGACAGAATCGACCTACTTCCATAAATTTTGCGCTACACTCGCACGCTGAGCGCTGAGCTCTGAGCCCTGCTGACTCCGGCGTCGGGGTGAGGCGAAGGATATCGCCCTCCGCCATAAATCTCGTTCAGTTTTTTTGTCGTTTTCCCCGCCCATTATTCTCCCGGAGTCGGATGCCGCGAAGTTGTGGTGGCTGCAAGCAGCCCTTTCTGTCGGCGGAGGGAGGGTACATATTTTTAATTAGCTGCCTACGGTTAGGAGGTGATAAAGGCAAATTAGCGCAGCTCGCTGGAAGTTATCAATTCCGAGCACGTACCCCGGCTGAGATTTCGTGTCCTCGAATGTCAGTGTGGCCTACACGGCGCGCCCCGTTCCAAATCAATGGTGTGCCCGCGGCGCAGATGATTAAAAATGATACACCGTGAAGCTGTGGGAGTCGGAAAGGTGCTCGCGAAATAAAACGCCATCCCTAGTCGCACCGATGATGGGACGATTGCGGCGGCAGCGGTGGCAGCGGTGTTGGGTGCACCCTGTGGGTGGTGTTTCCTTGCAATTTTAATGAGTGACAGGACAGAGTGCTGTGTGTCAGCCAGGTGAAGCTGGCCTGAGTGCTTTTTAATGCCTTTTCGAATTAATCGCCTGCGCCAGGAATCCACCTCGTCCCCACCCATCCAGGATGAGGAGCTGGAGGTACTGGTGGAATTTGAATTTTATGTGGAATTCCTCTTGCCATCCCTGATGCTGCTTCTTCACGGTTTAGCATAATTTATTGAATTTTTATTTCCTTTGTTTGACGAGATTTGGTTTGCTGATGATGCCCGGGCGAGGGGCAGGCGTCCGTTCCTGCTTCAACCCGAGAACGGATGCCCATCGCGAAATGGCAGTCAATTTAATTGCTCATTAATTATCCCCCTCCCCGCCGAGGTGGAGGAAGGAAATGGCCCGGGAAACAATTGATTCGATCTAATTTCTTATTAATTTGAAAATCGCCATCTTGCCGCGAACAACACCGATCGACGGGGAAATGAATACGACCGCGACGCCAGGACGGGCGTGGTGTCCTCGAGGAAATTGCTTTCTCAGTGGTAATCCTTTGCACAAGTTCGTCATTGCGTTCTTTTTTATGGCGCATAGTTGGCGCGTGGTTCGTATCGTTTAGTGTTAAGCTCTTAAGCGGGACCGGGACCGGAGCCGGGGCAGCATGACTCAGTGGAGCGTGTCGCTGTAAGATATTTGCATTTTCATGGAACACTCCGCTACCAACGTTAAGTGGTAATCTATGCTGTGAAAGCGCCTCTTAATCAAGGTGTAATGGTGCATAAACCATTCGAGTACGAGTACGAGGTGGCGTGTAAATTTTGTGCAAAACGGTCTCGGGAGGGGGTTAAGTGGAGTTGGCTTGGCAACTTGACCCCTCCTCAATCTGGTGTAATGGAAATAAATTCGAAAGGGTCATTCCTCCGTCGGATGAGCTAACAAAACAAACTTTCGGGACGCTGCACTTACTTTGGGCGGCTGAAGGAGGAGCCGGTGCTGCTTTTGTGTGATTTACTCGAAAGATAACAACAAGAGGGGGTTGGTGCTGCTGTATTCTTTGTGAAGGATGCTGCCGATCTGGGGGCTGATTGATGAGGAGGTTGGTTTAGATTTGCTTTGATTTAAGGGTTCAAAGGGGCCTTTATTTTATGAGAGTGAGGGGGTAAGAGAGTGTCCATAGGCTCCACTCGATTGTTTGATGAAGTCCTTTAAGAAAGTTTGTACCTCTTCTTGTTTTTTATTGATTCTGTTTAAATTTGCTCCCATCTAATGTAGAGAAGCAACAATAAAGTATTTATGACTAAGGATACAGCTACAAATGGCTAAACTCTAAACGGCCAACCTTAATGAACGCGAAAAGTATACAGATCCATCGTCAAACTTCGAAATGGTAACCTTGTTTACACCATCAACTGTCAAAGAATGATAGAAAGAGATCTATGTCAC
Organism: Eristalis arbustorum; assembly: GCA_916610145.1. Taxonomy (NCBI): domain Eukaryota; kingdom Metazoa; phylum Arthropoda; class Insecta; order Diptera; family Syrphidae; genus Eristalis; species Eristalis arbustorum. The sequence continues at coordinate 5,518,234 of OU744319.1, forward strand.
TCCCACTTTAGGAGGGGACACTTAACGAAACTTAACGAAACTCAACGAAACTTAACGAAGTGCTGATTTGGGCCACACTGCATTATTTTTTTCAATTTTACTTGGTGGTGGCTCGTGGTATGTGCGTTGACATCAACCTTGACGTCGTAGCTTGGATTCTTGCTCAGTGCGGCAAAAATGATTTTCACGGCCCCACCATCTTCGACTGACAATGGATACTAAATACAACTTCTTTACATGATCTGATATGATCAGTCTTGGTCTACTATCTATCGTTCGCCCTTCAAACAGCGCATAGTCCGATCGGAAGCACTAATTGTGGTTTAAGTTATGGCTTTCGACATTACGTATCGGCTCGTATGGGTTCGAACAAACTATATCCATCCTATCTATCTAACTATATCGACTTTCTACATACAGAGCTGTTCAAAATAAAAGGGAAAGAAAAAATAGAATATTTTTCAAGGATTATATCAAATATTTGAAACCTAGCACATTTTTCGTTTATTTTGGCACATCATTAAGAAAAAGCTCTTATTCTGGCACAGACTCGATAAGTTTCTGACACTTAATGAAAGGAATGGCCTTCCAATGTTTCTCTACATCGGTCCAAGGCTGAGCTTTATTCTGGCTGTGTGCCATAAGCTATAAGCTGTGTGAGCAAACATTTTTTTCAAGATTGAGGTCTGAGATGGCCATGGTGATACCGACACTTGATGATCCCTTAACCCAGCACTCATTAATTTCGATAAGTGCTTGAAGTGCCGTCTTAACGGCAGGTTGTCCTCAGCGTATGGTAGCATCACATAATTTAAGATATCACGATAAACTTCTTTAGTCATGATGTCTTTCATTTGAAATATGGGTTCAACACCGAACCAAGGAAAACAGCCCTTCATCATCCCCATGCTTTACGGGGTTTTTCGTGAATCGGAAGTGGAACTCTTTTCCCTGAGGCCGCCGAACGTTTCTACAACAGTAAGACCCAAGCATTATTTTGTTTTTATCACTCCAGAGAATGTGGATGTCCTTTCTCGTCGACAGCATATATTTGACAGCATATATCATCTTCGCGGCCTCCGTTGCAATACTCACAAAAGCGCCATTGACATCACGCTGCGTTCTTCCGATAATGTCAATATCGTCGGCGTATGCGAGTGGTGTTGGTGTTCGAGTTTTGAACAATTCTTTCGAGAACGATGTTAAAACAGTCGCATGACAACGCGTCGCCTTGTCTGAATCCTTTTTTGACATCGAAGGTCTCGGTTAGGTCTTTACCGACCTTGATGGAGCAGCGTGCATTCTCCATCGTCATCCTACACAAACGGACGAGCTTGGTAGGGATGCCAAAACTAGACATTGCTCTGTATAGCTCGTCTCTATAAATGCTATCATTCGCGGCCTTACAATCGATGAACAAGTGGTGGGTATCGTTGTTTGTTGCTCCTGGGTTTTCTCCAAAATCTCCCGAAGTGTGAATATTTGGTCGATGGTGGATTGTCCTGGTCTAAAGCCACACTGGTATGGACCGACCAAGTTGTTGACGAATGGCTTTAGGCGTTCAGATAAGATCTTGTAGGCGATGTTAAGAAGACTTATCCCCCGATAGTTGGCGCAGTCAAGGGGGTCTCCTTTCTTGTGGATCGGGCAAACAATGCTGAGGTTCCATTCATCGGGCATGTTTTCCTCCGACCATATTTTACAGATGAGTTGGTGAATGCTTCTTACCAAATCATCGCCTGCGGCTTTAAAAAGCTCGGCGGGTAGGCCGTCAGCTCCAGCAGCCTTGTTGGGTCGGATGGACGGAATTGTTGATCTGCATCGTCCCTTTCAATGGGGTTGAATGGTTCGGGCGTCATCAGTGGAAGTCGTTTTTCTTGATCTACCTCGTGTTTCTTTTGTTAGAGTGGAATGTGCATTGAAAACAAAATTCACCGATCTTCTCAACTCGTCGACAATACAATTTTAAGTGTCTCCCTGTACTCTGTGTTTCTTGATGATACGGCTTTATTCATCTGAATAATGCCTTTTACAGCCCATTTTGTAATAAATCAACAGAGGTATTCGTAAAATTACCTACAGTTCTTACCTACAGAACACATAACAAACACAAACAAATACCTTTTAATTCTTTTTGAATAGAGATAACAAGGAGAAAACAAAAATCCCCATTATTTTGAACACTCAAGAAAACACTTTTCGGCACTTCGCAATCCTTCACCACTAACATCAATGATTATGTGCTGACATTATGTGCATGAATAGTAAGGCAATGCAGCTGTGCAAATGAAGTATACTGATGCGAAAAGTTACAAAACAATGTGTAAATGAGTAGAAATATCGATTATGCGTAATCATCGCTATTTTTTTTAACAGCTCTGAAAGGGCCTTATCTCCGCTGTGAGAGTGTACACACAGTCGTCTCAAGGTGAACTGAAGGGTCGGAATAGGTATTTACTCAGGTGGTCTGAACATTTTTGCTGCCTTCAGACATTCGCAGTCAAAGGCGCTTTTGTGAGTATTGCAACGGAGGCCGCGAAGATGGGTTTAGCGGTAAACGAGGGTAAGACCAAATATATGCTGCCAACAAGAAAAGACACCCAACACCGACGTCTCGGTCAGAACGTCACGGCAGACAGATATAACTTTGAGGTAGTTAAAAGCTTTGTCTACCTAGGAACCGCTATCAACTCAGACAACGACACCAGCGCTGAAATCAAACGAAGAATAACTCTTGCCAATCGGTGCTTCTTTGGGCTAAGAAAGCAATTGGTGAACCAAGCCCTCTCTCGAACAACCAAGGTAACGCTTTACAAGACCTTAATCGTCCCAGTCCTGCTATATGGCGCGGAGGCATGGACTCTGTCAAAAGCGGATGAAGCAGCTCTTGGTTGCTTCGAGAGGAAAATTCTTCGGGTGATTTTCGGTCCCGTCTGCATACATCGTGAGTGACGGGCTGTTCAGCGACTTCGACTTAGCCAGAAGAGTGAAGATCCAACGATTGAGATGGCTAGGTCATGTAGAGCGGATGGAAACCAATGCTCCGGCCCGAAAAGTCTTCGAATCCACCCCCGAGGGACGGCGCAGTAGAGGAAGACCGCGACTCAGGTGGCGCACGCAAGTGTAAAGGGACCTCAACCAACTATGCGTGCGAAACTGGAGACAGCTAGCTAAAGATCGAGCTGGCTGGAGACGCTTGTTGGTTGAGGCCCAGGTCCACCCCGGACTGTAGCGCCACCTTAAGTAAGTAAGTAAGACATTCGCAGTACCATGTAGTCTTCTCAGCGCAACGTCTTGACATTAGGTAGGCGAGCAACAGAACCCTCCACAATGGTCTTGCTCGTTAACCAGTCGTTGGAAGTTTCGTGAAAATATGGCAACTATACCCGGCGAAAGCGTGATGCAATAGATTCTGCGACATAGATGTAAAATGTTACGTATACGTCTCCGTAGCTTTATAACTTTTAAGATTCCCTCATCAACCCAATGTATGATGTTAGGTACACACTCGTTTCTATCAATTCTTTATATCTGTAATGTAAAATAATCGTATTAATTTCGGAGATGATTGTTGCTTTTTCTGAGCTTGAGTTAGGGTAGGTTAGGATACTGGGCTGCCAGCAAAATTGTCAGCACTTTTAGACCATTGTGTGATACCCTGTGCAGTTAATTTGATCCCAACGGCAAATGGTGACTGGAATTGATTTGAAAACTAGATAAGAGCATATTAACTTTTGCTTTCAAAAGGATTCGAACCGGGGACTCCTATAACCAGAGGTAGGCAGTTAACCAACGGCGCCATCAAGCTGATTTGTTGATTTAAATTAACCTTGTCCATTTTGAAGATGATTCCAGCTTTTCTTGAAGCGAAGTTCGGCTGAGAACTGAAGTCAACTAGCTTCTGATGCTTAATGAATTCCAAAACAGATGTGACGGGTGTTTTTTTCTCGCCTCACTCAAAGAATTATTTTCGTTTCGGCGTGGAAACTCATCGGTTGCTTCCTTAGCTATGCGTGCTCTTGTTCTGACATAAAATCGCACGCATTGTCTGAAATTCCACATAAAAGCAGGACACTAGGCGCAGTCGATTATCACCAAAAGAAGGCAAAAGTAGGTGAAACCATAGTCATCAAATTTTCAGTGAAATCTACCTAAAATG